>CM031236.1:128232343-128629843 GCA_018340775.1 Taxus wallichiana var. yunnanensis
TAATTCCTATTAGAACTCTTTTACCATTAAACAATGAAGAAACACTATTCTAGGGAACATAAAACATTAATACGAGCTAAGGCGGTTGAGAAAAGCTGGTAAATGTTGAAAAATTACGCAAGTCGTGATCAAAAGAACATGCTAGAGAACGCATAAAGGACCGCCACCCTGAGCAGGGCGGCGGTTATAGGACCGCCGCCATCAGCGTGTGGCGGTTTAAATCACTTGAAGGTCAAAAGCTAGAAAAAGAAAGGCAGAGGATAAAGCAAAGTACACAAAGCTTAGACAAGGTGCTTGGGATGCTAACATACACTTGGCGAGCTTTCCTAGATTCCGAACACCTTGCGAGGTGACCTATATCATCATTGGGGCATGTGTAACATCATTCGCGATGCACGGTACACTACTGATTTTGGGTACGTATAGTTCCTTCATCCAACTACGATCAAAACTTCCAAGAGCTCCAAATCTCCCAACAATTCAAACAATCTTAAAGTTCATAATCAAACACAATTCAAAAATGCAAATTAGCGCACCCATCAAGTATGGTGCAAAGTGCAAAAACCTCGAATAGGGACCTCAAGCTCCCGCACACAAAATCCACATTTCATGATAAATCGTAGTCATTTGTTGAGTATGAGCTCACCACGATCATTGAGATCGGGGATAATATGACTCTTTATAAGAAAACACACTTAATCTCCCTTATCAAGGAAATCATGAACATTGTTGTTGGATCTTATCACGCAGATTGATATTGATCGGTCCCACTTTTCAAAAAAGACAAAAATATAACAAAATGAAAAAACATTTCAAAAAATATCAAAGGTAAAGATCAAACATTACAATCTGGTATTGCATACACATGGATGTTCTTTCTTCCCTTTCTTGCTCTTCTTCTGCAACTCTTCCTACCATTTTCATCCCTTCGGTGATATTTTGGTTAGCTAATTCACACACATTTTGTGACATTTATCTCTATGGTATCTATTTGTCCTTGGTCTTTCATCACCTTGGTAAATTAAAGAATGACTAACCTTATAGAGATCCTATCACAATCTACATCTAATAAAATTGTTATGAAGAAATTTTGGATATATTTGTTGACACTAGCCAATGTCGTCATCACAATCACTTCCACCTCCTTCCATCAAGCCATCAGTGGTTCTTAACCCCTTGTCAAACAAGAGAGATGAAATAAGTTTTCAGAAAGCAAAACAAAATCAATCAAATCAAAAATCCAAAGCTAAAAGCAAAAGCAAATTGATATATAACTCTCTTAGGGTATTTCCAATAATCTCTACCGATCTATGGACCCCATGATCAAAAGAGAGAAATAATGCAATTAGAATCAAATGCATCTCCATCGGGATATAGATGTCCAAGCTAAGAACGAGCAATGTACGGTTCTCCTTCCAAAATTCATTAAAAAAATCAACTTTGAAAAATAAATCATTCCTACACATTGGCTAGGGTGTCTTCACTTGTTGTCTATCAAATCTTACCTTCAATAGGTAATAAATTTTTACGTGCACACGCTGGATCTCTATGAGAAAACATGATTAGTATGTTACCAAGTGTTTTTTTACCTTGTTTAGACTCTTACTCTAGTATGTATCTTGTCTCACAATTTATGCCTTTGGTTAATCGCTTCTTCATCGTCAGGGCTTCTAAGCTACATTCATTCAACATTCACATTGTTCTTATACTTCATTCAAAACATCCATGTGTATGATATTGCCTTTTTCCATGTTTGCAGAACCATTGTCCCCCATATTTCTCAATGTATAATTGATTGGGTTATTATCATCATATTGAGCCTATCCATATTGGCCTTGATCAAAATTTTGCATGTGAAGATTTTTCCTTGAATACTCCTACCTAACATTGGGGAAATTTTACATCTTCATTTTAGAATAATGATCTCAATATGGGCATCACATTAGAATAAATTACTTGCTTCGAGCCACTTTGAGGGATCTCAACCTCGCCAACCATATAATAAGACTCAAATGCTCAAATGATAATGAAATACTACCTATAATCCCCTATATATACTATTCATATGCTATGGCCATCACCAAGGCCAACCTATTAAGCATGAGAAAGTATAAATGATATAATAAAATGATATGGTAAGCCACAAGTCGGCTACTCATATCCTAATACAAGCAATAGGTTAAGGGCATAGCATGCCCTTCCCCTTCAAACCAATGTTGTCCTCAACGTTGAATAATCTTGGATGTTGCTGCAGAAAACCTTCATCCTCCCAGGTGGCGTCTTCTATGCTCAGATTCTTCCACTTGATCAGATATTCCTTAATGTCTCTAGTTCTCAGCCTCTTAGTACGTGTTTGCAGAATCTTCTCTGGCTCCAAAATGATTCTTCCTTCCTCGTCAAGTTACTGTAACTCTCATCTGGGCTTCAAATTTCTATCCAATAACCTTCTTGAGGCATGAAACATGGAATATTGGGTGTATGTGTGAAGATGGAGGCAACTCTAGTTTATAAGCAACACTACCAATTTTCTGTAGAACCTGATAAGGGCCATAATATTTAGGAGCAAGTTTGTTTTCCTTTTTCTGTTGCTTTAGGGACATCTTTTTGTAAGGGAGATGTACAAAAACCCAGTCACCAATTTCAAAATGTCTTTCACTACGGTGTTGATTGATCTTGCTTGTTTTTCATCATGTTTTGCTAATGCTAAATTCTCCTTCAAACTAGCCAAAACACATTTGTTGATGTTGAATGTGTTCCTCAACATCTCGACCTTAGTTTGCACCCTCGGGAGGAAGTGATAGAAGGTGGATGGTAACCATATAATGCTAAAAATGGGGTCATTTGAGAAGAGGTATGAAAATATGTGTTATACCACCATTCTGCCAGTGGTAGCCATTTAATCCACCTTTCTTGCTTATCTGATACAAAACAACGTAAATACCCCTCTAAGCATTTGTTGACCACTTTTGTTTGCCCATCAGTTTGAGGATGATAAGATGAACTGTGAGCTAGCTGAGTACCCAAACATGAAAATAATTCCATCCAAAAATTACTTGTGAAAATAGGATCACGATCACTCACAATTATCTTTGGGGTTCCATGTAGCCTTTGAACTGTCTCCAAAAAAATAGCTGCGACTATACTGGCTGCAAATGGATGTGATAGGGCACAAAAATGGGCATATTTTGTGAGCCTATCCACAATCACAAAATAACATTCTTACCCTCTGAACAAGGCAATCCGGTGATGAAATCCATGGAGACCTCCTCCCATCTTTGGCTAGGAATTGGTAAGGGTTGCAACAGACCTAGTGTCTTAATTGTTTCCCCTTTGTTCTGTTGGCACACTAAACACTCTGATACAAAATTTTGTACATCCCCCTTGAGTCCTTCCCAAAAGAATTCTCTTTTTATTCTATGATATGTCTTCAAAAACCTAGAGTGTCCTCCAACAGGTGAGGCATGTAGCTCTGCAAGAATCTTATGCTTCAACTTAGAATCTTTACTCAAGTATAACCTATCCTTGTACCATAGGGCATTACCTTTCCACTCAAATTTGTTAGATGTCATAGATCCTTGCTTGATATTTTGTATTAGAGATTGTGTATCCTTATCTTGATTCCATTCCAATCTTGCTTCATCCACCCAATCGGCCGTCAACATGGACATTCCACATAGTAAGGCATCTGCGGATGTATCCCTTCTAGACAACGCATCAGCTACTACATTTTCTTTACCCTTTTTGTATATGATTTCAAAATCATAACCCAACATTTTTGTTACCCACTTTTGTTGTTCCTCAGATGATAACCTTTGCTCCAAAAAGTATTTGAGACTATCGTGATCAATTTTTACCTTGAAGTGTCTACCCATGAGATAGGGCCTCCATTGCTTGACCGCATGAAGAATAGCCATCATTTCTTTCTCATAGACAGTTTGAGCAGATCTTTTCCTTTGAATTGATGACTCTCAAATGTAATTGGTCTTCCTTCCTGCATTAGAATTGCTCCCAATCCTAATCCTGAAGCGTCACATTCAACAATGAAGGTTTTTGAGAAGTTGGGAGTAGCCAAAACTGGGTCGTTGCACATGGCTTCCTTCAATTGCTCAAAGGATTTAGTGGCTACGTCTGTCCAATGGAAGGCATCCTTCTTTAGCAATGCAGTGAGTGGGGTTGCTATTCTACCATATCCCCACACAAATCTTCTGTAGTACCCTGTTAGTCCTAGGAACCCATGAAGATTTTTGAGATTTTGGGCCTTGGCCATTCCACCATAGCTTTGATCTTTTGAGGATCAACTTTGATGCCTTCATGGGATACAATATGACCCAAATACTCTACCTCTTGTACACCAAAAGAACATTTGGATGGCTTTGCATACAAAGTATGTTTCTCCAAAACTTCCAACATGTTATTTACATGTTGTAAGTGTTCTTCCCATGTCTTACTATAAATCAATATGTCATCAAAGAAAACTAATACAAATTTCCTTAAAAAAGGCCTAAAAATAGTGTTCATCAAGCTTTGAAAGGTTGAGGGCGCATTTGTAAGACCAAAAGGCATTACCAAAAACTCATAATGGCCCTCATGAGTCCTAAAATCCGTTTTATGAACATCTTCCTCTTTTATCCTAATTTGATGGTACCCTGAACGAAGATCTAATTTTGTGAAATAAACAACACCATGTAATTCATCAAGTAAATCATCAATTATTGGAATAGGAAACTTATCTTTGATGGTGTACTTGTTGAGTTCTCGGTAATCTGGACACATCCTCCATGTTTCATCCTTTTACGTACCATGACCACTGGTGAAGAATATGCACTCTGGCTATGCACGATGATACTGCCTTGACATTTCCTCCACCATTTTCTCGATCTCACTTTTATGGGAATATGGGTATCTGTATGGTCTGATGTTAGGTGTTTGGCTCCCTGGAATCAACTGAATGGCATGATCATGATCCCTAACTGGTGGTAGTCCCTTTGGAATTGCATCAAAAATAGATGAGTGAGCATCCACAATCTTCTGAAGATCGGGTGGCATTGAAGACTCTATATTTTGTACTTCTATGGAAAATAGCTTTGCTATAAAGCCATCCACTCCTTTTAAAGAACCTTCTGCATCTGATGAGAGCTAATAATTTGTGGAGACTTAGCTACCATCCCATTCAATTGTATTTTCCTTCCATCTGAATGAAATCGCATGAACAATTCTTGGAAATTCATCTCAATAGTACCTAAGGTTGTGAGCCATTGGACCCCCAAAACAATATCTACCCCTCCCATAGAAATAGCAAACATAGGTGAGTCTAACATGTAGTCTCCCATGGAAATCTTGATACTATGGCACTTTCCTGTGCACTTGATTGTCCCACCATCCATAATCATAACTTGCATTTATGGAGCTGGGTAAATAAAACAATTGAGGCGGGCAGCTAACTTACTATTTATGAAGTTATGAGTACTCCCCGAGTCAATCAACACCGTCACCTTCTATTTTTTGAGATAGCCAATAACCTTGAGTGTTTGAGGAGTACTAATACCTGACAATGCATGGCAAGAAATTGTAGGTTGGTGATCCTCTACTTCATCTTCTATTGGTTCCTCAGCCTCTCCTATAATTTCAGCTTCCTCATCATCCTCATTACCTCCATCAATATAGAACAACTTCTTCTCAGCACATTTATGTCTCGGTCCATATTTGCTATCACAGTTAAAACATAATCCTTTTGCTCTCTTTTCTTCCATTTGTTGAGGAGTCAGTCTAATTGGCCTAGCAAATGAAGGGGAAGAGATACTACGGTCTCTGGTGTTAATGAAAGGTGGCCTCCTACTACAAAGAATTTTTTCCTCTGCACGACGTGCCATGATAATAGAATCAAAAAGCTTGATTGGATTAAACATCCATACCTCATGCTCGATGTGGTCCTTAAGACCCCCAAGAAACAAGTCATTCAGATTCTCTTCTGGAATATTCTCCACCCTTAAGGATAGGTTTTGGAATTGATGCACATAATCTTTGACTGATCTGTTTTCCATAACTTTGCTAATTGACTAAAGTAGTTCTTTGAAACACTGGAACTATAGTGCAATTGCAACTCCTCGGTAAAAACTATCCAAGTGACACCTAGACCATTCTTTTGCCTCTGAGCACATAACCAACGATACCAAACAAATTGGTTAGGTTCAAGATATAGGGATGCCAATGTCACCTTTTGTCTTGATGGTGTTTGATGTAACTCAAAGAAGTTCTCCATTTGATTTATCCAATTCAGGGGATCCTTACCATCAAATTTGTGCATATCCACTTTCGGCATCATGTTCCGTGGTTGCGAATAAGTTTGATTCTGATGGGACTGGAAAAGTGATCCAATATGGTTAGTTTGTCCATGATTTTGAACTGAAGGTCCTCCTTGGTTGATATGGGCTGGATTTGGGCCATATTGGTTACCCTTTACATGTTGCATGATATCATCCAACCGATGATTGATTTGGGCTATGTCTCCTTTAGAGGCCATCTCAGATTGTACATTTCGCAACTCATACTCAAGTTGGCTCACCTTATGATCAACTGAGGTAAACCCTAGTGCTGAGGAATCTGTATTTACCCCTTCTGACTCCATCTCTTCAATCACTACCCCATCTTTATCTGGGGTTTTACCCAGAGTAACCGGATTCTTTTTTGCTCTTGTGGAAGGCCCCGCCATGATGTCAAATCTTAGGGTTTAGGGTTTCGATACAATTTCAGCCGAAACAGGAAAAAACACAGAGAAAATACTAATACTATTTTTTTGAGAGATTTTCGAAAATGTAAAGAACTTGAAAATTTTCCACAATTTGCACCCTAGGGAGTGATTTTATGAAAAACCTAAATTTGTAATAACTTTTTCAAAATAAATCAAAAAAGTCTAAAATTTTCAGGGAACCTTACTTGAAATGCTTCACAACTCTGGTAAAAATATCTCCCACCAATTCGCTTTGGTTCGCAATATGTGTGGAAACAAAAAAATTAGGGTTTTTGCCCTAATTTCGCCCAAATCGCAGCTCTGATACCACTTGTAATGAAATTACTTGTATAATTCAGATTAAGAGAAACAATAGAGCACCAAATAACACAATATTTCAGAATAATGATCTCAATATGCAATTAGAATAGCTTAACAAGCCACTTTAAATGAGGGGGCAACCTCCAAACCATATATACTAAGACTCAAATGCTCAAATGATATATGAAATACTACCTATAATCCCTATATATACTATTTAAGGGCATATCTTCTTACACATGGCCTAGGGCGAGCTTACACATAGCTTCAACCATTTCCTCATAATATCAAAGAAACCATCACATCTATACATTATATATCAATAAATGCTAAGTCTACATCACATGTGTATGTTAAAAGCTAATCATCAAATATTGTATACGTCGATAGGGCTAATCATCAAATATTGTATCGGGAGGGGTTGCGCATGATCACAAATCTATCCCCCACACCAATATCACAAATGAAAACATGTTTTACTTACTTAAAGTATCTTATCAACATGCAATATGACATCAACTAAGGCTATCTCATACATCTAACAACTGGGCATATTTTTGCTTCTCGGCGGCCTTTTCTACTACACGGGGCATATTTTTGCCTCACGGTGACTTTTAGCAATGTCTCATGACTTCGTTATCTCTTCTACACTACTTTCTTCCTAAAAATTTGAAAATCAAAACAATATAAATTTTTCAAAAATTAAAAAAAAATAGTAAAATCTTTAAAAATCTTAAAAATTTTGAGTTGTGGAGCTCAATTAATTCAGATTTAGCATGCAATGGAAACTTGCTAGAAAATATAATGCTTGTCATCGGTTAGGGGAACGCACAGTCACCCAGGGATCGTCATCGGTTAGGAAGGACTGGCATTAGTCGAGCAAGTAGGAACCAAAGATCGGTTAGGGCTAACCGACATCGGTTACCTGTGCGCGGATGTTTTAATTAACTCTTAGGAATTAGACCTATTTTAAGCATTAAAGTATATCTATTGATTGTAATTGCATGGCTAAGTGCCCTAAGTCTATAAATGACTATATAAGCATAAAAGCTAGGGTTTAGAAGATAATTAACAAGAATTAGAAAGAACTTGCAAAAGGTTGGTGAGAGAGAGAATTCTTAGTGCTTTGAAGCAAAAGATTGAGAGAAATAAAGTACTATATGTCTGAGAGGTGTGAAAGATTGTAAATCTTTATTGTATATCTTGTCAAAGCTTTGGATAATAGATTGGCTTGTTTCTTGGTGGACATAGCCCACACTAGGTGAACCACGTTAAATCTAGTGTTGATTTATGTCTCTTGTTTTGTATATTTATTCTGGTAGAATATCTACTTTTATTTGCATGTATGCTTAGATCTGATATATTGTTTGTACAACTGGTGTGCTAACCCTAACAACTGGTATCAAAGCTTTGTTTGAGGGTTTTGTGTGTTGACAAATTTACTCACAGAGGGTTTTCTAATTGAGTGGGAGCTACAACAATGGCAGAAGAAAAAAATACAAGGTAGAGAAATTTGATGGCTTGAAATTATCAATTATGGAAGATGCATATTGAGGATTATTTGTATCAAAGATATTTGTATTTACCGTTGGATGAGAAGTCTAGACCTATAAAGATGACTGATGAAGAATGGAATATTCTTGACAGAAAGGCTTTGGGATCTATAAGATTGAGCCTAACAACATCCATGGCTTCTAATATTACATAAGCGGATTTTGCTGTAGACTTAATGAAATCTCTTACTAATTTATATGAAAAACCTAGTGCTTCAAATAAAGTTTATTTGATGAAGAAACTATTTAGTTCTAAGATGCATGAAGGTGGATTTGCATCTAGTTATTTGAATGATTTCCGATCTATTGTAAATCAGTTAAAATTGGTTACTATACCATTTGATGATGAAGTAAATGCACTTTTATTCTTATGTTCTTTACCTGATAGTTGGGATAACTTGGTAATGACCGTTAGTAATACAACATTTGCTACTAATATTTTAAAGTTTGATGATGTGGTTGGTATAATCTTGAATGAAGAAATTCATAGGAAGAGTACGGAGGAATCATCTGTTTCACCTGATTCTTAGAGCATTTCTCAGAATGTGATGAAACAGATAAGGGTAAAGGGCTAAGAGGAATACTTGTTAAAGTTGGTTGAAGGTTGTTGCGTGCATATGACTTCTTGATCCACAACTGATCGTGAGAGCTTCCTTTTGGCTAGGAGGAACTACCTGAAATGAACAACAAGACCACCAAAAGAGATTAAATAGTATATGACAATGGACTACCTAGCGTATGCTAGATCCGGGAAGTGTGATACTCCCTAGAAGGTTGTCAATCCATTGTTTAAAAAAATTCAATGTTAACAATAAATGAAATCCTATTGTAGTTAAAATGATTTAGGTATCTCATTCGACTGATAAACAAATTCATTCACAATTTGAGCTAAGCTATGATTAAATATGAAGGGCAAGGTCTCTCAAGCAGTAATTGCTGATCTTAGTCGGGGTTTGGTTTTGTGTTGTTTTGGGTATTTGGTGGGGAAGTTAGGCTCTGTTCTTTGTCTGAGGGTAAAACACAGAGATCAACGTCGGTTTAGTGTAACAGATGACGGTTCGGATGGATCGGCGACGTTCATGGGTAACCCGTGTCAATCTGATCGGGTGTGAAACTTATTAAAACCTTGTTGTAAGGACAGATCTGAGGCTAAATGGCAATGAAGAGGGCAATGAAAAGGTTTATGGAAATCTTAGGTATACTCAGAGGTCTTTAACAGTCGGGTATGGGCAATTTAATGGTGTGGGTGAAGGAATGATCAAGTTTGCATGAAGGTAAATGATGGGAGAATGGGAATGCAAGTAGAAACTGATAATAGAGGTAACAGAGCTTACTAAAACAAAAGTAGATGAATGCTTTGGTTAACAAAATACTTATTGTTGTATGAGCTTGATGGCTAGATGGCAGTGGCAATTGATTAGATGGATAGAGTTTAGTGTGGTGATGGCGCTTCCCAGGATGCTCCTGTGAATGCAAGTGGCTTTGTGATCACTTCGGCGTTGGTTGTGGATGTTTGGATGCGTATGCGAATGTTGGTTATGTTTACATGCAACTATGGTCTCGTCTTTTTTCTCTTAGAAATGTGTTAACCTCAAAATAAGGTTGTTTTGGGGAATAAATGGTAACCGACGATGGTTACGAGTTGACCGGCGGTGGTTTAGGGTAACCGGCGTCGGTTAGGGAGGGATTTTCTAGGTTTACTAAAATGGGTAGATCCACTTGATTTCTTGGATCTTGTTCATTTTTTTTGCGGATTAGAACGGAAGCTTCTTTTGTAATGGGCGGGAATGTGGTTAGAGGGAATGTAGGCTTTGATTTTTAGGGTTTTATGTAGGTCTTAGTTAGTTATGTAACATACTAAGAATAGGTATAGGGTGAGGTGGTGGTGTGAGAATTATCTTAATTAGGATAATTAAATAATAAATATCATGAGATCATGGGTTAATTTAATTAAACTAATTAAATTAATATTAGTGTGGGGTGAAAGGGGCCATGGTTAGGTGAGTGTGTTCAAGGTGATTATTTGACGAGGGACCAAGGGGAGTGTGACCCAAATTTGGTGTCTACATCATCATCTGGAAATGCTTTGAAGGTAGAAAGCGAGGGGTAGGTAAAATGAGAGATCCAAGAGTAAGAGTAATGAGAAATCAAAGTCAAGGGATAACGAGATCTAAATCCGAAGTAAGGGAATTACTTGTTGGAAATGAAAAGAAAGGACATGCAAAGAAATATTGTTAGTCAAAGGACAAAGAGAACCAACACCCAGATAAGGGTAAAGAAGCAAATCTTGTTGCATCGGAGGAAATGCAAGATGCTCTTATTCTTTTTTAGATAATAGAATTGAATCATGGGTTTTAGATTCATGATCTTCTTCCCATCTGAACCCCTAATAAGGGTTATTTCGAATTTATGTCCAAGGCAATTTTGGGCATGTTTACTTGGGTGATTATGAACCTTGTAGTATTACTAGTAAAGGGAAGTTCATCTAAAATTGTATAATGGAAATACATGGGTATTGAAAGATGTGAGACATGTGTTAAGCCTCGGGAGGAATCTTATTTCGTATGGCAACTAGGTGAATCTAGTTACATAGTTACTTTTACGAGACTCTTGGAAAGTCACTAAGGGTTATTTTGTTGTGGCAAGAGGTAAGAAGGTAGGAACATTATATTTATCTACATGTATTACTAATTACTTTTCTGTATTATCTACTTTAGATTGAGATGCATGCATGTGTGGCATAATCAAATGGGTCATATGAGTCAAAAAGGAATGCAGATCTTAAAGGCTAAGGATAAGTTATCAGATTTGAAAGATTTAGATCTTGATTTTTGTGAGCATTGTATCTTTGGAAAGTAAAAGAGAGTGAGATTTCTCAAAGTTGGGGCAACTAAGAAGTAGCAAAATTGAAGCTTGTACACTCGGATGTGTGGGGACCAAATCGAGATAGCTTATCATGGAGGATCCCAGTATTATGTTACTTTCATTGATGATGCTACAAGAAAGGTATGGGTTTATTTTATTAAACATAAATCTGATGTTTTTGAGACTTTTAAAAGATGGAAAGCCCTTGTTGAGAATGAATCAAATTCTAAGTTAAAGTGCCTTAGATCTGACAATGGTGGTGAATATTGTAGCAAGGATTTCAATGATTATTGTTCAATGAATGGGATACGTAGAGAAATAATGGTTCCAAGAACACCATAGGAGAATGGTGTTGTAGAAATAATGAACAGGACAATCATGGAATGTGCTAGAAGTATGAGAATACATTCTGGACTGCCCTTACAGTTTTTGGCGAAGCAGTTGATACATCAGTTTATTTGATTAACCATGGGCCTTCAAGTTCACTAGATGGAGGAATACCAGAGGAAGCTTGGACCGAGAAAAGAGGTAGATCTTTCTTTTCTTAAAGTTTTTGGTTCAGAAGCTTTTGTGCATGTTGATAGGAAAATAGAAAGAAGTTGGATGTAAAATCCAAGAGATGCACTTTCATTGGTTATGGATATGGTGATTTCGGTTTCCATTTTTGGGATTTAGAGAATTCTAAAATTATTAGGAGTCGTGATGTTGAATGGAATGAAAAAATAATGTACATGGATCAAATTTTGGTACCCAAGGATGAACCGGTTGAGAAGTTTGTGAATGAAAATGAACTCTTGGATTTAAAAGTATTACAGAGCATGGTTACATAAGAACCGGTGTCGATTGACACTTGACCCACATCGGTCGGTCGATTAAGCGATCGGTATCGGTTACGGTGACCGACGTTGGTCACTATCAGATTTGGATACAAATGTCCAGGAGGTCCAGATTGAGCCTTTGATACCCCAAACTCCTATGAGAAGGTCACAAAGGGTAAGTAAACCTCCAGAAATATTTACACCTTCTCTATTTTATTTATTATTGACTGATAATGGTGAACTAGAGAGCTTTGAAGAAGCAATACATGATAAGACCCACGTCAGTAGGAGCATGGCATAGATGAGGAGATGGACTCCTTAGAACAAAACCAAACTTAGGATTTGGTTAAGTTTCTAGCAGGTAAGAGAACATTGCAGAACAAGTGGGTTTACAAGATCAAGGAAGAAGAGTGTGTACAGAAAATATACAAGGAAAGGCTTGTAGTAAAGGGATTTAAATAGAAAGTAGGTATTAACTTTGGTGAAATATTTTCTCTGTTGTTAAGATGACTTTTATTAAATGCTTGTATTGAGCTTAGTTGCAGTAGAAGATTTGCATTTATAACAACTAGATGTGAAGACGGCTTTCCTTCATGGTGATTTGAATGAAGAGATTTATATGCGATGGCAGCTTGGGTATGAAGTCAAGGGTAAGGAGAAATTAGTGTGCGAGGTTGAAAAAGAGACGATATGGGCTCAAGCAAGCTCCAGGTAGTGGTACATGAGGTTTGATAGTTTTATGCACGAGCATGATTACTTGAGATGTGAATCTAATCATTGTGTTTATTTCAAGAAGCTTGAAAATGTGAGCTATATTATTTTGTTACTGTATGTGGATGATATGTTTATTGTAGGATCTAGTATGTAGGACATTGGTGAGCTTAAGGGAAAGCTAGCTCACACATTTGCTATGAAGGATTTAGGAGATGCAAAAAGAATCCTTGGCATGCAAATAAATAGAGACATGAAAACTAAGAAATTGTATTTATCTCGGGAGGATTATATATACAAGGTGTTAGAAAGGCTCAACATGTAGAATGGAAAACTTGTTAGTACACCTATGGTTGGACACTTCAAATTAAGCAAATATCAGTGTCCTTCATCAAATGAGGAGGTCAAATACATGACACGAGTGCCATATGCTTTAGTAATTGGGAGTCTCATGTATGCTATGGTTTGTACCAGACCAGACATTGCACAGGCAGTGGGAGTTGTGAGTAGATATATGGCCAATCCAGGTAAAGAGCATTGGAAAGCAATCTAATGGATACTCAATATTTGAAAGGGATATCTAGCATGTAGTTATGCTATGGAGGTTCAAATATTTCATTATGTGGCTATGTTGATTCGGATATGGTGGAGATCTAGATGGTAGGAGGAGCACTACTAGATATATTTTCATAGTAGGTGGGACGACAGTTAGCTAGATTTCTAGATTGCAGAAAGGTTGTGGCTTTGTCTACTATAGAGGCGAGTATGTTGCGGCTACGAGAGGTTAGCAGGAGATGATATGGATGAGTAGGTTCGTGGAAGAATTGGGAAAGGAGGCAAGGTGATTGTAAATTGTTCATTGTGACAATCAGAGTGCAATTCATTTTAAAAAGAACTCAACATTTCATTCGAGAAAGAAAACACATTTAGTTGAGGTATCACTTCATACAACAGGTATTGGAGGATGGAAAATTGAATCTGGAAAAGATTCATACGGCGAAACCTGCGGATAAACTAACGAAGCCATTAGCAAAGGAGAAGTTGGAGCTACACTCCACTTGTTGGTCTCCAAGTTTGAGACTTAAAGAGGAAGAAAGCAGAGCTAAGGAAGGATCCAGAATAACGTTGTATAGGTATGGTGCAATAATTAATCTCCAAGTGGGAGATTATTGAGTTTTGGAGCTCAATTACTTTAGTATAACATGCAATATAAACTTGCTTGGAAAATACGATGCCGTCATCGGTTAGGGGAGAACCAACATCGGTCACCTAGGATCGGCATCGATCGGGAAGGACCGACATTGGTCGAGCAAGTAAGAACCAACATCGGTTAGGGCTAACCACAGTCATTACTTTTGTGCGAGGATGTTTTGATTAACTCTCTGGAATTAGATCTATTTTAGCATTAAAGTATATCTATTGATTGTAATTACATGGCTAAGTGCCTTAAGTCTATAAAAAACTATATAAGCATAAAAGATAGGGTTTATAAGATAATTAATAACAATTAGAAAGAACTTGCAAAAGGTTGGTGAGAGAGAAATTCTTGGTGATGAAGCAAAAACTTGAGAGAAAGAAAGTACATTACATCGAGAGGTGTGCAAGATTGTAAATCTTCATTGTATATTATTTTCACCCTCAAAATATCCCCCTCATTTTCTAAGTCAAATTCAAATATTTTGAGCTCACGCCCTCTAGAAGTGTTCAAGTAAAGTTGGAAGCCTAAAAAGATAGAGAAATTCATGTTTTGAAGTTGTTTAAGCTCTCCAATCTGCGTGGTTTGATAAATTTTCCGTTCCCCCATCTGGATGTGTGAAAATTCTATTGTCATCCTCATTTGAATGGCATTGTCAAATATTTCTATGGTCGTGGATTGTTGAACCTTGTATTTTTTTCAATCCCTTGGTTCGCAAAAGAAATTTGAAGATCGGCACAAAATGGTGGAGTTTTCTTCTCCTCTACATTTTTTCCACAGTTCAGAAACGATGGGTGTTTTCTTCCCCATCAAATTTTGGCTCCATCATCCATGGGTACGTGGACATATCTAATTGGAAGCAGGTCGACAGAGAACTTTGAGGTTTTGAGCCTCTTTGTAAAAAAGTGAAAAGTTAAAAAGCGACTCGTAACCTTGATCGGGCTTAAAGGAAAAAGTCAAATCTTGAGCCCGCCATTGGAAAGTCAAAGTAGGGAAGTGAGCCATCGGGGAGATTTGAGATTTTGAGCCTCTTTGTAAAAAAGGTGAAAATTTAAAAAGTGACTGCAGCCCCGATCGGGCTTAAAGGAAAAAGTCAAATCTTGAGCCCGCCGTTAGAAAGTCAAAGTAGGGAAGCGAGTTGTCGGGAGATTTGAGATTTTGAGCCTCTTTGTAAAAAAGGCAAAAAGTTAAAAAGTGACCTGAACCCCGATTGGGCTTAAAGGAAAAGGTCAAATCTTGAGCCCGCCGTCAAAGAAGTCAAAGTAGGGAGGCGGATCGTCGGGGCGATTTGAGTTTTGAGACTTGTTTCCAAAAGGGCTAAAAGTCATAAAGTGACCCGACCCCGATCATGCTATAAGGGAGAAAGTCAAATATTAAGCCCGCATCAAAGGTCAAAGCAGGGAGACGGGCCCGTGGAGCAATTTGTGTTTTTGAGCCCGTAGTGAAAAAAGGTAAAATTATAAAAGTGACCCACAACTTTGTCTCCACTCAAGTGAGGCCATGTGTCAAGACCATATCAAAAGCGGTGAGCGAGGCCAAAATGTTCCAAAATGCCATTTCTCCAAAAGGCACAAAATGCAAAAGGCATCCTCCATGCCCGCTCTAGTAAATTTCTCCCACGTGGACGACTATGGTTTAAAGTTTCAAAGGCAAGGTGAATGGTTCAAATTCAAAGTTCTTGAACAAGCGTAAATGATTGCATTATGAAAAGTCTGGTTTTTCTCACCATTGGCGTTTCTTCGCGAATCAAGAATCTGAACAGACGTGAATGATTGAAAAGAAATTGTAAACTTTTCTTAACAAAGAAGAATTTGTAACCATTTCTTGGAGGATATTTAATGGCTTCTTCATGCCATTGTAGAGCGTTGGCAATTGATCTTGTAAACTCACGAGTACATTGTACTTAGAGAAAACAAAGGAAATAGCCATTTTCTTCCGTTTCCCCCTTCTTCTCAAATTCCTCCATTTCTCCACTATGTACAACTTCTGTTTAAGCAACAATACAAGAAGAAGGATTTTGTAGCCTCTTTGATGAGGAGATTTCAGAAACTTTGAGTTCACAATCTTATCTCGTCTTGTTGCCATTTGCAGGGTTGTTTCTTCTCATGAATGCATGTGACGAATTTTCTAACTAGTGTGTGCAGGAATCTAATTTCCTACCTGCAACATTAGTTCTCCTACCTCTTTTCTCACTCCCTTTCCCACTTTTAAACAAAGTATTCCCTAGCAAGAGATTGCTAGCTTTGTCGTAGGGTCAATGGAGTGCCCCTGTTGGATCCTCGGTCGAAAGGCCACCACAGAAATCCACCTTTTCACGTGCATGCATATATTGCGATTACTAGCTGCACCGGTTAAGTAGAGGGACTTAGATTCCCATAGTGTTGGCAAGGAATCCACAAGTTTTCCACCCGACAAACTTCCTCACCAACAGTTTTAGCGCTCACCGTGGGGCATATTTAGTAGCATCTGCACCTATATACGACCGCAAGGTCTGAAAATTCAAAAAAAAATCAAATATTGAAAAAATAAGAAAAAAAGAGTTCATGAAAGTACATTATTGAAGACACACTAAATTGATTTCCACATCGCACATGTCTTTTCATATTCCCACTTCAAGAATTTCAAAAATGGCTGAAGGAAGACACACCAGGTTGAGCAGGTCGAGAGGTGTTGATGATTTCAATTTTGAGGCTTCACAAAATCAGCAAGAATGAATTAGAGATAATCCATACTTCTTCTCTCAAGCCTCCTCTCCATCCAGCTCTTCAAACAGTTCACCTTGGAAATCTTATCAAAACTCCTGTTGATACTCCTCCTTCAAATTCTCCAATTTTTCAACCATCATTAAGCATTGAGTTCTGAAAGAAGAAGAATTTGAAGAAGAATTTGTAGAAGAAAGAGCTGAAACAAAAGAAAGAAATGACAATGGAAGATGAAGTAGAAAGACCCCAACCCATTGTTCCATGGGGAAGAAATACAAGTCCGCTTTCTCTTGAACCTCCTCTTCATGATCTACCAACAAGTTCCCACAAGAACTTGCCAAAGTTCAAAGGTGACAAAACACAACATCTTGAAGAACACATCATTGCCTTCATGACATCATGTGGAATTCTTGGTGTCCAACATGAAGACATTGTTGTGAGACTGTTCATGGAGTCCCTCCAAGAAAAAGTAGCAGAATGGTTCTACCTCCTGCCTTCCCGATCCATCACTGGTTGGAATGACATCAAGGCTGCCTTCGAGGAAAGATTTAAATCAACTAAAGACTGTCAAGACCTCTTGGTGTAGTTGGCTCAAATGAGGAAAGGAGAAAGTGAAATGATGAGAGACTTCGTGGCTCGTTTTGAATGGTTGCTTCACAGGATACAAGAAGAAGATTCACCCTCTCATAACAATATCAAAAGATTCTTCATAAATGCTCAATCACCGGAGGTAGGCTTTCTCCTACAAAGAGTTCAACCAAGGAACATTGTAGAAGCAAAAGGAGGGACAATGAATTGGATGAGGATCTCATCCTCTCTGGAAAGATAAAAAATCCATCAAATGGCAAGACCCAACATCCTGAAGATGAGAGAACCAATCCATCGCTACAAAATTTGGCGAATGAGATGGCATCTTTGAAGAGGGAATTTTTTGAACAAGTATCTTCTCAAAGAAGCAACATAAATCAGATTGCAGGAGCACCCCAAAGGCTCACCTTGGAGGCCCCACCCGTGAATGTAAATTGCAGATTTCAAGAAAGTGAAGAAGAGCTTGAACAAGAAAGTGAAGGTGGTAATTTCCTAGAAAGTGATGAGTTTGAAAATGATACACAAATCAGATTTTGTGAGTATTCTAGGATGTGATGAAGAAGAAAAAGAAGATGCACCCAGTTTCTCATGTGCGGTATTCACTCATTCTCAGTCTGAGAAAGGAAAATCTCCTTCCATTGTTGTAGAGAAAAATAAGACTGAAGATCCTCCTATGGTGACTCCACAAAATAAAATAATCAGTCAAGGATCCCCACTTCCATCTTCCATGAAGTCTGCATTGTTGGAGCCGGACCCTGTAGCAAGTAAGAAGACTCCCACAATCCCAAGTAAGCTTTCTGATGTCTCTTCCAAGTCTAAATCTAAATCTGCTCTTGCAAAATCTAATACCTTGAAAGATCCTAGTGTGTCATTCAAAATACCATCCATCCCTCAGACATCAAATCTTGCTCCCAAGCCTATACAAACTCTAAAATCAGTTCCTTCACCCCCTTGTCCACATCTACTCCCTTTGACTTTATAGAATATGCAAACAAGGCCAAAGTGCAAAGATACTGAAACTGAATATTTACGGACTCATCCTGGACAATTTGAGAGGTTCGTCTCGATATATCAGGAGTGGTAGTCTAAAAACCAATGATGTAGCTCATCATCCTAAAGGAATACTACCAAACCCACCTACAACTCCCTCACAGAACATGCTTTCTCTGAGTGCATCAAAGACTGATAAAGTTGAACCTTTATATGTTTCTCTTCTTGTTGGAGAATATGTATTGAACAATTACATAATAGATTTTGGTGCCTCAGACAACGTGATGCCTTTGAAGGTTGCCAAGGCTCTCAAACTTACCATGACTCCACCTAGTGGCTCTTGTTACTCTTTGGAGTCGAGAAAGGTCCCACTTGTAGGGAAGGTCAAAGATACACAGGTGTCTCTCACCAAATTTCTAGACAAGAAGATTTCAGTGATGATTTTGGTAGCCGATGTCCCAGCCTCATTCGGAATGTTGCTAAGTAGAAGTTTCTGCCGAGACTTGGGAGGTAAAATTCAGATGAATTGGTCATCCACAACCATACTAGTGAAGGGAGACATGGAGAAATTACTTCCAGAAAAAGAAGATGAGGTACACGGTACGAAATTCTGAAAGCCCAAAAGCTAACATCTTGTACAAGGTAGCAGGCCGATGAAACACTTTGTGGCAACCGAGGGGATGAGGATATCCCCATCTTGATAGGTCCAAACATGCCTTCTGGAGATATTTGGACTTTGAAGAAGCATTGAAGAGATTCGAGTTACAAGAGGGCATCCTTGAATTGCTAGATGATGCAAACCATGAGGAAGAGGAGATGGTTCTTGATGATTTTCAAGAAGAAAAATCAGCTTATATGCTTATCTAAGATGAGGAGTTATTCTCATTCCCATTTGGGGATGAGGATGATATCAATCAGACCATCTATGGAGAGACAAAATCAGCTTGTGATGAGCCCATGAAAGGTTTGAAAGAAATGTCTATACAGAAATGCTTAGATCCACGGAAGAAATAGAAGACCCTGAGATAAGTCTCGAACTCCTGATGCAAGCCATGAATATGTAAGACAAACATGAAGCTGAATTGGAAGCCTCAACTAATGTGAAGGTTGGCTATGTTGAAACAAAGCAAGATGTGAAATATGATGTCCTTCTCAAACCAATGGTTGATGGATACAATAACAAAATGGAGATATTTTCTTTCCCAGTTGCAGAAGAAGATTATTTCCATGATGAAGAAAGGGAAGCAAGAAGTTTTGAGGCATTTGAAGATGAAGCTCTTTTCGATGAAGGATCGATGTAGAGTGCATCGATTCCCAAGATGATGAGGTAATCCCTCCAGATAGTTTCCTTGAGCTGCAACATAAAGATTCTTCAAAGGTGTACAAAGAGGAGCTGCACGAAAATGATGAAGCATAACTCCGTGCAAGAAATCTTGGATGCAGTAGAAGTTCGGAAGACCCCAAGCTTATTCTCGATCTCTTCACTCGTGCCATGGATATACAAGACAAGTACGAGTTCACCTTTGATCCCCCTGTCAATACTCAAACGTCTCAAAGTGGAGTAGAGATAAAGGATGAATCAAATGTTTCCCATGGAGAAGATGTCAATGAGCATAGACCTGGGAAAGAAAGTAACTCAGAATATAGGAGGAATTGGAACAAAAATCAGCTCTGGGGCAGTGATAGGACACTCGATGGAGAATCAAATATATGGATAAACATGGAAGGAAACTGGCACTATGAAATTGATTTCAAAGAAAATGAAGGCAATGGAATTTCCAAGCAAGGACTTGAGCATCAAGAAGCTCACATGGACTCACTCCTACCAAGTACACAGATAATTGTGAAAGCACATGGATTTCATAAGTAGCTGAGGAGGGGAAGCTACTTTCTGGAACCCGTCAATGGCTTCACAAAACATCATCACTCAGTGTTTCCCACTCAAGGGTAACTCTTGAGGAAAGGAAAGTGCTTCCGTGAAAGTGGGTTGTTCCCCACCTTATACCATAAGTGTGTTTCCCTTTCGATGTGTGGTGTTGTTTCCCCTTCTGTTGTGTGTCGTGTGTTTCCTTCTCGTCGCGTGTTTGTGTGTTTCCTTCTTCTATATTTCTTTCTTGAAGTTGTATATGACTCTGCAAGGCCCAATGGATAAGGCACTGGTCAACGAATTATAGGGTCTAGAGATTGAGATTTTGGATTCCCATGTCATGTCTTCACTATGCTCAATCCATGTCATGTCCCCAAGCTAGAGCCAGCTGTTGTCACCCTCAAAATATCCACCTCATTTTCTAAGTCAAATTCAAATATTTTGAGCTTACTCCCTCCAGAAGTGTTCAAGTAAAGTTGGAAGCCTAAAAGATAGAGAAATTCATGCTTTGAAGTTGTTTAAACTCTCTAGTTTGTGTGGTTTGATAAATTTTCCGTTCTCCTCTTCTGGACACGTGAAAATTCTATTGTCGTCCTCATTTGAATGAAATTGTCAAATATTTCTATGGCCATGGATCATCGAACCTTGTATTGTTTTCAATCCCTTGGTTCACGAAAGAAATTTGAAGATCGGGCGCAAAATGGTGGAGTTTTCTTATTCTCTGCATTTTTTCCACAATCAAGAATGATGGGCATTTTCTTCCCTATCAAATTTTGGCTCCATCATCCATGAGTACATGGACATATCTAATTGGAAGCGGGTCGGCGGAGAACTTTGAGGTTTTGAGCCTCTTTGTAAAAAAGGCGAAAAGTTAAAAAGCGTTCTACAGCCCCAATCGGGCTTAAAGGAAAAATTCAATTCTTGAGCCCACCGTTGGAAAGTCAAAGTAGGGAAGTGGGTTGTCGGGGAGATTTGAGACTTTGAGCCTCTTTGTAAAAAAGGTGAAAAGTTAAAAAGTGACTGCTGACCTTGATCGGCTTAAAGGAAAAAGTCAAATCTTAAGCCCATTGTTAGAAAGTCAAAGTAGGTAAGTGGGCCATCGGGGAGATTTGAGATTTTGAGCCTCTTTGTAAAAAGGTGAAAAGTTAAAAAGTGACCCATAGCCCCGATCGGGCTTAAAGGAAAAGGTCAAATCTTGAGCCCACCGTCAAAGAATTCAAAGCAGGGAGGCGGATCGTCGAGGCGATTTGAGTTTTTGAGCCTTGTTTCCAAAAGGGCTAAAAGTCATAAAGTGACCCAACCCCGATCATGCTATAAGGGAGAAAGTCAAATATTAAGCCCGCATCGAAGGTCAAAGCAAGGAGGCGGGCCTGTGGAGAAATTTGTGTTTTTGAGCCCGCAGTGAAAAAGGTAAAATTATAAAAGTGGCCCATGACTCTATCTCCACTCAAGTGAGGCCAAGTATCAAGACCATATCAAAAGCAGGTGAGCGGGCCAAAATGTTCTAAAATGCCATTTCTCAAAAGGCATCCTCCACACCCACTCTAGTAAATTTCTCCCACGCGGACGGCTCTGGTTTAAAGTTTCAAAGGTGAGATGAACGGTTCAAATTTAAAGTTACTGAGAATGAGTGTAACGACTACATTGTGAAAAGTCTTGTTTTTTCGCCATTAGCGTTTCTTCGCGAATCAATCTAATGCGAGCAGTGCGAATGATTGAAAAGAAATTGTAAACTATTTCTTGGCAATGATGAAGAAGTTGTAACCGTTTCTTGGAGGATATTTAATGGCTTCTTCACGCCATTGTAGAGTGTTGGAAATTGATCTTGTAAACTCACGAGTGCATTGTACTTAGAGAAAGCAAAGGAAATAGCCATTTTCTTCCGTTTCCCCCCTTCTTCTCAAATTCCTCCATTTCTCCACTATGTACAACTTCTATTTAAGCAACAATACAAAAGAAGGATTTTGTAGCCTCTTTGATGAGGAGATTTCAGAAACTTTGAGTTCGTAATCTTATCTCGTCTTGTTGCCATTTGCAGGGTTGTTTCTTCTCATGAATGCATGTGACGAATTTTCTAACTAGTGTGTGCAGGAATCTGATTTCCTACCTGCAACATTAGTTCTCCTACCTCTTTTCTCACTCCCTTTCCCACTTTCAGAAAAAGTATTCCCTAACAAGAGATTGCTAGCTTTTCCGTAGGGTCAGTGGAGTGCCCCTGTTGGATCCTCGGTCGAAAGGCCACCACAGAAATCCACCTTTTCACGCGCATGCATATACTGCTGCAGCTGCACTGGTTAAGTAGAGGGACTTAGATTCCTAGAGCATTGGAAAGGAATCCACAAGTTTGTCCACCCGAAAAATTTCCTCGCTAACATATATCTTGTCAAAGCTTTGGATAATAGATTAGCTTGTTTCTTGGTGGACGTAGCCCACCTTTGGGTGAACCATGTTAAATCGGTGTTGATTTATGTCTCTTGTTTTATATATTTCTTTCGTAGAATATCCATTTTTATTTGCATGTATGCTTAGATCTGATATATTGTCTATACAACCGTGTGCTAACCCCAACAAAAATTTTAAAAATTCAAAAAAATCAACAATTGGTAAACGACATGCCTGTGCCAATTGAAGCTTGTATCAAATGCATTGTCCTTGAACATCAAAAATTTTCCTACAAAAACATCTTTCTTAAGTTCTTGTTCGTTCTTATCTCAAACGACTTGCGGATCATCGTGATCTACCTCCATTAACAAAGTTGGCTTGCTTACTATGTCGGTACTCTGTGCAACAATGAGTTGTCTAGAGACTATGTCATAGTGCACAAATGCTTTCCATGGGACTACTTATGTCCTCTTTTTTCCCCTCGCATGTATCCTTGCTTGGGGCACCATTTTTAACCCTTGTCGTTACAACACGAACATTCGGGAACTAAAGCTTGATAACAAAAACATTGGTGCAACTGTCTTGAACGTTGTTTGTTTGAGTATGTGTGATTGTACTTGTTTCTCTATTAGGTTAGTTGGTTTACTTTCTCGTATTACATTGCATTCTATATGTTGCATGGATTTAAGCATCATTTTACTTTCTCATATTGCATTGCATAATGTATGTTGCATGGAGTTACGTATTTTTAGCAGTAAACAATTGTTCGTAATATAGCTTTTCATGTTATTTACACTTTTGTTTATTTTAATAAAGGTCGATGATGTAGATCATAGGGGCAAAATGATGACACAAAGTTGCTTATTGAAGATTGGAGGAAAAGAAAGAGTTATTCCCATTCTCCACTATCATTTATTATCACTACTAATTTTTCTTCCCAATCACCTGGGGAAATAAACAATCATGTTTATTCCTATCCTATTTCTTCTATCCGTTTCAATCATATTTTCGATCGTCGATTGAATTCTTCTATCACCCCATCGACACTCAAGGGGGCATCCTTCATTCTACTAATTTTTATTCAAAAATTTACTTGCTTATGCTTGTCTACTATATTTGAAGTGAAGTCACTTACTTCACCTCAAACATGGGAAAATGTAGACACCTAAATTCCGCTTTCGCAATCTTATTTCTAAACGCATGCAAATCACTCTCATTCTCACCATTTCCGTTATAATTAGTGATTTTCACTAATTAACTAATGTTTCTTACCATTTTGGTCAATTAACAATGTATTTTTATTACCTATCCTCTTTCGCATTTAGGATGCCACTTTACTGACGAATCGTAAGTCAAAATCCTCTTCCAAACAAACAATTAATGATTATTAGCTAATTAAGCCTATTTTACCCTTGTTTTGGTCAATATACCACATTATTGGCTCAAACCCCTCTTCTAACCACTCAAAATCATCCCACTTCCCTCCACAACATCTCAACAAGCTTCAAAAGCTTATCCTAGCCTCCTAATTGACCCTAAGTGGTTGATTAAGGCTCCTCACATCTTAATCACTTGTTAATTCACTAATTAGGATTAACAAGCCTTAATCATGATTAACAAGTCTTAATCTTCTTTGTACTTTTAGTCCCACATGCACCAAGATGCAAGTTTTCCTCAAAGGAAAAACTATAAATAAGACTAAGTACTACCTTCCAACTTTACACCATGCTTTGATTTGCATCTCATATAAGAAATATGATTTATAGCCAAGCTCAATCCTTGCCTAAAGTCTTCAATGGGGTTAGTAGATGGGTATCCAATATGATCTTGTAGTCATTTGGAGAGACCATTTCACCTTTTTTGGAGTAGCAACAAACCCAATTTGATTGCCCTCTTAGATCTATTTAGGTCTATGTTAGTTTAGCAATTCATACATAGTAAGGATGCTTTGTAGCTTAATGTTTAATTCCATTTAGTTTACATTCATAACATACTTTTAAGCTTTGATCATTGATGTTACATTCCTAAAACTTAGAGCTTGACTATAGGTGGCAATGGTGTTAGCCTTTCCTAGTTAGTCATACTATTTGCTTTGTAAAAGTTTAGGGTGTTATCGGGGTGAATACTCATAGTATGAATTAATTAATTCTAAAGAGGATGTGAATAGCGAGGACATGCTAGAAACAAGTATGTATTTTTAGGGTGTCTACAATTATTTTTGGGTGAGTAATCTCACGATGATTTGAAGAAGTTTGCGGTGATGGATGCATGAGATTTCTTAAAATTTAATTGATATTTTTAGAAATTGAAATTAAAAGAAAATAAAATATGTATAAGAAATATTAAATTGAATTTGGAAGGGTTGGTAGTATATTTAACCGTTAGGAATTATCCATGTTAGTGCTCACATTATTTTGTATGGGTTAATATTGTAATAGTTAGGTGAGTGTGAGATATTAATATCATATTTGTATGTACGTGAGTTAATATCACCATTAGAATAGGGATATGAGATGATAGAGAGATATGTGGGATAAGTGAGAGATTCTAGTAGTGGTTGAGAGATATAGGGGATTGGTGATTGATGTTGACTCCTTGGATAAAGGAGATCATCCTCTTATATAATGTAATATCTTGCAAGAATAAAATCATCCCGGATTGAATAAAAGAAACATTATAATATATTTCCGGTGTTATTTGATTAAATTTGTGTTCATCTTGCATGCAATATGAACCAAAATAATATTTGTATCGAGAGCATGGTCGGTCAATCATTTCAAACATGTGACCTGTGTGTAGTTCCAAAAAAGAGACCCGTGTGGTTCTGCTGCATATAACTGTGTGTAGTTCTAATTCTTTTATTTCCTGAGATCTGGTTCTGTACGTATGGCATGCTATGCACATAACTTGCTGATTGAAACTTTCCAGTCTGATGATTGAGTTGCTCTGGAGTCTATAATTTCATGCAGGGGATGTGATTATTGGTGCTAGAGGGAAGGTTCAAACCACTCAACGTTGGAATCTATGCACTCATCGTATTTGTTCGGTCGACCTACTATTTCTTTCAGACGTCTTGATGAGTCTTATTTACAAAGATTGATATATGTTTGCACCTATACATTGTACAAGTTTTCTCATATCACCTTTCCATTTGATATCATTATTCGATACTTTGGAGATAACACTCCTTCATGCGCAGGTTCTGTTAAGTTTTGTCCATTATAGTGACAATATTGTGCAATTATATAGCTCTGTGAACTCCTCTATGCGTTGTATGTTTGCTCCAGCCAATTAAAAAAATCTTAGACTCCACACACATTCCAAGATCGTATTTGTGCCATTTGTCATTTCTCCATGCTCGTATTTCTCTATTCACCATCATTCATTGACCATAGTTAATCCACGTGCATATAACTCATGCCTCAAAAGCTATCTCTATTTTCAACGTGAGGATATTTGGACGGTGGAAAGCACTCAAATCACATTAAACATGCCCACAGTTTAATGAAAAAGGTGTAGTTTATTTTACCATATAATTTATTTTTAGGTTTATAGGTTTTTCTTTTGTTCATTTAGTGTTTTTGTCAAAAGTAGTCTTTAATTGAGTCATGTATTTATTAAAAAGTAATTTTTAATTACTTTTTACTTGTCAATTTTAAATTATTTAGTATAGTTTTAAATATGTTTTGCATCCATCGTAAAGATTGTATGTCTTCCTGACAATTCATAGTCATTTGTTTGTAAAAGAGTTAAATAGGTGATCTTAGGATTATTCATATTGTCATTTTGAGTCCAAAGTGTTGATATTAAAAAAATTACTTACGGGTGCATTTTCAGTGTAACCTAATGTCCAATTTGTAAATGAGCTTCAAAATTAAATCTTGTTGAGTTAAACAGTGACATGATGGAGGACGGAGTCATTTTAGTGACCTCTCATCGGTACATTGATGAGGCCACAATAATGATTTGGTGGCCATGTTTTTTCAATTGTGCTCGGTGTGTTTGATTTCCGTTGTGTGAAAATAAGAATAGAAATACATTCATGTTCAAAAGTGTAATGTGTGAGCAATTTCTTTTATTTTCCCCTGGATGTAAGAAGGTGATGAGAATTGAAAGAGTATTGTTATATTTAGGTTGTTGGTTGACCTTATAAAACCATCGTTTGTTATGGTTGTTGGTTAACCACATGTAAAACCATCATTTATTTGTAGGTTGTTGGTAAACTGACTATAAAACCATCATGGTTATTTGTAGGTTAGTGGTTAGCTGAGTGTAAAACCATAATTGAAGTTGAGTAGCGATCTAAGATAATGTTTTCCCCATGTTCGCACTAAGGGGGAATGTTAAGAATTATCCATGTTAGTGCTCACATTATTTTGTATGGGTTAATATTGTAATAGTTAGGTGAGTGTGAGATATTAATATTGTGATATTAATATCATATTTGTATGTATGTGAGTTAATCTCACCATTAGAATAGGGATATGAGATGATAGAGAGATATGTGGGATATGTGAGAGATTCTAGCAATGGTTGAGAGATATAGGGGATTGGTGATTGATGTTGACTCCTTGGATAAAGGAGATCATCCTCTTATATAATGTAATATCTTGCAAGAATAAAATGATCCCAGATTGAATAAAAGAAACGTTATAATATATTTATGGTGTTATTTGATTAAATATGTGTTCATCTTGCATCTGATCGGAACCAAAACAATATTAGCATATATTTTATAATCCTTCGAGTGATTCCAGAGTAATTATTATGTAGCACACCTCACCTTACGTGAAGAAGGTGATGGAATGAGTGATTAATCGATTAGAAATTAGAGAAGTATGACAAGTGAAATTAATTAAGAGAGGTAGTTTACGAAAATGAGTGGTGTTTCATATTTCACCTATTATCACGACTTTTCACCTAAAACAAAGTGGTCATCTCCTTGGAATTTTATAATTGTGTCTTTTGGTTCGAGGAAGGGAGTGAAGAATGAGGTTTTGGATGCGGTAAAGGGTAAGTAGAAGGTATCTACATATGATTTAATAGACTCCTTTATGGATTATGTGAATAAATATATCAAAATCCCCATATGAGGTTATGAGTTGAGAGGGTATGGAAGGTAAAAATAATTTGATGATATGGCAATCAATGATTTGGGTCTACATATGAAAAATATATTTCTTGATAATCAATCCAACATCGGTGCGGGAATGTATTTGACATAGATATTAATATGAGTGGTGCTAACATTTTTTCAAATGCATTTGGGAGACACTAGTTAAACATGGACCATATGACTACGAAAAAAACAAATTTCTAATGCATGAAAAATATAGTTTCCAACAACATGCAATATTGGATAGCATAAGAGAAATAATTTAGGGGTAGAAAGAGATCATGGTTGTTTTTATAGGTCAAAAGAGGGTTTCATTGGGGCCATCATCCATGAATCCAATTCAACCATAAAATCGGATATTACATCATAAAATTAAGAGGATCCAAAGAGAAAAGAGGAAGGGGGAGAACTTAAATATTGTTGGGGAAAACACCCTAGAAAAAACCAAAGGAGGATCCATAGAAACACATAGAGATATGTATAGGTTCAAAATATATGGGTCGGTACCGAATGCTATGATTCATCCACCGTCCTTCCATTCAAGAACTAAATGAGCCCTAAGCAAAGGGAATGAGAAGAAGAGAAGGTATTTCCTTAGTTGTTTATGCCACGTAAATAGTCAAAACAAGTTTAAAGGAAAAGTCATCAAGAATACACCACCTAAGGAAAGGTAGATAAGATCCCATGTACATAAAATTCATGTGGTAATGACATAACACGCGGTGGGATATTTCCAAAACAAAGAAGCCTTAAGTGAGCGATAAGGACATGGAGACACCAATGCCAAACAAATACATCAAACACTACTATAAACCACATAATAAATGAGGGAGGAAAAGCATATGAACCACCAATTATAAATCCATCCATTCATTTTAGGCTCAAAAACCACGAGGAGACAAAGAAAAAAATAGGGAAAAGAAGGGAAAGTATCCCCCTTGCTTGCTTCATCCACCACTTAAATCAAGGAACAAGAGAGGTCCAATCATTATAACTGAGTTAGCAAGAACCTTCTAAAGAGAATTTTAAACAATAATACCCATCCATCTTCTAAAGTACATGATTTGAATGTGATAAAAGCTTAATGGGAGAAGGAATAAGCCTTAGGAAGAATAAGGAACCTAGAAACATCTCCTCCATAAACTCAATAGTCTAACACTACAAAATACCATGGAAGAGATGAAGGGGGAGAGGGTCCAAATTGCTAACCTTATCATCACCCTCACTAGAATGTGGGTCACATAATCCTTGTGAAAACAAAATATTTGAAATGTATCCTTAAAAGAATTAGATGTTAAACCCTAAAAATAGAATCGAACCTTGACCACTTAGAAAAAATATTTTGGGTAAGGGCACAAGAGCAGAGAGGTTAAACCCTTTGGGGTGGCCATTATAGATGGATAACACCCTAAATATAGTCACTTTTAAACAAAACCCTAGTCATATAATATTTTATACCCCATATACAACCTAGGGATCTTGAACCACATTTTGGAATAAAAAACCAAAAGGGATTTTAGGTTGCAAAGAGAGTTGTGATAGATTTTAGAAGGATAGGGCCTCATTCCCTAACATCCCAAAAGCAAAATAGGGAGGCATACTACAAATATCACCCTAGCACCGCCGTACTCCTTGAAGCCCAAAAACCATCATTGAAGGGAGCCTTCATAGCTCGATGCCTCAAAACACTTCATCGTTAAATAATAAACATTAAAGGAAAAATAAGAAAATATATAGTAAAGTTACAACCAATAAATAATATAACATGCCTCTTGAAAGAAGGAGATCTACAACGACCACGACAAAACACCTCCTTTACGGTAGTAGGGCCAAAGTTAACCATTTTTTTACATGACCAAATTCCTTCCTAAGGTCGTTATTGATATCTTCATTGAAATATTCATCCATTCCCACATAAACAAACAATCATTCTCTGAGAGGAAATAATTAATATCTTCCATAATAGATTAGAATGAATAGAGGGGTAGAGATCAACTCCGCTATGTCAATACCCTAGCATTGTCACGACTAAACACTACCATCACATGACTCTCACCCTATTAATCTTGGTTGTTGTAGAAGAATGATTCAAGAGATGATATTTGTTAATGATGTTAGATTATCTTCTGCTTCTGATGGTGGAAATCCCTTTGTGTTGTTCATAATCCTCAAGTGACAAATAAGAGAAGGCAATGATTATTGAATAGGCATTACGTGACTTTATTTGTAAATCTCCTTTTACAAACATATATAAACCTAGTAGGGGCTTGTGTAATTTTTCCTTGATCTTATTTTAAAGATTTAAGGAAGGAAGATGAAGATTTTTCAAAACACGATACACGACACAAAGTGATAGACATGTAGTATGACATATTTCTTTTACATGTTTTTTTTTATATTTGGTTTGATGGATGGTACTTGAATATGGAAGATTAAAGATCAACAGTAGAATAGACAACAATCTATGATTTATCATGCTCTATATGGAATAGACAACAATCTATGATTTATCATGCTCTATATGAATAAGTGTTTGATCACCCATATGGTAATTTTGTGTGAGATGAAAGTGACACATCATGACTTTGAAATTGTCAATGATGGGTTGAATATACATTTTAAAAAGAAATTTTATGTTGAATAAACCTTTTTGAGTTTTATTTAGCATAGAACCCGTCTATTTTGTGTAAAGGCCTAACAACGTCGATTATGGCTTTTACGAGCTTTGTCCTTGTCAAAGTGGACCCAATCATTTTTAGGTAAGCATGTTTGAGAGTGGTCACAATGCCCTTAAAATTTGTTTTATATATGATAATGCACATAAAACGTGGGTAATGATACCAACGATGAAGTTTCATGATGTTGTAATTCAAGATGGGAGCTCGGTCCATGTAATCAATTTATGGCCTTTAAAAGAAGGGGTATGAGGATTTCTCATATGTGATGGTGAAGCTGAGTTTGAAGATGCAAGGGTGGCTTCTTCCTTAAACAATATTAATCAAAAGTTGGTTAGGATTTAGATCCGAATCGAATATGGATGTCAAATTATCATTACCCCTCATTATTTTCCTTATTGCATGTTAATATGATTATGAACACTTGAGGTTTTGTTGCATATCTCTAGATTTTGAAGCTTTTTGTGTTGGGGTGGGACCCTCTCCTTGAGTAAATATAACATTTAAAATAATTAAATAGTAAAGCAATCTAGGACAATCTGTTTTTATGAGTAATCAATAATTACTTACAACCCATGTATATACGTATATACATAGACATATATGTAATATACGCAGAGAAAGGAGAACAAAAACACATCAACCTAATGTAAACACATTTGATAAGGTTTATAGACAAGTATGACTTGAACAATATAAAAGTACATCTTATCTTATAAATATTGACCATAGGTAATTGATTTAGTATTAAATGAGGATGGAACACATCAACTTAATATAAACACATTTGATAAGTTTATATACAACTATGACTTAAAAATATAAAAATACATCTTATTTTATAAATATCGACCTTACATAATTGATTTAGTATTGCCTATAGTGAATTGACTTAATGTCAAGTTCAATGGAATCAATAGACCACCTTACAGAACTTCATCACTATACTAAATTGAGTATACTCAATTTACTAGAAAAATACAAATAACATTAACCATCATATTTTAAACTTCAATCACTATACTAAATTGAGTACACCGACCATCGTAATCAAGTATCAAATACGTGTATTACACCACAAAATCTAAAAACTCATTATTTTTTTTTTTCTTTTCTTACAACTTTATAAAACATATACTCATCTTTCAAATATTTTTAACTCTAAATCCAATATTCTTTAAGTCAAAACTTTAAATTTGACGGATTATTTTTAGTATTGCCTTTTAAATTGTGTGCTAATATTATCGTTATAATATTCATAAAAATAAAAATAATAATTTTAAACATTTATCATATCCTAAATTCTAAAATTCAATACTTCTTGATAAACTAGTCTTCTTAGAACTCTACAAATAAAAGATTCCTCTCTAAAATTATCTCGGAACTCTAAAAAATTAAGGATCCTTTTTAAAGTTTTTAGTACGTCGAAAGATGCCCCCATGGTAAAGAGCCGGCAGTTGTTCACACCACTGGCCTAAATTTGACGAGTGTTTTGACATTTTTCCATGTGCTCAAATTTGACGGGCATTTTGACGTTTTTGCTTTTTAACCGTTTTAAAATTTGGTTTTAACAATTTTGTTGTTTTTAGTTTTTCCCTTTTTAACAAATTGTATGCGTAATGCGGGGTATATATCTATCATCTCCGAGGATTACGGAATATTATAAATTGTATTGAATTTACTTATGTTAGATTTATAATTAGTTTATTAAGTCAAATAAGCTTTAGATCTGGGACGATGTAAATTTAGAATAGTTGCAAAAACAGGATCGAGCTTTTGTAGATGTTTTTGTACGCATTTTTTATTTGTATTTATTAGACTCGAGTTATGAACTATACATCCATTTATCACGATACCTGCGATTATTAAACCTGAGCGTGGTTTATATATCATTTTTTTGGTTTAGATCAGAGTACCTTTTTTATTTACAAGTCGTGGACGCTTGCTTGCTTAATATTTTATTCCTTTCTTTTTGGTTTGCAAGTAGATTTAGGTGTGGATTCGAATGATATAAATTTCTTTATATCTTTAATCCTGTAATTTTTGTTTGTAAGCCGAATAAGCTTTAGATCTAGGATGATGTAAATTTACAATAGCTGCAAAAACAGTATGAGCTTTTGCAGATGTTAACGTATTACAATAAAAATCATTATTTCATCAGGATTCAATGATTTTTGTGCATTAATGGTATCAATATCAAGGCCAGAAACGATAATTTAAAGCGATTTCATTATACTTGAACTCCATTTTGCTAAATTGTTGTTCTGGTGATGTTATAGATGTGAAAACCCCAAATATTACCTTTTGGGAACACGGATCTAGGATATCTCTGTAATATGTGGTATTTAGAGGCTCTTTTCAAAATGTCCAAGATAGCCCTCCATGTTGTACAAGAAAATGAACATGTTGTTGTACAAATGGTTCTAGGGTGAACCTGTTCCCTCTGCACAATATGTAGAGTGGAGACTTTGGAACTTTAATCAGTTGCAAGAATGTGGTTTGTTGATGTTATTAATGGACCCTTCAAGGTTTATTACTCTATGAAAGCCACAAATGTTACCTTTTGAATATGGGGATCTGGAATGTCTGTGATCTCATTAAGGTGTGGGCTTTAGAGGTGGGATCTAGGGTGTATCTCTCCCATGTGCCCCATATGCAGGGATGAGACCATGGAGCTTTTACCATCTGCAAGGATGTGGTGATTCATCATGTCATTAAACCTATTATCCAAAAACGTATCTTTCCCTAGCCAACCAGTAGTGCCTATCCTCTAGTCACCATTGGATGTGGTACTTTTAATTAAGCCATCCTATTAAGCACTAGTTAGTGTTTGCTTCACGATTCCAAACTGCTAAATAATGTTCTAGGAAGTCACTTGTTTTTGAAGTGCTGCCTTGAATGGTGTTGAATGTTGTTCTTTGAAATTTAAGAAATGTGCGTCTATATACTAATTTCGATTTGTTTGGGTGTTTCTTTGTATTCTAATGCTTTAGAACTATAATGTTAGGGTTTAGATCCGTCTTTTGTTAAAATTTGTGTAGATGATCTAAGTTAAACTATATGTATTTTATAATACCCTAAAATATATATTAAAATGTCGATTTGTGATATAGAACTAGTGGGGATTTGTTTTCATGATCAACTATTTCCTTTCCAGCCCCAAAGTTTCTTTTCCTGGTTCTTCAAACTTTAAGAAATGCACGTCTATATATTGATTTTGATTTGTTTGGGTGTCTCTTCGTACAAATTTGACGTGAGGTTTCTAATGCCTTAAAACCAGAATTTTAGGGGTTTAGATTTGTCTTTTATTAAAATTTTTGTAGATGATCTAAGTTATATATATATATATATACCCGAAATATATATTAAAATGTCATATTTGTGATATAGAATTAGTGGGGATTTGTTTTCATAATCATCTATTTCATGGATTGTTGATGCAAACCTTCTTTATTGCCTTGAATTGTGACAAGAAAATTGTGTTTCTTCAAATTATGAACATTAGAGGGTTGTGTTTCCTAAGGAACTTTCCTTTTCCTCCTTGAAATCTGTATCTTAGAATCCAAATTATATAGTATACTCAATATTCATATTTTACATACCGTGAGATATTTGGAAATTGCAACTTTAGACCATTGACCTATGAGTTTAAATTGTATGCAACAATGTTGCATTCATTATGCAAATATGGAATGGTACAGTCATGACAACCGGATGTATTCAATGTGATGATCTCGGAAGGTATAGAGAAATGTTTACTATATTCGAGAAAATTGTTGCTTACAATAAACATTGAAATTTCAATTGTTTAATAATACATTTCCATTTAGTACGTGGTATGCAAAATATGAATATTGAGTATACTATTGTATATTTTATGTTTAGGGATAGGTATCCGAGTTTTTCCAATCACTATTACCTTTACATTGGCGGCTACAACTCCAACAAAAGATGTCAATCCGCTTGAACATTTTTTTGGATGATAATTTTGAAACACATTTGTCATACTTTGGCATTGACAAATGCATTTCCTGGCCAAAACCCACACCTTTACCTATGTTTTGGGTACCATTGGTTACATTGACCTTGAATATGCAAGAACATCAAGGCTTAATGAGAAATCTGATGTATACAATTACGAAATTGTTCTTCTGGAGTTGCTGAAGGGAAGGACGCCGTGGAAAATAGCTCAAATTTGTTTTGGTTGGTAAGATTTATGTTTGTTAATTGCCTTTCAAAGCTTACATTGTACATTGTTTAAGTATTTTTAAGGTTTGTTTTCTAGAACATGGAGCAATCAAATGTGGATGGAGTTATCTTTGACATTGGCATGTGAACACAAATTATATTAAAAGCAGACAACACAATCATGGAAACTGTTGAAACAGAATTTGCAACAACTTGCAAGTATTTTGGGATTGTAAAAAATAATCTTCTAGTTGGCCTTGCTTGCACTAAGAAACGAGCCTCTGATCGACCCACCATGCATGAAGTTTCTAGAGTTCTAAAGTCGATGTTGCCAGTGCTGCTCCTAAGCAAGTTCCTAGTATCCGAACGAACCAACTGACCCCTAGTAATAATTACAGGAGGTATTTGGATGAATATGCAGATGGTAAGCACAAAGATGTTATAGGGAGCACAAACAACACTTTTGATGGGCATTTGTTTGTGAGATTTGGTGAGGTGATTTCACAAAACACTATTTGACTGGAATGAGACTAGGATGGTGTTGTGTCGAAAAAAAAATGCATCCCCACGAGTCCTCTCTATCCTGAGGTCTAGCTTTTCTCAACAGATGAGTTGATTTTCAAGTAAACAATGACCAATTTTTCCTTTAACAACCCATATTTTTTCATATTAATTCAATCCACTCGGAACCCTTAAAACAAATAAAAGTGTGCCCGAATTTCTTTTTAAAGGGGCAAAATTGGATTTTGGGCATTTTGTTCCTTTTCCACTTGCCCAAGAGGAATTTTTCATCAAAGCTAAATCAATCCACTTCCAATACTAGTAGTAGTACACTCTTATGTTGCTTTGCCTACTCTAATTGTATAAGGTTCCACAAGAAAAATAGTTGGATCAAATGACATCAAGCAAGCTCGTGTTGATATAATTTTTGCTACATTGGACGAAGAGCATCATGTGTAGTTCAGACCAAGATAAACTTAATTGTAGATATAATTACAGATAAATGACAAGAATAATATGCTTATTGGGTTTGTGTTCTCTTTAAATGCTTTGCTTGCATGATCCCAGGTCATGTTGACATGGAAAAGCATAAATGTAGGTCCAATATTAATCTTGTGATGAACTTCCACCTGGTTGGAGGATTGAACTGATATAACAAAAAAAAGGTATAGTAGTTGATTATTGTATTAATTTTGTGAAGTCAAGAATGATAGTAGTTGGGGATTGAAGTGAAATTTGTAACCAATTTTTAAAATTTGTTAGTACTCGAACAAAAGTGCAACTAGCCTCGTGGATGTTAAAAGTTCTTCTTAGTTATAGGATTGAACTCTTATGTGACTTAAGACTAGTGTGGGTATATATATTAAAATTATTTTATTTTATTTGAACTAGTAATCGTATGTGAAATGTACAATATGAACACCAAAATATTGAGGGAGACATCTTGTAATGCGTACCGTAGTGTCCACTTTTTGAAGAACTTAGTAGGACAAATAGCTCTCCATGTGCTCAGAAACAGAAAATTAACTTGATTATTTTGTCACCACTACAATGCTAATAGTTGTTCCAAGGGGTGTGTTTAACAACCCGCATATAATGCTAATAGTTGTTCCTGGGGATGTGAATTGAACAACCCAAATGCAATTGCCAACCTCTCACTATAGTAGTAGAGGAGTAATTCCTTCTCCTCCTCCACATCATCCAATACAACTTAGCTGGAATATACCCTGTTGCCTTCATCTCCAAAGATGATTTCTTCTTGCTCACATCTCTACACTTGGAGCAAGAAGAAAGGAGTCAAGACTAATTTCACTTAACCAAAACAACCCATCGTAAATACTAGCCTCTACTTTGATAACACCTCCACTACTACTTTACACAACACTACTTGTATCCAAAGTGACAATGTCGTTCAAGGGTACCATATGTATTCATGTTTAGTGCAAATAAAATTGTCCACAAAAGCCTACCACTCATGATATAAAATTTGCAAATGTACGGAAGACTTTATTTATTCATGTTTAGTGCAAATAAAATAGTCCACAAAAGGCTACCACTCATGATATAAGATTTGCAAATGTATATGTACGAATTTGTAACAAATTTGAAATGTACACATAGAACCTTTCAATGTAATGTTTCATCTATATTCTTACACTTCCACTATCAATCACACCCCTTATCAACATGTTATCGATAGTACAAAAATGCTTTTTCAACAAAAACCAACCAAACAACCGATGCAACCACCATCTCAAACACGTTGCAACATTAACACAATTCCCCCAAATAATTACAAACCATATCAACTAACTATTCAAAGCGGTATCAAATGTATTCATGTTTAGTGCCAAAAAAATTGGCCACAAAAGACTACCACTCATGATATAAAATCTGCAAATGTACGGAAGTCTTCATGTATTCATGTTTAGTTCAAATAAAATAGTCCGCAAAATGCTACCACTCATGATATAAGATTTGCAAATGTATATGTACGAATTTGTAACAAATTTGAAATGTAGAGATAAAACTTTTAAATGTAATGCTTCATCTATATTCCTACACTTACAAAATCAATCACACCCCTTATCAACATCAACTACAAAAGTAATAACTATCCCTCTAAATCAAATAACATATACCGTTCACGTTCACATTGCATTATACACATGCAATTGCTAGTTTTAAAATGTTCATAATTCCTAACTCTTCCATTACATTCTTCCAAACATCTCAATCTTTAAAATAATATGTACTAAATTATAATTCTTAAGATAATATCTAATAAATAACAATTTTAAAATGCTAAAAACAATTCCCAAATATATTAGACACAAATTAAATTAAATTTAAATATAATACTTTAGGCTTTTAAATAAAATATATTTATATTGTTCAATTGATCTCAAGAATAATTGGGATAGAATCCACTAGAATTTTATACAAGTCATAAAACCATAAAATATATATATATATATATATATATATATATATATATATGGTGTTGTCTTACATTTATTCTAGTGTAACCAAAAACATACGAGAATAATTCTAGTCAATTTAATCTACAATAATTTCATCTCACGCACATGCCTTCACCCATATTGGGCACTCCCACCAAGAGGGATGGAGTATAGACATTGAATATACATTTAACAAGACCAGCTAGGGATTAAATTTGACGGCCGTTTAGACGTTTTTTGTGATTTTGGATGTAAAATACTTGTAAATATCTGATCTAACTGTCACACGCAACTTGCATATTTAAAACGTGACTGTCATTTTTTATATAAATTTATATAAATATTATAAAAAAATGTAAATTTATATTATAAAAGATATAATAATTAGTAAAAATAACATTATTTTGTGTTTTTGAAGGGTGGTATTGAAAAATTACCGTCACCCGAAAATTGTTTGACAGGCATAAGTGGGCGTCAAATTTAGTCCCCTTCTGATTCTGACCAAACCCCATACCCACATCACAATGCGTTTGATTTGACTGGATCCAGTCATGTACACATTCTCCAACAACACGGGAAGCCTAATGATGGGATGCCCACATTACAAATGGAAGGATAATTGAAATTTCTCCCGCCAATGCAGTCCTAGAGGATCCCAAGGGAAAAAAAAACAGCAAAAAATTCTTAAAATTTGGTTGCAGAAAAGGATCATTGCGCATTGTATTACATCATATCAATAGCGGGGACCTGCTGGATATCAACATTGAGCAGAGAAACCTACGTTGGGCATTGTTGCGGTGATTTTTGCCGATTGGAATCTAAGGTATGTGGTGTGAACCATGAAGTGCTGCTGAGTTTTTTTTCTCGTGAAAATTAATGAAGTTTGGTTTGGAGATTTCATTCCGCATTTGGGTATTTCAGATTTTTCAGATTTCTGCAAGGTGGGTTTTGCACGATGAAATCCCCACTTCCCTTAACACCCAATTGTAAGCCTAGATCAAATAGCCAGTACCCACAACACCAAATGTCAGATCTGGGTGTGGGAGTTGAGTATATGATTGCTGCAGAAGGGGTTAGGGTTTCCGACAGAGACACATTGGAGGATGGATTAAAAGACACGGACATATTGGGCGCCTCGTCCCGCTCGTCTCCCTCTTCCTGGTCCATGGCAGAGGCACCTGTGACACCTCTTACATGTAGAGAAAGTGCCAGGAATAAAGCATTTAGCATTACCCCATTGACTGACGTTTCGTGTCATTCATGTTCAAAGAGCGAGTTTAATGGGTGTTGTTTTGATGAATGGAGTGAGAAGGTTGAGGGAGAGGAACCCTTGAGCGGTGCCGAGACTCCAGAGCATAGCACCTTTGATCCTTTTGCTGCTGGTCCTCAAGAACTTATCCTTGCACCCAAAAAACCCTGCAAAACAAAAGATGTTTTTAATGATGATAATGGCTGTAATGATGGCGATGGTGATGACGGTCATGTTCCCTTTGATAGACCCAACAACCTCAAAAAGGTTTGTAAGGGTAAGGGGTCAAGGGCAAGTGTGGTTCGTATTCTGTGCTTTGAGGAATACCTAGATACGGAGGGTGAAAATCACAGTTTAGACCCCAATGGTGGTAATGCACTTAGTTTGGCAAGCAAATGCCAACATGGTCCCCATTTCCCACAAATGGGTGAAGAAGCTCACTTGAAACATCAACACAAAATCTCATATGCAGGGTCACTTCAAAAATTAGATCAAACAAAGGATTCACAAGTTCCTGCTGAGAATGTGCCTTCAGGGTCAAGATCCCGAGTGGTGCGTGCTTTAGATATGGATCGTGGTAAACATTCTGCGTTAGGAGAGCATTGTGAGAAGGGTCTGGTTGGTGGCGACGACAAGCCTTTGCATTCAGCCACAGAGGATACTTTGCTTGAAGAAACTTTTGTTGAAGCAATGTGTGGATCGTTTCTGCAAGCAATTCTTTCAAACAGTATGAAGATGCTAATATGAATTGTACTCGAGGCAACAATGAGGAGAATGTTTTATCTTCTGGGTTTGATCAAAGTACACCACCCACTCCAATTACATATCAGGCTTTTAGCAGTGCAGCAGATGTTTGCCCGGAGCTCCAATGAAGGCAAGGTCGAAGTTGAATATTCGAGGTACAGGTTTGGGCTCTGTATGTCGAAAGCTTGAATTTTAATCACCAATTGGTGTTGAAGGATTCATATTGCTCCTGTGCCTTAGTCAAATTGAAAATGCCAACACATGGTTTCATTTATGGTAGTTAGGTCTATTGAAGCATAATTTAAATGCCGGTCTCTGGAACTGCTTAATCATTTCAGATAAATGCATCAACTGCAAGAGAATCTGAGGTAGGTTAATGTAATTTATTCATTCTTCGACATCCAAGCTCACGCTGTTAGATTCATCAAAATTGGGTGTTACATCCTCTTATCTGTGTTTTTTAAGGGATCGTTGTTTTTGAGTAAAGTGAGATTTCAGATAACATATCTTCATTCGAAAATCCACAAGAAACTCTCCTTATATATTTTTTTAGCTGAATGTTTTCACTTTTCATCTATTCTGATCTTAGAAAGTATTAGAGTTTGCTTGAATCATGTCACTGCAGAAGCAAATTAATTAGGTGAGATTTCAGTTGACTTATCTTCATTAGAAAATTCACTAGAAACTCTCAATATATTCGTTTTTAGCTCAATGTTTTCACTTTTCACCTATTTTGATCTTAGAAAGTATTAGAGTTTGCTAGAATCATGTCTTGCAGAAGCAAATTAATTAGGTGAGATTTCTGATAACTTATCTTCACTAGAAAATCCCAAGAAACTCTAAATATATTCATATTTGGCTTAATGTTTTCACTTTCCATCTTTTCTGATCTTAAAAAGTATTAGAATTTGCTAGAATCATGTCACTGCAGAAGCAAATTAATTAAGTCTATCAGAAGTGATATTCCTTTTCTGGTATAGAGAATTACCTTTGTTATCTCAATTCTTTTGGGTGCTGATAGTTATTATCAGCTTTGCTTTTGACCATAGTTGTTATCTCAATTCTTTTGCTGCTATGAATGGATTGTAAGGTGCTACAGTTCGGGTATAATATTCATCCATGAATATTTTTATGTGGCATCCGACGGCTTAATCTTTGATGCGATGTGTTTTAAGTTTTAACCATGGCAGTTCTCCCTTTTCAGTCCTTCCTTGAGTTACAGCTAACTATAGGGGCCTGTTTTTAGAGTGCTTATTCTCTGACGCAATGTGTTTTAACCATAATAAGTAACCTTTTTTTAGTCTTTTCTTGATTTACAGTTAACTATATATGGTTGCTAATTTTTAGAGGGCTTATTCTTTGATATGACATGTTTTAACCATAGCAAGTATCATTTTTCAGTCCTTTCTCGATTTACAGCTAACTACAGGGCTACTAGTTTTTAAAAGGAAGTATGCCACTTTCAATTAAGATCAGGATTTAGTCTGTTTTTGATTTGTATGCTTAAAATATCATCTCGTTTTTGAAATCTATCTGCTACTTCCCTGCACATATGACTTGCAGAAATGGAAGGCATATGACAATTTTTCATAAACATCTAGTGCTGGGTATTGTGGGATGAAACAAAAAATTATGATTGAAGAGTTTCAATACTTTTCTGAAGAGGAGTTCAAAGATGAAGCTATGGGTTCTCTTACTTTGTTCTTCAGGATTGCAAACAAGTTTTCAAACTGTGAAAAGCACACCTCATTCATTTATTTTGTTCATGTGTATTTTTGCATGTTATGTTTATTACCCATGATTCATCTTCTTGGGTTTTAAACATAGAAGTGGTGTTTCTGCAGTGGATTAAATTGTGTGATAATTTTCTTTAGTATTGAATGCATGTTTTAAGTATGCATTCCTACTCGCTAAATAGCAGAACCTTCATAAAAGTTTGGGCACATTTGTTTGTTTGATAGAGAATGTGATAGGGCGTGCATCTCTTGTGAAAGTAACACCGTAAATATGTTCCATGGGATTATATGTCTTACCTTACAATTGTAAGGATGACATTGCTAGTTTTACAAGGTTCCTTTTGTTATTTTATTGAGATGGATTTTATTTATATGTTCTCTGGTTATTTTTTTCGTTTTTAATTTTTAATTTTATGAGGATATCTTGGGTCTCAATCTAGCTTCATATCTTTTTATATCACTCAGGTTTTGTATTCTCGTGGATGGTGTAACAATGCACTTAATCTCACATTCAATAAAAAAATTAGTTCCATATTGATTGGTTGGTATGGTGTGTGCTAAACATGTAAACCCCAATATGTTATAATAATTATGTCAATAGAGGTGATGCTATAGTGGAAGTGACCCTCCTATTAACGTAATGGTTGATTGGTTGAAAAAATCTTGTAAAATTATCTCTAAATACATGCATTACTAATTATTACTGCATTTGTTATGAGTGTCCTACGTAGTACTTGGAACTAACATTTCTTATCAATTAAAAGATATATTTTATAGTGGACAATAAATCATTGTAACTAGATATTGGATTACTTGGTATGCACAATGTCTCTACCATCCAAGAAAAACTTGTTGATGTAGAGGGTTAAGGAAGATCTTGATTCTTCACTAGGCTTATAGTAGGCTTATAACTTTCTACTGTTTTGAACTCATCCTTCATGAATTGAACTAGGGGTTAGTAGCACAAGTGATTTTTACAAGATCATTTTAGGTTCTATTTAGTGTTACTCCCTTTTACAAGCATGTATTCACACTCCCACAAAATTCCTCCAACTTTGTTATACCAATTTCCTTATTCTATACTCGAACAGAGAAATGGCACAATCATTGTTCCTTGTATCTGATCAATAATTCTAGATGAACAAGAAACCTTTCTAATGTTGTCCACAAACTCCTCTTGGTATAATAGACCTAATGACAACAACTTTTTGCTTCATTATTGGATTGCAATCAAACTTCTTGGAACAAGAGATTGTATCTATTAGAACATATACCCCAAAATCTCGATCTGCAATAATTCTTCGTTGTACACTAAGAAATGGATTGTGAGCTTCACCACTCTTTATAGACCTACATCATGGAACTTGACCATGCAATATTACTTCTTTCTTATGATTTCATGGATCTCTGTATGTTTTGGTATCTTTATAGACTTCATTGATCTCCAAACATCAAGAATCCTCAACATTAACATTGTTTAGACTTGTGTCCATAGTAAACACGAATCTTTTGAAGCACTCTATATTACAATGTTGATTCAACAATAAAACTATCAATTCAAAACTTAGATTTCATTCTAAATTACTTTCCTTGGGACTTATTCATCACAAGGGTTAGCATTGATACATGTTGAGAAACTAGTATGCTTCCAATAGACTCATCTTGGGTGATGAGATTTCGATGTAGTTGACTCTCTTCCTAGCGAACTAGAAGATATTGATGATTATTTTACACTCAAATTCACTATTACAAACAGGGATTGTATACTAAAGTTTTCACCGTTATAAAAAGACAAGATTGGTTTCCAAGACTTCTAACAACTCCTAAATTTGTTCTTTCCATTAACACTTCATCTATCTCACGGTCTTGTAGCTCAATTGAGAATCTAGATGGTTCACCAATAACAATATGCATTCTTCACTTATCAAAGTATGACTTAATAGGTTTCGTCTCATCATTAACATGCCCTTCGCCAATTTCTTGACGTGCTCGACACCTAGGCACAAAGAAGACCATCAAAGAACAAGTTCAACCCTTTCCTAGACCGAGACAATTAATATTGTCAAGGTTTTGAATAATTTTAAACCGACAAACACCCATGTCGGGAGACAACCATGCTCCCATTTCTATCATCCCCATTGCAAGTTCTTAACCTTGAATAGGCACCCTATATCACAGTCCCACAAAGAAGAAAAGAGCACAATTTCATCAATCAAAACATACAATAGCATAATAGTGGCAATAGACTCGTTCCCCAAGCATGTATCAAGATTGCTATTAAGTCTCCAGGCATGCATATGATTGTCAAGCTTACACCTAACTATGAATTCTTCCACTTATCCAAAATGCCAAAGAACAAAAACACACAAAGATATTGACATTCACATTGAGCACAAAATCACAAATTGTTCAAAATCTAATACCGCAGTTAAGCATTAATTCTCACCTTCTTGTTTCATGAATGTGGTTTGGTGTTGGTTCGTTCTTTCTTGCGATTTGGTAATCTAACTCGCCGTCTAAAATTAATATACCTTTTTAAAAAAGGTATTACCATTATTATTGCTTTTAATATCTGGATTTGGATTCTTAGTTGCCTTTTTATTGATTTTGGAACTCACGCTAAGTGAGGTGTGACAACTTCTTTTACTTCCATTAAGAGCTCCATTAGCTCCATTTCAGCTTGTTTGAGATCTTCTTCACCTCCCAATAGATCTGATATCTTCGGTTCCTACATGAATTGTCGCCAAATCATTTCTTCCTCAGCTGTATATTCATTGTCTTCCTCATTTCTTCTTCCACCATTGTTTTGTTCCTTGTCTTTTCGTTCACTTGCCTCTTCGTCATCTAGGCCCTTAGTCAAAATAACTTCTTGTCTTAACTGTCGATCCTCTATATTGAGGATGTTTTGTGCTCCTTCATCCCTGTGTTCTTCTCTTTGTTTCAACTCTTCAAGCACTCCATGAGGTGATTCAGGGCTTTCCTTCAATGAACATGTATAATGGCTTAAACAAGGCACTTTCTAATGCCTTCATTTCTTCACTTTGTTCACCTACATACATACAATCAAAAGCAATATTAGAGTAAAATTTTTGAGGCCACATAGTCCCTTGAGATGCTCCTTGCAAGAGCTCTTCTCCTCGTTGCTGAACTTCTTATCTAATGTCTTCTTCTTTTAACACCACTCCTTCTGGATAATAAATTTTGATCTCCATATCATCTTCTATCGTTTTCTCATCTTTCTCAAGGTGTTGATCACCTTCTTTTTGCTTGCCTTTGTAGATATTTTGTTGTCTTCTTTCTTCTTTTCTCAAAACATTCAACTTCTTTCTTCTTCTTTCAACAAGTAGCTCTATAAGCCACTTTGCCTTTTTCTTATTCTCCAAATGTATCATTGGTTGTCTTGCTCTTGCATGTTTCCACCATCATTCTTATCTGCTCCATCATTTTCTTCAACTTAGTTATTTCTTCTTCAATAACCAACTCTTTCTTCTTTGTGTCATTCTTCATTTTCTTGTGGCATTCTTCTTCAACCAAGCCCTTCATTTTGTCCCTTCTCAACGTCTCACCACCTTTTCTCTGAAGGCCTCAATGTGCCTTCTTCATTTTCTCTTTTACTCTCCCAAACAAGTCTATTTCACCTTGCTTCTTGTGTCTCACCCAAAGGCTTTTCTTGGTCTTTTGACACCTTCTCCCAAGTCTTTATCACCTTGGAACTACTTCTCAAACTCTCACTTATTCACTTTCTCAAGCCTCAATGGGCTCTGAAGGCTTCTCACATACCAACAATTACTATAAATCTTCTTAACTCTTCTTCTTTCTCTTTCTTTCTCACACCCAAGGAACTTCTCGCTTTGATACCAAATGATGTAGAGGGTTAAAGAAGGTCTTGTTTTTCACTAGGCTTGTAGCCTTCTATTGTTTTGAACTCATCCTTCATGAATCGAACTAGGGGTTAGTCATGAACTAATTGTTACAAGATCACTTTAGGTGTTATTTACTATTTACTACCTTTTACAAGCATGTATTCATACTCCCACCAAGTCCTTCAACTCTGTTATACCAATTTCCTTATCTCGTATTTGAGCAGAGAAATGGCACAATCATTGTTCCTTGAATATGATAAATTGTTCTAGATGAACAAGAAACCTTTTTATTGTTGTTCACAAACTCCTCTTGGTATAATAGACCTAATGACAACAACTTGTTGCTTCATCACTAGATCGTAATCAAACTACTTCCTAGAACAAGGACCGTATCTATTAGAACAATACCCCTAAATCTCTATCCTCAATAATTCTTCATTGTACACTTTGAGAAATGGACTGCAAGCTCCACCACTCTTTATAGACCTACTTCACGTAACTTGATCATGCATTATTACCTCTTCTTCCTTATGATTTCATGGATCTCTCTACGTTTTGGTATCTCTACAAACTTCACCGATCTCCAAACATCAAGAATCCTCAACATTAGCATTGTCCACGCTCGTGTATATAGTAAACACAATATTTTTTAAGCACTCTATATTACAATGTTGATTCTCCAATAAAACTATTCGGTCTTATTCGCCACAAGGGCTAGCACCGATACAAGTTGAGAAACTAGTATGCTTCCAATAGATTCATATTGAGTGATGATATTTCGATGTATTCGACTCTCTTACTAGCAAACTACAAGATAATTATGATTATTTTACACTCAACTTCACTATTACAAACACGAGATCGTATACTAGAACTTTCACTGTTATGAAAAGACAAAAGACTAGTTTATAAGACTATTAACAACTCCCAAACTTATTCTTTCCACTCTTAACTCTTCATCTCTCTCACGGTTGTGTAGCTCCACCGAGAATTTAGATGGTTCATCAATAACAATATGTTTTCTTCACTTATCTTAGTATGACTTACTGGGTTTCAACTAATCATTTACATAGTCTCCACTAATTTCTTGACGTGCTCGAGATACCTGACACAAAGAAGACCATAAAAGAGCAAGTTCAACCCTTTCCTAGATTGATACAATGTAATAATGTCAAGGTTTTCAATAAATTTAAATTGACAAACACCTAGGTCGATTGACAACCATGCTCCCATTTCCATCATCCTCTATGAAAGTTCCTAACCTTGAATAGACACCCCTTATCACAGTCCCACAAAGAAGAAAAGAACATACAATAGCGAGAACACTGGCAATACACTTATTCTCCAAGCATGTATCCAGTTGTTATTAAAGTCTCTAGGATTGCATATGATTGTCAAGCTTCGACCTAACTATGAATTCTTCCACTTATCCAAAATACCAAAGAACACAAACACACAATACCGACATTCACAACCGTGAAAAATCATAGGTATTCAAGACATGATACAGGATTAAGAACATTTATTAAGTTATAACTTTCTTTCTCTCTACTTGATCAAATACAAGGTTCAAGAGCATAAGGAAACTAATTGATGAAACTCTATCTTCCTAATTATTACAAGAAACAACATCAAAGCCTTGTTTCTAATGTAGTCCATAGATATGCACCCGTAAACCTCCAAGAAAATCCTTCTTGCCTTAATCTTCTAGGTGCTCCCTCTACCGTTTCTCCTTTTTCTCTCTCTATTCTCAACTCCCCTTACTCGAATGAATTCTAATTTCTATCCTTTCTCATCTTTGAATTTAGTTACAAAATTAAACACACACGAGTATACTTGACCCAAGGTGGTGGGAAATGAGATTCAACCCGAGTTATACATGTAGAAAGGGTTATAAGGTGGTTCACAACTTCAAAACATGAAATTAGGTCTTTTGTGCATCTCATGAAAGACCATGAACAAACAAACTAGATCTCATCCCAAGAAAGTACCTAAACCTCCATTCTCAATTCAAAATTTCAAATTGTAAGCTTTGGAGGGAAAATGTAAAATGAAGGATATAGAAATTAGGGAAGGGTGCTAATGACCCCGAATAAGCCTTATTCATTTACTATACTCACCTAAGCCTTATCACTTCAAAATTTTAGGTTTATATACATTTTGATGCTCCTACATCACTTGCCAAGATAGATTTATATCGTTGCCGCCTAAATTCTCCAACAAATTTCTTTAACATATTGTTTATCACAATCCTTTTCATTTATTCCCAAACTATTTTTTCCAAGCTTCTTACATATACACCTTTCTTGATCCTTCCTCCCAATTAAATTCTTGGATTTAAAAACAAATCAAAGTAGGTAAAATATATAAGTATGACATATATTTAAGAATCAACAAAGTTACTTGCATAGGTATTGGGAGCGTGAAATATCGTAATATTAATAGAGTTATTTAAAATTAATTTTATTTGCAATAAAATGATTTGAATTGGTATGTGTAAGATTGCTTGCTACCTCCTGCAGCATATATGGTTAACATTTTTTTACTCTTTACGAAAATAATTATCAAAAATATTGGTACCCCCGAATGTTGGCACCCTAAGTCGGTTACCTACTTCACACACACCTTACTTCAAATTTGTGTGCACTTTCTTGGCTTTCCCTCTCCTTCTTGTAGTTAAAAAAGCCAAAAATATTGTAATATTGCCTCTAAAAACATGCCTTACTAGTAGATACCAAAAAAATGGCACAAGCCCTTTTTATATTGACTTTTAAGTGATTTAGTGCATATAGTTGATTAACTTGAACAAAAGGATTAATTGGTGTGTCAACACTTCTATTTGAATCTCTACTTCCTTTGTAATCATTCCTAAACACCGTTCTAATGCACATTCTTCCATTTTTGTATGGTTTTTTAGGATACTTGCCTTGTGATTTTTGTTTGGTATCATTCTTTTGTGTTTAAGACAAAATCAACTACCTTGGACATAATTAACTAACATTTCTATTCAAGATTGATGATTGTGTCCTCCCTTTGTCTTTGCTTATCAAAAGTAAATCTCTTTGGGTTAATGTTTTGAGTTTTGTAATTTTTAATTTGGGTCAGTTGCACTCCAAAAGGTTCCTCATTCAACCCATAATTGATTTAGGGAAAGGGGGGTTAATTTATTTTATTTAATTCAGTTCCAAATTAGGGTTAGAAACAAGAGATATATTCATATAAATTAATTTAATATTGATGTTAAGATCAAAATATACTTATATTAGTAGTTTGTAAGATAACCATAAAATCATGTACTAAATAAAAGTAGACACAAGAGGAGAGATGTACTTCTCTATTTTGTTGCTATGCAAGCTGATTTGGCTTTGGTAGGATGATGAAATGACTGGAAATGATCTTTAGATGCTTCATTTTCAGTTATGGAGGTGTAGGATGAGCAAGGATGAAATTTTTGACTATGTGGAACCATTTGGTGGTTTCGTGCACGATGAATTGCTAACATTCTATAAATTTTTTGTTCTCTTACAAGTGATTGGAATACGCCTTCATGTGAAATCCTAGGTCTCACAAATGTGTGAAACCCTATGTATGAGTCGAAATACCTTCAAACCCTAAACATGGGTAGAAATTCTTGCAAAAAGTCATTTGTTGGGTTGAATTGCAATCTATACACCACCTACATTAGCACTACTCCGAAGAGGCCTTAAACCGTATGCGCTTCTCCACCTAGAGATGTGATATTTATATGGATACAACTATCTTTGATAACTTGTTCACTTGATAATGGTTTGTAAATGGCTTAACACATTTGTGTTTGACTTGGCTTTAGAGGCTTGTAACATTGGAGGCTAGATTCTTGGACATGGTTAAGAGTGCCTTAGACCTATGTAGGGCGAGTCCTAATGTGTGCTATTGCCTTAGAGCAATTTAAGTGAGCATGGAGTGCTTTTCAAATGATATTTTCAAATAGTGTTCTTTAAGGTGCCTAGTGAGTAAGTGAATGCATTTGAATTGCTTATATAGGATTTCACAAGTTTAATTTCACATTAAGAAAAACTTATATGAAAAGTATTGAGCTATAAAAGATGTGAAATTGAGAAAATGTTTGTTGGGTGGCTTGGGATGAAATTTCCATTTTCAAACCAAACCCTTTGGCAATCCTGTGCGAGTAGGGAATGAGGTTCTAGAAAGTTTTGGGCATGACACTTGGGAGTGTTAAACTATTATGAACTGATGCAAACAATTTTGTGATTGATTGAGCAATGTAATAAGGAGAGAAAGTCATGTAATATCGTTAAGGATAAGCAATTGAGTTTGTAATGTGAGCACAAGTCATGATTTAAGGGTTAAGTAAATACTGACATTATTAAGTGAAAAATGATTAACTTTAGGTGTCCATGTTTTCCTCCTTTAATCTAGGAAATGAAATTTGTTTGCTCAAAGGAAAAGATACTAGAGTGTGTAGACACTTTGTTTTCGTTAAAGGTGCTTGATTCGCACTGAGTGTTGACATGATCTATATAGTGAAACCTGCAATACATAGTGTAGTCAATGTGCATAAAAATAATTTAACTATAACTAAAATTTTAAAATGTGTTTAAAACTTGAAATTTGAAATTAAAAATTACATATTTGAAAAGTGAACAAAACATGAAGGAGTAAACCTGTTTGTCTTGTCAAAGGAGAAAATCCTTGATGAAGTGCTTAGAGAAATGGATTGGAAATGAGCGATCAAGGTCATGGGTGATCATTCCGCAATATGTTGGAGGAGATGTGTTGTGAAATAACTTGTCATGTCGTAAATTATTGGGTTTTCACCAATAGTACGAGGCTAAGCCCCTCCTTCTTGTGTATGGGGAGGATCTCATTATTGAATGTAAACTATTCTAATTCTATAGGGTGGCAAACTAGGTTAGGGATCACGTAGGAACACTTCACTGAACATGTGGCAAGGTGCTTGTATGGGGTATAAGGAAGGAATTTTCAGTGATGAGGGATAAATGAGAGAAATTATGAAAGAAAGGGTTAATGTTGTGAGTAGGCACTAGCAGAATTCACATACATTAACCAGAGTAAGTCCACATCCAATTAGAAGAACACAACAATGCAAACCATGATAAGCATAAACAAACCATAGACACATACTTCCATTGATTCATTCATCAAAGGTGCAGACACCTTTCTTGGTTTTACAAGATTATCACATATGCAAAGTTGGAAAGAGAGAGAGAGTAGAGGAACATAAGATAAGAAATAGAATAATTGCAACTTTTATTGCTTGATGTAGAAGTTGAACTCTCAACAACATACATTCAATCAACAATTGCCAACCCTTTGGAATGGAGAATCCATTCCAATTTATAGCATTACAATCTGTCCTTTCATCTACCCCCCACATTAATCTCCATCTATCATCATCACTTGTGACCATTCATATTCCTAGGAAGTGAGTCTTTTTATTATTATTTGAAAAAGGACTCTTATAATGTTTAACATAAGGTCACTTAAGTGAATAAGACAAAATAGCAAAAAGTACATTCTCAATTGAAAATTAGAATATGGAGAGAGAGAAGAGGGAAAGGGAAGGGATTGACTAATCTGTTGCCGATGAAGAACTTTCTGATTTGCGGCATGGTGATTACAATCTCTCCCTTCTGTAAGATGCACATATACACTGGACTTCCGAGTGAGTGTTTAGAAACATTGTTGTGAGACCTTCCGATGTGAGCTTGAGATAACCACTTGCATCACTCATGATGATTCCTCCTTGATCCACATCGAGAGTGAGGGTCGCTTTCTTATTCTTTAGGCTTTCACAAGTGACTCGAATGATCGTGAGAGACAAATCCATGATGCTCATCCTCCATGATGTTTTTCCTTCACTCTGAAAAAGGTCTTCATCATGCGGGTGAAAGAGATGGCCCCTGAATGGATTACTTGAGAAGTGGCCACCGGTTGCAATGATGTGAAGATATGACAATGACCACACCACAAGGTTTGAGTTGAGCATTTAGGAACATTACCAAGTGGATGGAAGCTAATGGAACAAAGTTGATTTCTCATTGAATGAAGATCATACCTTTTTGGCTCAAGAGTATCTCTGTAATGGAAATATATTCAAGAATGTTTACATACCTCAATTTTCATGTGTCTCCTCATGGAAAAAGGATGAGATCTTGACTAGCTCACTTGACTTGGCTAGCTCAATTAGCTCACCCAAATCAACCAGCTCACCCCGCTCAACCAACTCACCCAACTCATCTCAACCAGCTCACCGAGAGATGATGGTGGATCAAAACCTAATGATTCTTTATCTTGGGTTTCAATGGAGTCCTTGGATCTCTTTGAACTCTTTTTGAACTGCGTAATGGCTTTGAATTTCACCTGCTACACCTCAAAATGCCTGCCTTGTTTCTTGACACAATTGTGCTCAAGATGGTACTTTAGGATCCTTGCAGAGAGATGATTTACTTATTTGAGCTATGTAACCACCTTAAAACCCTATGAGGATGGAAAAAGTAGCGGGATGAGTAAAAACAAAGCCAATTGCAACTTTCTTTACTGAAAAACTGACACTTTCTATTTTTAGCAAGTGGGACCAAGACTTGCTATTTTGGGATATTTTGCCTGCTTTGCTCAACTTGATCTTCCAAATCCTTGACATACTCACTTCAACTCATATCATTATACTTTACTATTTTTAGTAAGTTTCCATTTTTAGTAAGTTATTTTTTCGAACCCGCTATTTTGGGAAAATTGCCAATTTCACCTTGTTTGCTATTTTGCATTGTTTCCGGATATGCTTGAGTGATCGAAGTTTGTAATTTTAAGGGTTTACTATTTTTAGTAAGTGAAAACATTGAACAATTTCTATTTTTATAATGTGCACTTAATAGTGTCTGTTCGATGAAAACATCATCATCGGATTCGGCTTTGCATTGCGATCCTGTGCTCTAATTTTCATCATGTTCCGCCCACTAGAATTATTAAAAATCAAAAAGTAAAATTTATAGGGAAAGGATTTTGGGTCTAAATCTGTGATGTTAGCTAGTAATGGAGGCTTGGAGCTTCAATAATCACGGGGATCTTGAGAGGAGCAAAATCGGTTGAAACATTAGTGCAATCGGGTTTGGATGAACTATGAGAAAAGCTTCATTTTTTGCAATCGTGGCTATTAAGGAATGACTTTTGCAACATGGTGGTTTTGCTAAGATGTATTTTTACGTTTTATGTCCTCAAAAATGGATGATGGGTCGAATGTGAGGAGAAATGAGCTTGGCAGTTAGTTTTTTCATGTTTTCTAGCTTCCTGATAGTCAATTTTCTTCACAGATGAGGTAGAAGCTGCCTAGGGAAAAAACTAGGGTTTGGAAGCTTGGGTGAGGGCACATTTTTGTGTCCCCTTTGTCACAGGAAAAGAGGGACAAACAAATGTACCTGGGTAGGATTGTGCCACTTGACATGCCTTCTTGTGCAATTTGAGGAAATAGGAAAAGCACTCCGCCGAGATGAGAAAAGGTCATATGAGGAACCATGGGGAAGAGATGAGGGGTGGGGCACATTTTAGTGTCCCCTCTATCCCCTCTATCCCAGGGAAAATAGGGACAAAAAATTCCGCCACGGAGCTAAGCCAAAATTGACTATGGGAACTTGAAAATGCAATTCCCGAGCTCTAGATGGTTTTTCTTGAAACTTTGTATTGATTTTGACTCCTAATACCATTTCAAGAACAATGGGATAGGTATCAGGACATGATTATGCCTCCTTATTCAAAAAATGGTTCTTTTTACTTCGGCATAACAGGCGTGTCTATGAAAATCAAGTTGCCTTGAGAAGCTATCGGTCTTATGAAAAAGTGATGATTACACTATTTGTAGAACTCCATATTTTCAATGCCTCCTTTATTTCCTCTTAACTCCTTACAGAGCTCTTGGAATCGTTTGGTAAAGATTAGGTTCCATATTTAGCTCTACACTCCTTACACCTGAAAAATCCAATGTTGCACAAACCGCTCAAAAACCTCCAAAACTTTCCTAATTTATATCCAACATCTTCATAACTCTCCAATACCACCTCTCGGATAATTATAGGCTTTTAATTAATTCCCAGGAGGATGCACATTTACCCCGAAAAGGCCATAATTGACCTTTATAGGTGCACTAAGAAACTAACCTTCAAAAGCACTTGACTGAATGAGATGAATGACCTTGATATCTTACTTCTAACACCAATACAAGCTTATTCAATACAAGTGGAGGACCCACAAGGCCGGGGCATGATATAGAGGGCGGAGACAAACATAGAGAGAGGGGTTTTCAAGTAAATTTTCAAATTTGGGCTTGATTTTCATTGTCAAGTTTAAATTTTTGGGCTTACAAAACTACATGACAATAAGATTTCAAAGTCAAAATAGAATTGGGTTTCACTTGACCCAACACCAAAGAAGGGTGTCACATGGCTTTCTAGTCACCAAAAAACCTTCTAGATTGAGGAAGGGTGTCACAAAATGTCTAGCCATCCCAAAACTTCCCAAAAGAGTGAGAAGTAGCATGTCACATGGATTTCAAGCCACCCCTTAAATCTTCTACTCGATGAACTATACCATTGCAAATGAATCTAGGACCTAAATGTAAAAAATAATAAAAAGTTAAAAGGGAATGAAGTTTATTAATGCCCCCACCATGCATTGTTTGAATGTATCAAATGCACAAATTTGAATAGGAGGCCCATGCTTCCATACCATGCATTATAATAGTGCTCAAGATGCGCAAAGTTGAAAGAGAATGAATTACTCACACCCCACATTCTATACCAAAATATAGTAAAAATCTTCTCTGGAATGTGCTGTTGTCCTCAAACATGTATCAAAATCTATAAAAATATTTATGTTCCATTTTTTTGAATTTGTTGTTGAGAAACCGTTATCCCAAATTTACCCCTAGGTTAATTTGGATAACTCATTTAAAATGGAATTATCCATTTAAACAAGAACATGACGTTTAAATGATCTTCAAATTCCACCTCTCTAAACCACTGTCCGTTGGAATTTAAAAACTCTCGGGAGGCTAAGGTTTAAAGAATTAGCAGTTATATTTAAAATGCCACGGGGCGTTCAAAATGCCCATCAAATTCAACATTCAAATGTCTAAAAATGACCACGTGGAAGGATTCCAACTCTCCTCAAAGGTTTTGGCTTCAACAGATGTGAGACCTGTGAAATAACCCGCATTCCATAATATTTCGTGCCCGCAACAGAAGCGGAGACAAAGTTAATGAAGGTCAAAGGAAACATGGTGGAGTTAGGGGATGACAGTGGTAGAATATCAATGATCAAAGCAATGGACATGTGTCGATATTCGCACTCTTCAAGGTAGATGCATTTTGCGGACCTCAAGTCCATTGAATAAACCAAGTTTTAAAAGGTGTCGGGCCCGGGAAAGGTTGAAAGGTCAACAGGCACACATGGAGTATTTCTATGGAGCCAATAGTTTTTAGTCCACCTAGATAGAAGTTGTGATGTGTAGGTGTAACCACTGAAAGGTGAACACATGCCACACATGGAGCTTTCTTATTGGCTAATTTCTCGTAGCAATTAGAAGGGGCTATCAAAGTTATTACATTGCGAGGAACGTGGAGATTTTCTATTGGCTCAAGTTTCACGATTTTTGGCGAGATAAAATAATAGTCCAAATTGTGAGGAGTGTGGATCTTTCTCATTGGTTTGTGCTTCGGGCTCTGACAAAGGTTGGTATAACCGGAGACTAACACCGTGAAGGTACGTGGATATTTCTTATTGGCTTACACTTCGTAGTGAACATACTTGATAAAGAGTCAAAGCTCGACCCCACAAACGATGAGGGATCAACAGGGATAAGGACAAAGAAATACACACGCAGCAAAGGCAAACCCCGAGCCAATCAAGGCCTCCACGTGTCACTCTCTTGTTCATCCCAAAATGTAAATATTCAAATGCTCATATCTTTCGATTCCCCTCGCTCCAAATCACACAAAATTTATATCGTTAGAAAGGTCTCCTCGAGCCCTTTAATTTGGAATCATTAGAATCATATTTTGATGGCGTTTAGTGGGAGAAAAAGAGGAAAAATAGTTTACGAATTTAAGTGTAGTTACAAATGGCTCAACCACCCAAAATGATGAAGTATGGGGCTCTTATCTTATCCTACAAGCAAAAAAGACATTAGAGAATGGTCTTGTAGGGTGCCCATGATGTTTTCCAGAGATTTAATGGTTGAATGAAAATGGTTGAGGCTTGGGAGCCGTATTCTAGGAAAAGACATGGATCTTCATTAATGAAAAGATAAAATTTGATCTCTTTCTCTCTCTGTTCCCTCTTCTCTCTCTCCATTCTGCTATATATTGTAAATTGATGCTTATTTTCAAGGAGCACTCTTTGTTGTAACAAAACCATGCCAAAATGGTGGCCGACTTCCCATGAGTTCCAGACCTCAAATTTGGTCTTTGTAATGTACTCGCACCTTCTACCATGAATGTAATGAAATTTTGCATATTTTAAGCAATAGAATATGTTTTGTGGCACATTTTGTTTGCCCTAACTCATTTTATTTGCAGTCTTACTTCTCTGTTCATTTTTGGTATGTTGTGTGTATTTATTGATTGAATGTTCCCCATTTTTTGTGTTGTCACCGCATGGACAAGTGGATAATACATGGGTATGATTTGTGGCATGTTTTTCTGCCCTCTCTCCTATGTTTTCTCTATTTCCTTCCTCTCGTGGATAGAGATTCATCCCTTTTCTTGGTGTTATCACCGCCCTTTTAGCTTAGGATTTCCCTTTTGTGCATCTCCTTCTAACCCTAGTCCCTTTGAATGTTTAGAATATGATTAGTTATATTTTCTTTCAGTTGTAGGAGTAGTTTTAACATTAGATTTAGGTATAGGAACATGCCTTCTCTGGAGGTCTGTCTCACATTGCAAGTCCCACAACTTGGAGACAGTCCCATGGTGCCTCAAAATCTTGAGTTGTCTATGACTCAATACATGGTGCAATTTTGAGCTCCAAAATTTTTGACACGCTCGGTGGGACAAAGTTTGAATAGCGTTACAACTTCATACTAATAGGATTGACGTTTTCTGATGGTATTTAACCTTTAGAGGCATTCTCAACACATCTAGTGACTCCATTGTTCCAACAAACCCATTATCTCCAATTTGTAGACCTTTTCCCTTTTCTTCCATTCATTTCCATTCATTGTTTTCTTTCCATCTTTTCATCTTCCTCTTTCATGAAGTTATGAAATCACGACTTCATTTCCTTCTCGGTACTCTTATTTGCAGCAAGCGACTTCAGGTTCCCTTATCCCCATGTTCCCAAAATACTCCTCCAAATCATTTCTATGAGACCTATCATAAAGAATATGCATATAACCCAATCCCCATTGATCTGTATGGTTATCCTTTTAACCATGATGATGTTAAAGAGCAAGGTTATGCGGATGATGGCAACAACTATATGGTAGATGCTAATTTTTTAGAGGTAGATTCAAAAAATTGAGATGGATATGGTGTAATCAGATCTACTTGTGCAACAAAGGTAGCCAAAATTGGTTTTATGGTCCCTTGTCCATGGGTTAGCCCTATACCAAGTTCATTCAACCCCCAACAAAAGTTGGTTTTATAGTTGAGATGAGGCCCCAAATTACAAAGTGGGCTGAAGAAATGGAGGCTTACCAATCTAGTGTTAGGAAGCCCTGTCAATGGGGGAAGCCTATACTACCATCTCACACCCTCATATTCCTCATCCCCAACTTACACCATCTCAACCCATTTTTCATGTTCCTAGCTTTCTACCTGCTCCTATTGAGGATTCCCCTTCTCCATATCCTTCCCTTCCCTCTCATCTTCATTTTTCCACCCTCTTTCATTCAAAACTCCCATCTCCTCCACAAGCCAACCTTTCACCTCCTCCATTTTATGAACCCTTGCTATCTCAACCTCTCCTCATTTTCCAAAACTAGTTGAAGTGCATTCCATTGCAGACAAACCATGACATATTTGTTGAGGAATGGACTGATCTTGATAATGTAGTTGATGATATTCTTGCTATTTTCATGGAGCAATCTATCATAGAAGATGTTCCCAAGGAGCACACAAAGGAGGAAGACATAGATGAAGATCAATTTGATCTTCAACTAGAGGAAGAGAAGCTTCAAGGTGAGTAAGAGGATTTGATTGATTTTAGTGATCCAATAAGAACATATTCGAGATCTTTGGAATTGATCAAAGGGAGCTTTAGTTCAAGGAGGAGGAGAGGTTTGATTTATCAAACTTGTTGTTTGTTGAGGAGAAGGTGGATCAAAAGGAGCTATAATTTTTTGCAGAGGCGGCATGGATCAAAAACCAACCTACAAAAATTTTCGTTTAGGAAAATCTCGCATGATGATCCCATATGTGGGATTGAGATTCAAAGAAATGGGAAAATCACAAGGATCAACCCATTGGTTCCTAAATACCCTTTCCCAATCAAGTATCTTCTTAGCTTGGATCCAAAGATAGACTTACAACCACCATGCCCATTTTAGAGCATGAGGATGAACTACAATGCACCAAAGGCCAGTTGCAATACCTCTCAAATCCAAATACAAAGCAACTAAAAGAGGCATTCATTTCATTTGTTGTTGATATTTTTGGAAAGGTGGAGAGTCAACTTCAAGTCATTTTTTCACTCTTTTTAAAGGCTATGTTCATTGCTAAATTAATTACATGGCCACATTTAAATAAAGGGAATTTATTTCTCCCTTCCTATTTTAGGCTTTGTTTAACTTCTTTTCTTTCCGGTTAGAGTAGGGCAGTATAGGTTTGTTTTCAGAAAAGAAGTGTTTGTGCGCACTTTGCATGTTTCCATTTGGGACATGTATGTTTTCCCTATTTGTATATAGTTTTTGTGCCTTTTGTTGATGTTGCACAGTCATTTCAAGAAAAAACTAGATATGGGGCAATTTTAAATGCTAAATCATTCAGACCCAAATCGGGCTGCATTCAGGGCTCCTCATGCCTCTTACTTTGTTAAAATGCAGTGTTTTAGGACAGTTATAAGGTGAATTAAAACTTCCAAGCAATGAACTTTAAGAGCAAGACCAAGGTTGTTTTCAGTTCGCCTCCGCTTTGAGAAGTGTTTAATGGTGGAATTAGGTAGTTGGAGCAGTTTCAAAATTTATTCAAAACTCCACAAATTAGTACTAAGTCCATGTGGTGCTTCAAAATGGGCTCAAGGGTAAGAAAAATTCAATTTTAGATCAATTTTAAAGTTTTTTACTTGACTCTATACCCAAATGATGCATAAAGGCTTTTGGTATCTTCATCTAGTAGGCGAGATCTCCCCTGAGGTCCCAAATTGTTATCCCAAATTTAACCCCATGTTAATTTGGATAACTCATTTAAAATGGACTTAGCCATTTAAACAAGCTTGAGATGTTTAAATGACCGTCAAATTCCACCACTCTAAACCACTGACCGTTGGCATTTAAAACCCATGGGAGGCTAAGGTTTAAAGAATTAACGAGTTATATTTAAAATACCGTTGGACGTTCAAAATGCCTACCAAATTCAACAAAAAAAAAATCCAAGAGTGGCCATGTGGGAGGATTCTAGCTCTCCTAAAAGGTTTTGGCTTCGGTGGACGTGAGACCCGTGGAATAAGCCACATTCCATAATTTTTAGGCTCACGGTAGAGGCGAGAAAAGTCAATGAAGGTTAAAGGAAACATGGTGGAGTTAGGGGATGACATGTGGCAAAATATCAATGATCAAAGCAATAGACACGTGTCGAATTTTGACACTCTTCAAGGCAGATGCATTTTGCGGACCTCAAGTCTCATGGAATAAACCAAGTTTCAAAAGGTGTCGGGTCCGGGCAAGGTTGAAAGGTCAATAGGGACACATGTCACATTTCTATGGAGCCAACACTTTTTAGTCTGCCTCGATAGAAGTTGCGATGCAAGGCACAACCAATGAAAGGTGAACACGTGCCATACATGGAGCTTTCCTATTGGCTCATGTCTCGTAGTAGTCAGAAGGGGATATCAAAGTTCTTGCATTGCGAGGAGCGTGAAGCTTTCCTATTGGTTCATGTTTCGTGGTTTTCAATCGGGATAAAAACAATATGAAATTGCAAGGAGTGTGGAGCTTTCTTGTTGGTTTGTGCTTCAAGCTCTTACAAGGTTGTTATAACTAGAGACTAACACTACGAAGGTACGTAGAGATTTCTTATTAGCTTACACTTTTATTGAACATACCTAATAAAGAGGCAAAGCCCGACCCCATAACCAATGAGGGATCAACACATGGCAAAGAAAAAAGTAATGCACACGTAGTCAAAGGAAAACCTTAAGCATATCAAGGCCACCATATGTCACTCTCCTATTCATCCCGACATGTAAATATTCAAATGCTCATATCTTTCGATTCCCTGCTCCAAATCACGCAAAATTTATATCATTGGAAAGGTATCCTCGAGACCTTAAATTTGGCATCATCAGAGTCATATTTTGATTTTGTTTAGTGGGATAAAAAGAGAAAAATAGTTCATGTATTTATGTGTAGTTATAGACGGCTCAACCACCCAAATTGATGAAGTATGAGGCTCTTATCTTCTCCTACAAGAAAAAAAGACATTGGAGAATAGTCTAGAAGGGTGCCCATGATGTTTTTCAGAGATTTAATGGATGATTAACGGTGGTTGAGGCTTGGGAGATGTGTTATAGGGAAAGATAGGGATATTCATTAATGACAAGATAAAATCTTATCTCTCTCTCTCTCTCTGTTCCCTCTTTTCTCTCTCTCTCTCTCCATTCTACTATATATTGTAAATTTATGCTTATTTTCAAGGGAGCACTCTTTTTTGTAAGGAAACCATGCCAAAATGGTGGCCGAATTCCCATGAGTTCCAGACCTCAAATTTGGTCTCTGAAATGTACTCGTGCCTTTTGCCATGAATGTAATGTTATTGTGCATTATTTAAGCAATAAAATTTATTTTGTGGCACATTTTTTCTGCTCTATTTCATTTTAGTTGCAGTCTTTCCTCTCTCTTATTTTTGGCATGTTGTGCGTATTTATTAACTCGCAGTTCCCATTTTGTTGTGTTGTGAATGCGTGGCGAGTGGAGAATACATGGTATGATCTGTTGTACATTTGTCTTCCCTCTCTCCTATGTTTTCTCTCTTTCCTTCCCCTTGTATAGAGTGATTCACCCCTTTTTGGTGATATCACCACCCGCTTTAACTTGGGATTTACCTTTTCGTGTATCTCCTTCTAATCCCGGTCCTTTGGAATGTTTAGATTAGGATTAGTTTTTACTTTCAATTGTAGGAGTAGTTTTAACATTAGATTTATGTAGAGGAATCGGCCTTCTTTGGAGCTCTTTACGACAAGTGTAAGTCCCACAACTTGGAGATAGTCCCAAGTTGCTTCAAAATCTCGGGTTGTCTATGACTCAGGGCAAGGTGCAATTTTGAGCTCCAACAAAAACTACGCATGACGAAACTCTCCATCCTTGACAATATTGTCCAAGTATTTCGTCCCCTGTTGAACATTTTTTTCTTGTGTAAATAATGATCTCAATTTGTATCCATTCATATTACCTTGCATCTCACTATGTTCCATTCTATTCCAAATTCTATATTTTATCTCGTGTTTGAATTATAGGATATTTGTGTGATAATCCCACTAAATTCCCTCTCTTTAAAATGAGTGAGTTGTGCAACACATCATTTGGCTAAAAATAATGAAGTGTGTCCATGCTTTGGATGTAGCATATAATCAATATTGATCATATTGAAGGTAGTTTTAGGTGGCCACTATGGAGCTCATGTTCCTATAAAAGAGTGCATGGTAGAAATCGTGACATAAAGAGATAACAAATAAACAAACATAGAAGATGACATATATACAAGCATATAAGAATTCAAGTAAAATAAAATATTTCATATAAACAATTATAAAAAGTCCAAAGGATGCATTACAAGGACACAAGACTATCACACACACACAAACAAGCATGAACAAAGGCAACAACATGTATACACAATATTTTTGATGCTTGATAACCATTTATTTTTACATGGGTCATGATACATTCTCTTCTGAGCAGTGCCTTAAGCAGCTTGTAGGGATTGAGGTGTGATTGGGCTTGGTCATGTGAGATAGACCAAAACATTTGAGAGATGTCACTATTTATCTTAGTCACCCTATACATGCCTCATTTCTTCCCTTTGTTCACACATTGTACTCATTATGTATACTTACCACCATTATGCTCACTTGCTCTCATTCATTCATGGTCTTTCCATTACTTTTGGTCATCTTGACCTTCATCATAACTATATTATGTCTTTGGCTTCCATTCCCCATTGTTTTACACCTTTGACCATAGGATTCCCCCAAAATCCAACATCATCGACCATGGTAGATGGTGTTCAAATTTTAAGGACCGACAACATTGCCCACGATTGATGTTATCAAGTATTTATACTCCGCCATATTGTCATTTTAAGATCATCATCATTCATTATCACTTACACACTTCACATATTTGCATTAGCTCGCACTTATTTGTGGGAATTGAGGTCTTGGAGCTTACCCTCTTGCATTTGGGTCACCATAGTGAGTTAGGACTAGAGGTCTTCTTCTTGAGCTTTCCCCTTCTCCACCCATAGCGATTCTCTCTCGGTGTTGTTGTCTTTGGGGAGGATTATGCATTAGTGGTCACACTACGGTAAGTATTTCTAACCCTCTTTGTCCTTTATCTTATGTTTATTATTGTGTGGATGATTAATATTTGATTATTATAAACTAGAGTAGACGTATGCTTGTTTTGGTTTATTGCATTGCCTTATTGTTATTACGCTCCTTGGCTTTATACACCCTCTTAACTACTCTTTTTCTAAATCTTAGTAGGATACCTATTTTTATCTTGGTTGTAGGCCTTTGAAATGTATAACTATCACAGGTTAGGGTTTATATCCTCTAGACTCACGACATTAGCGCTCCTTGAGTACCATTATATATGCACCATGTGACCGGTCTTAGATTTGACCCCTATATTTGAGAACCTAGTTGAGAACCTCTCTTTTACCTGTCATATAGGTGAACTCAAGTGAATTTTACTTTCCCTAAATTAGGTCATATTTGAATCACTCTCCAAATTTTATTGCTACAATATTGACCCATGTGTAAGACCCTACTACATGACCAATCTTGTTCTTACTAGGCTAATCCTTCCAAACAACATCAATCTCTATGTGCACTTTCTGCACTGACGGTTACATCCCATATAGAATATCTTGTCATCACACATGATCTTCAAATTTAATTTACCTCTTATTTCTCATCAATATTCATATTGTATTCACTACACTCTAGCAAACACGACATGAATCTTACTCTACTTCAAATCATGTCATATTCACTCCATTTTATATTCCTAAACTATTTCAAATACCTTCGGCCCTTGTGTGAAACCCTATTGCACGACCGAGATTCTATGAACTAAAATCACTCTGTCCCCGCACCTTTCAATTCTCTACAAACACTATTGCATGATTGATCTAGTTAGATGCTCATATGTATCAAAACTTATGCCATCAAACCACGGGACCATTTTCACGACTAATCCCATCAAGTTATTTCTCCTAAGTCACATTCCTTACCTTTAACACCATCAACCCTTGTGCATCTCTACATTTCTGATTTTGTTAGATTTTTTGTGCAAAATCTATCTTTTAGATCCATATCCATAGTATCATCATGTCTCCTCTTAGGATTTTCCTTTCCAGTCTCAATCCACTCGAGTTTCTTATGGGTTTTTCTTTCACTCTTTCTTCTATGCCGAAAAATGTCATTTCACAATCAAAACTTCATGAACCCATTATTAATTCCATTAGGATTGACCCCATTAATCATTATGAACAAACATCTTCTTTTACTCTTGACGTCATCAACCTACATCACATAGCATAGATGATGTTGTTTGAGCCCATCCTCTCACCTATTTATATTGACAGAATCAACCACCATGTGCTTATAGGGTCGATCTTGTATAAAATAGATCCTTCCTCTCCTGACACCATCACCCTATGCTCGAACCCAATTGATCCCGTCAAAGCTTAATCTTAAAGTTGATTGCAATGTGGTAGAAATTCACAAATAGATCCTAGAAAAACCCTAAAAAATTTAAACAATAAGGAATTCTACACACCCAAAAAGTAAGGGAAATTAATCAAAGTATCTTAAGGCATAGGTCCCATGGAAGAGACAATACTTTAATGCCAATCAAAACCTAATAGTCATGACAATCCTTCTATAAATGGAGAAACCCCCAATAAAAACCCAAAAACTCCTTTACAAACTAGCAATACCAAGCTTCTTCCTCTAGTGGCCCTAATCCACCACATGATCATAATCTCATGAATATCAAATTGTTGGATCAAGTGGCTACTATGCAATCTTCTACCACCTCTAGCATATTTCAAATACAAAATCAACTTCTACAAATGGTTTATCGACCAACACAAATCCTTATAGGTCCTAATCAACCTTCAATATTTTATTTTCCTTTGGATGCTAATGGGAATCCTATCCCTCTTCCAATCCACAATAAGGTTCTTCAAACATTACAAAATGAACCCCTATCTCCTTACATATCTTGTATGTATAAAGGGGTATATCCACTTCCATTTATTATGAAGGTTCAATTGATCCAAACATATATCTTAAGAACTTTGGGAACATCTATAAGGAATGGATTCAAACCAATATCTATGCTACAACCAAGCTCCTTGCAAAGACCTTTGTAGGAGATGTTTTAGAATGGTATAATCAACTCCCTTCACATTCTATTATCGATCTAGAAACTTTAGTTCAAGCTTTAGTGAAGGAGTTTCAACAACACGACCTTCCTAAAAACATCTTTCAAGACTTCATTAATTTGAAATAATATCTCAACGAATCAACTCATGATTTCATCAAGCGATGAACTTGATAATAAAAACCCTTTTCAACTCTTCCTTAAGGCTGTTGGTCCTAATATATAATATAATTTATGATCCTTCTCTCCCATCATGTTGGAAGAGGGTCTTGAACAAGCTAAGTGACATGATTACCTTATGTGAGAATTTGAAAAACCATCTAATCCCTCAAATAGCCTCAAATCTATGTCCAAATCCATCAACTCTCAAGCCCTTTCTAAAGGAAAATCCATCACACATTCCTCTTTAAAAAATGATGGTCAAAGTGTCATTTCCCATAATCAAAAACACCCTCCTTTATCGCATGGTGAGCTATTACAATTTTTCCCCATGCCTCAAAATTTTCCTCCTACCAAGAAAGCAAATTCCTTCAATCCCTCGACCTCTTATATTGGTGGCATGGCACTATTATCCATTGCGAGAGTATTATAGGGATATCAAAAAGGTTACCATTGATTTCTTTCTTGGATCCCAATTTGATACATGAGTGTTATGAGAAATATCAATCCCTCATGCAAGCTCACAAGGACCACCAATCTAGGACCAACCATAACAAAAACATATGAACCAATTTGTAGGTAATATTGAGGATCTTATGATTATAACTACCTCAGTTCTCAATATGTCAATGCGGATAAATTCAATTATTTACATAAACCCTCACATAAGTACTCCATCTACAAACCCAAAAGGCCTTCCCTTAATAATCATAATCTCACTAATACCTCTCATAGGAAACATAATGATAAGCCTAATCCCTTAGTCGAGAATCATCTCAAAGCCACACTAGAAATCCCCTCTACAAAATATTTTCCACCATCCTCGGATAAGGTTGCTTAATCATACAAGCCTCATCTAGACATGGTGCCTTGCTACGATTATCATCCTCTTAAATATTGTTATGATGTTCCACCTACACTAGGCATAATGGAATTTCCTGGATGAGATCAATTCCATGACTTGTAAAATCCCTTTGATGGAACTCATGCGTACTTCTCCACAACATCAAATATTTTTATGTGAGAATTCTATTTCTTTGAGGATGCATTAAATAAGGTGGATGAACCTCCCTCTATCTCACCTTGCCTTAACCTCAAACCCATAATATCAAAGCTACCATTCCCTCTAAAAATTCCAAATCCATAACCATAGAATTTCCCAAAGATGACATGATCAATGGAAACATATTATTTTGTGCCAATGATCCTCCACTCCTTATTAGTTTCATCATTCAAAATGCACAAGTGAGATGACTATTAGTGGATGAAGGTTCTGGAATCAATGTCACTTCCTTATCTCTCATAAAAAACCTCAACTTTTCTATGGATGACCTTAAGCACACCCGTCTCACTTGTTGAGGATTTGATAAAACGCATCAAAACCACTCGAGTTACATTTGGATTCACATCAATATGGAATCCAAGACCATTCTCAAAAATATCATGGGTCTAGATAAACCTCTTTCTTACAATCTCTTGCTTTTTCAATTATGGACACATTGCATGCACACACCGCATCATCCGGTACCAATGCATTAAGTTCATTCATAATAACCAACAATATAGACATGATGCTGATCCAAATTCTCGAACATTCCCGTCCCCTTTGCTAACAAACCATTTCACTTATTCCTACTACAACTATAGTTCCTAACATCCCATACCTTGAGTTTATGACTATAGCCCGATATTTAGGTCACCTTAGTTGACTCAGATGATGATGAACCTAATGAATTGCAAACATAGTCAATACAAACCATTTACACAATGTAATTACACTCCGCGTTTCTACGCTTCTACTACCTTGGGATTGATTTCCTCTCATTTTCAAATCTAAGAAACCTCATTTTAATGCTTCCTCCTTTAGTCATAATCATGGTAACCCATTGAAAATAATGATATTGTTATCGCACACCTCTTTGCGAACCCACTGTCCCCATGCTCGTTTTAACAAAATGGGGTCATGTCCAATGATGATACATGTGATTATGAGATATAATGCAGGGGCATAAATTGTAAACCTTCTTTCTTGTCAAATTCATCATGAGTGTGATTTGGGGTTCTAAGGAGGTGATTTGAAGTGATCGGGGATCATAGGAAGGTATGAAAAATTAAAATTTGAACTAAGAAGGTGTTTTCCCTCTAAGACATATTTGAATTTATGAGTGAGGTTTCAAGACCTTTTTAGAACATTTTGGTTAGATAGGAGTCTATGCAGGTGTCTAAGGTGTTCAAATATGGGAATAAAGTGTGTTTAATCATCTTTGGAGTCATGTAATCTTGTGTAAGTGTTAGGGTGATGGTTAACTCCACTATAGTCTTTTAACCAAACAAGTTAGAAGTTTGTAAACCTAGTTAGGTTTATAGTTACGATAAGTTAGTTATGGAATGGTGATATACTTGAATGAAAGGAGTTTAGAGGACCGAGAGTGAGAGATCGAGGGAAAGAGAGGAGGAAGGTATTCTTTAAAAGAAAATAAGAAGTTGATATGAAAGGATACTCTGTTTTCATTAGGTAAAGACTGTGATAGGGTATATTTTGATATCTAAATAATAAGAAGAAACCTTTTCCAAGCTTGAGGACCGTTTTACTTAATCTTGAAGGGTTTAGAAAATCTATGAGTATCATGATAATGTGTTTGAATCTATTGATGTTATTATAATGCGGGGTAAAGAATAAACTTGGATAAATGAACTGCATGTTTAAAGTCAAGACTATGAGATTGAATATGTGATAAGATTTTAAAGAAGAAAATTTGTTTATGTGAAGGGAATAATGAATCTCTATTCCACGAGACATTTCAGAGTGATTCCAATGTGTAAGAAACCATAAGATGTTTCTAGACAAAGTAGATGAGTCAAGACCAACCAAAGGTAGGTAAGATGACTTTACTTTGAACTCGATAGACCGCATGTTAAGATTTTGCACGTGTTTGGTATACGCTCAAGACTTTAGTTTATTCTTGTAGGCTGTGTGAGGATGACTCAATATTTCCTAATGAGTATGGAGTCTTGAAGATGTATTTTAAGAGTTAAAACCACAAATTAGTCTTTACCCGAGCTTATTGAAACCCTTGTTAGGGTTTGGTTCAAGAATTGTGTTTGAAAGACTTAATGCTCACTTTAAGGGTTAAAATCGCTAATGTGTATTATGAGAATCCTCATTATATGGATTTTGAGATCTCTCTCTTTTTAAGTTCCAAAACTTCTAATTTTAATGACATTCTGATCAAGGTAGAAATATTAAGGAAATAACTCTATTGAGAATATAATTTCTTAGTTTCAAGGTGTTTTAGATGTTTTTATCCATTGCATTGTGTTTAAGAATGTTTAACACAATGGCACAAAACTTTTAATAGAATATTGAGGTTTGGTTTAGAGTGAAACTCTAAAAATTACATTATACTTGCCTCTCGGGTTCACATAGATAGTTTGTTAGGGTTTTGAGAAATTTATAAGTTTGTGAGAGAAAAAATAAATATTGAAGGTATAAGATACATAAGGAGAAATATAAGGACCTCCTAGTCACATGTTATTTAAGTATTAAGGGTTGGGAGATTTTTTTATATATATGTTCCAATAAATGTATTTCATATGCATGACTGTGTACAAGAAACCTTATGACAAACCAAGTGAGAGAAAATGAGTGCTTGAATGTCCAAACAATGGATGTGTGAACTAAAACTTGGCACAACAAATCTTAAGGTCATGATTAATGATAGTTTGAAGGTTTAAGGTTTTTTCACGCATCCATTTCCTAGATTTCATTAATAGTGTAGAGAAAAGGAAGTTGAATGTGGTAAGAGTTTAATGATAAGTCAAAAGTGGTGTTTTGAATCTCATAAGCATTGAGTCGGGTAAGAACCTCCAAATCAGTGCCACTGAAGATACCTTATTGGGTGGTTAGTGTGGTTTGAAAAAGGTTCATGTTCTTATTTACTCAAGGTTTAATGAAAATCACCATGCTTGCAAACTATGTCACAGGACATAGTTAGTGTGAAAATGGAATTTGAAGGCATTTAAGCCTCTATATTGCTTGAAATTGTCAAGATAGAATATTTAGAATTTATATTCAAAGGATATGAAGGATTTGATTCTTAAAAGTCTCCAGGTTACTAGCTATACGGGATAATATCCATTTGCCAAACTAAATTACAAGACCAAGTGTCAAACTAAGTTGAAGAGTTGAAAGCCTTAACGAGTGAATCAAGGTCTACAAATTGGAAGCAATCAACCCAAACAAGTAACCTAAAGAAATAAAGAAGAATAAGGTCTGAAATAAACTCCATGCTTAGGAAATTCATGATAATAACTTTGTTTGTATGAATGTCCTTAAACCTAAAAGGAGGACTTACTTGATGCATTGAGTGACTCAACACTTGATCCAAGGTTTAAGAACGATAAAAAGCATCTTAAGGACATATAGAATGAGAATAAGGATGAATTTAGTAATTTCATACCATCAAAATCTCAAGAACCATACCGGTTTCCTAGAAGAGGATTGTCTTGCCTTAGACACCTAATTGGACAAAGACCCTAAAGAAGGAAAGGTGATCTAAAGTGTGAGTTGTTTCACAACACCTTGCAAGTACCTAAAACATGAAAATTGGTATCCAAAATTGATTTGATTGTGTAGATAACCATCCTAAATCAGAAGTTATGCACTGAAAACTAGAAAACCATGACTAGTAGGAAAAGAGATTATTAGAGAAGAAGAAGGAGAGAGAAAGTGGGTTAAAATTTAGATTTGAGTCTTTAAATTTGGTACACACCTTGAAAAGGATAAAGGGTACTCAAAAGTACTTTCATATTATTCTGGTCTTTCTAGATACCTCCCAACACTAACTCACCAATGTAATTCCCTTTAAGAAGCTTATAAGAAAGTTTTGGAGAAAATGACTAAGTCTGAGATTTGTGATTGATTCTCACATATTGGTTGATAAAATTTCTTTGGTAAGGAAATGAGAACAAGCTACATTGTCATAAAAAGGCAAATATAGCTAAAATCCACCTTTTGCTTGTTTTTGAGCCTATTCAAGCTATTTGCTCAGGATCCTCTTGCAAAACTAACAATGAGTGATTGGTGATTTGATCCATACTAACTCATTGAGTTGTTTGATTTCATATTTAATCTACATCAAGAGACCTTATTATAGTGAAATTAAAACTAATTCTACTTCACCTATCATTAATGAAGACTACATCTTATCTCATGTTGAATCATGTCATTTAGATGTTCTTCATTACCAACACATCTTGGAAAGAATGCATACCTTTAACCATAATACCCACATGATTGAAACTTATTTTGGGGCATCTCACGATGCCACTTCTTTCACCAAACCATATTTTTGGGCACCTCACGATTCCCATCCTCTCTTTAAATCAACCATTCAACTCCAAAAAGTATTCAAAGAATAACACCTTCTCTTTTACCACATTATTCAAATTAACTACTTCAAAAATTACTCTTTTAATTTCATTCTTCATGCTTGGGTTTATCCTTATCTCTTAGGTTTTTGTGACCATTGCTTCCTACCTTTGATGCTTTATAAATTTATGTATCTCTTTAGGTCCGCTAACTCCAAAACATCATGTCATAATTAGTGCCTTTTATCACACTTTACCATCCTTATAACATCTACCATTTGTTTTTGCGCTCTTCATCATTGCTATTTAGCTCTCGGCTATCTTAACATGACATGTTAACTAGGTGATTTATTTATTATTTTATTTATCATTTTCTTGTGTTTCTTTTCAGTCTTGCTTGTACACCATTCCAAGTAACTATTACACTTGCCACATGTAAGTTGAGCGACACTGACAGGTAAGTATATTTCATTTGGTGGAGTTCCTGATTTCCTTACGACACTTTCATTTCAACTTTACTTTCAATATTTCCTTATGATTTCGTGTTGCATAGTTTTTCATGAAGACCATCTCGTGTTTCACTATTGTGACATGCAATGATCTTCGGTTGGGGCATATGTATACACCATATTTTTGACGCTTGTTAACCATTTATTTTTTTATACGGGTTCTTGATGCATTATCCTTTTGAGAAGGTGTCTAAAGGGTCTGTCGAGATTGGGGTGTGACCAAGATTGGTCATGTGGGCTAGACTCATAATATTGAGAGATGTCTCTATTTATCCTTAACCACTATATTCATGTCTCGTTTCTTCCCTTTATTCATATATTGTATTAATTATATTTACTTACCATGATTATGCTCACTTTTTCTCATCAATTCATGGTATTTGATCTAATGTTTTTCATCTTAGACCTTTTTCATAACTATATTATGTCTTTGGATTCCATTCCCCACTATTTCACACCTTTGACCATGGGATTCCCCAAAAATCCAACACAATCGACCATTGTAGATAGTGTTTGTTTTTGTGATTTTCATTCTTTGACACCATTGATTGTAGTAGATGGCATTCAAATTTTTAGGGCTGACAACATCGACCACGGTTGATGTTGGATACTTATTCTATACCATATTGTCATTTTAAGATCGTCATCATTCGTGATAATTTACACACTTCACATACTCACATATGGTATAGAGGTCACCATAGTGAGTTAGGAATAGGTCTTGGTTTTGATATTTCCCCTTCTCCACCCAAAAAGAATCTCTCTTAGTGTTGTCATCTCTAGGGAGGATTATGCATCAACGGTCACACTGCAGCTTAAACATTTATAACCCTCTTTTCCTTTTATCTTATGATTATTATTGTGTGGAATATTTATCGTTCATTTTTATAAACTAGAGTAGATGTATGTTTGTTTTGGTTTGTTGCATTGTATTATTGTTATTATGCCCCTTGGCTATATCCACCCTCTTAGATACTCTTATTTTTGTATCCTAATAGGATACCTATCTCTATCTTGGTTGTAGGCCTTGAAAACCTATAACTAACCTATGTTTAGGGTAACTATCCTCTAGATTTACAACACTAATGCTCATTGAGCACCTTTATATCTACACAGTGTGGTCGGTATTAGATTGGATCCCTATATTTGAGAACCTAGTTGGGGACCTCTCTTTTACCCGTCATATATATTGATCACAAACAAGAGACACCAATGTGCCACACACACATGAAAAATACCATAGACTACATACATGCAAATAAACATACAAAAAGTGACTAAATTAATAGATAGTAGCACGAGTCACATAGATCAAGAGATACTAGCTTTGTACAAGGGATATGTGATTTCCTAAAAATTCAAATAGATAACTTATAACACAATGTACACTATACACATAATGAGATATGTGAAATAACACTATGTAAATGAAACAAAAACACCGATAATGAATGAGATGGTCCTAGATTTGTATGGTAACGTGGTAAGAGGATAAGTCCTTCATGTAAACATTGTGGAGTCATGTGTATTTCTGCGTCATGTTCAAAGACCTCATGAAACACATTTATGTAGATAGTACATAATATACTCTCTATAACCATGTGAAAAATGACACATAAAGTAAAGAACTAGCAAACCAAGTCATATGCAAGTAATGAATTTGTATTTTTATAATATTTGAATGTTTTTGTGCTTATTAAGTTATTTAAATGTTTTTGTTTTTTTATAATGTGTGTATTTGTGAAAATAAAGTGCCACTCTATGATAAATCAAGAGGGTGAGGAGAGAAACATGTAGGTGTGGGAGAGTTGGACCTCAAATTTGCATTATGCACACTAGGAGTAGGATGTATCACATCAAATCGAAGATATGGGACATGCTTAGAACTTTTGTTACTTTTAATAAAATACCTAAGAAAAATCCTGTGAGGTATATAACCTTTACATGTAGCATGAATATGTGAAATAAGAATGGGTGCGAAAAACCAAAGTTTCTTTTATAAGTAAATCATGCAAACAAGTATCATATGGGATACCCTTAATCATAACAACTTGATTGTTAAGGATATATTTAACACATTGATGTAGCACATATTGGACAACCTTAAGTGTATAAAGCTAAGGGCATCCCAAAAGCATGTCATACGAGCCAAGAGAAGTATTAAATAAGAAAGGAATAGCCATAGTAGCGGATCCCATAGTAAGAGGGAGAATGATGCACCCAATATAAGTTTTGGCATTAAATTTCATATGTTGCTTAGTAAGGCCTAAATAAGAAAACAATTTGAAATTGCGAATATTGTGTTTAGAGACACTATCAACCAATGAATTATGGATACGATTTTGACCATTTTTTAAAATATAAAGCACATTAATATCAATGAAATCAAATGTAATAGTAGGCCTAGGAGGCATATTACAGGTAATTGTACTAATGAGAGAATCAAGTGGGTGATCATATGTACCAGGAGGAGGCTAAGACATATATATATTACACACATTCTAAGTGATCTTAGATTCATAATTGTGATGATTAGGAAGTAGATCATTGAAGATATTAAGCTTATGGTTTTCATTGATAGGAGGCTTAGATTGCTCAGGAGGAGAGTCAAATTCAATTGCATTAGAATTAATGAGGTCATGTATAACATATTGAAGCTTGAAGCATTTATTAGTATATTTTCCAATACACGTATCAAAGTCACAATAGGCATTAAAATAAAAAATTTTACTACAAGGATTTGTTTATATCAACATCAATATGAGGAGGGAGAGATACAAGGTTACACTAAAACAAATTTTGTAAAAGCATTTGTGGTGAGGAGGAAACCATTTGAATTTCCTTTGAGAAGTATCTTATAAATGACATTTTTAGGTTGAGATATGACATTAAAATTAAATTTAGCATTAGTCTCGTTATCATTAGGTTTTCCTTTATAATTAGATTTACCTTGAAATTTTGGTGTAGATGTATAGGAGTAATAGAATTATACTTAAACTTGTTTAGTGTAAAGAGCTTGGCCTCTCATTCTTTTAAAGTGGGACATATCTCATCAAAATATCAAAATTTGTAAAACATAATTGATTATTTCAAAAGAGATATAATACTTTGAGTAAATAAATCTTTAAGTTCATTTTCCATGAGTATAGTGTTAATCTTAGTAAGCATGATCTTATAACGTAACAAATAACAATTGATTGGTTCATTGAAGCCCTGTTGTATCTTAGCCATTTGAGCATATGAGGTATTATTACCAATAATGATAGAAAACTGCGTAAGAAATTTATCACCAATGTATTGAAATCCCTTTTAGAGTGAATAGGTAGACCATAGAACCATTGTAAAACATGGTCTTAGAGGATTCTAGAGAAAAAAATAGTAAGAAGTAGATAATTGTAGGAAAATTATAAGAAAGAAATGTGAAAGGAGTGAAATTTTTCTCAGGATCACCTTTACCATCATAGATAGGAAGCTTAGGAGACACAAACCTTAGGGGTAAAGGATAATATTCCACTTTAGGTGTAAACAAATTATTAAACAATTGAGCAGAATCTATAACTTTTAAAGGTATGGATACCTCGTGCTCGATTGTATAAACTTAGTTTGTAAATCATGAATAATATTCTCAAGGGCATGTGTAACAAACAAATAGTGTGACCCCCACAGGTTTGCACAAGATATGTATAAACAATAATATACATAGGAAGAAACAATGTAACATTTTGAAGAGGGGTAGTGGATCTCCCCATAAATATAGGTAGAGTTGATGTGGAAATAATATATCTAGAATAAAGTACCCAAAAATATAATCTTCATGAGAATTATGAAATTTGGGCCTCGTGAGAAGCCTTAGAGACAAGAATCACATTAAGCATCTTATCAATGTTATGTGGATGGTTGTGGGGGTCTTGGTGGAACTGATATAAGAATCAAACTTAATCATGGTAAACATAATTAATGTCATCATCATCATTAATTTAATTACATCCAATAGGAGGATTAATTTCATCTTTATTTGTAAAGGGATCTAGGTTAGTATCCAATTTGTTCTCATCATTCTCAAAAATAGAAGGGATACCTAAATAAGAAAAGGAGAGGAAGCCATATGATGCCTATAATTTTGAGGTGTATTTGGGAGATGGATATGATCAATTGGTGTATGATTATTCGATTACTTTGTTGAAAGGGAATAGAAGAAATGAATACATAAAGATGAAATAAAACCCTTGGGAGTTGCAAAATAAGGCCTAATTTAGAAAATTATGACCTAGGCAAAATAAGCTAAGGATTCAATCAACAAATATGTTCACCAATGATTCAACCTAGGAATGATTTAATTTTTGGAAAGGCGGTTGATTCCTTTTATTTATTTCAATTTAAAATCAAGGTTAGAAACATGAAATATATTCAAATTTATTAATTTAATATTAATGTGCACATAAGAATAAACCTATATCAACATATTACAAGATAAAACCATAAAAACATGTTCTAAATAGAATAAAACACAAAATGAGAGATGCAATTAGCTATTTTGTTGCTTTATGGAAGCTAATATGGATGTGGGAAAAGGATAAAAGGACTGAAAATAATCTTTAAATGCTTCATTTTTGGTTTTGGAGGTGCAAGATGAGTAGGATGAAACCATTGGTTATGTACATAATTGTTTCATGGATCCATACTTATTTGGAGGTTCCATACAAGTAAGCTACTAGAACTCTATAACTTTATGTTCTTGTGCGAGTGACTTTGGAATATGTCTTCTAGGAAATCTTATGTCTTGTAAATGTTCAAAACCCTATGTATGAACCAAAATAACTTAGCACCCTAACCATGAGTAGAAAACCCTTAAAAATGTTAATGGTTGGGTTAAATTACAATTTGTACACCACCTACATTGGCACTACTCTGAAGAGGCCTCGAACTTCACGTAGTTCTCAAATTAAAGATGTGATATCTATATGGATGTAACTGTCTTTGATAACTTGTTCACTTGATAATGCTTTATAAATGGATTGGTGTGCTTGTGCTTGATTAGGATTTAAAGGCTTGTAACTTGGGAATCCAAAATCTTAAACCTAGGTGGGGTTTCTCCTAATGTGTACTAACTTTAGAGAGATTTAGGAGATCATAGAGTGCTTTTGGAATGACATTTGAAAGTAGTACTCTTCAAGGTGCCCAATGAGTAAACGAGTGCATTCAACTTTCTTATATAGGTTTTCATAGGTTTAATTTCATAGTAAGGAAGACCTATAGGAAAATTATTGACATATAAAAGATATGAAATTGATATAATAACTATTAAGTTACTTGGGATGAAAATGCCAATTTCAAACCAAATCGTTTGGTAGTTTTCTCCTCATTAGGTGGTCTCGTAAATAAGGGAGTGAGGTTGATGTAGTAGTATCTAGGTTCACGAGATAATCCTTTATCAAATAAAAAATAGTCAAACAATTTGAATCGGTTGAGTTTTTTATTTTTGGAGTATTTTGTAGGTTATGCATTTAAGAAATATGTTGATGTCAATCTATGGAGTATAATATTACATCATGTTGAGTGTGTAAGTCCATTTTGCAATGTTTTTGGAGTGTGTAATTTTCCTGCGCAATATCCGGACTATTTTGTTAGGAATATAGTTGTTAAGTGCTCCATTTATGTTGTATTGTTGTATTGTTATATCCACGAATCATATTCAGGGTTATTTTTTATAACACCTCCCTTCATAATCCGAGGTTATTTGGATATTTGTTTGGCTATATAATAGCCATGAATCGTGTGTAATAATATAGAGAATACATTATTGTCTTGTGAATGTGTTCGGCTCTCTTATCTTCCACATCTGGTATCAGAGCATATTAATTTGATTATGTGAAATCCATGGAGGTTTGAAGTCATTCATCAGACATTGGTCCATTGGGCTATTGCAGGTATAGTTGAATAAATCATATTATATTTCGCAGTCCTCTATCTATGTGGAGACGTATATATGCACAGATAACACAATGAAATAGGGGCAATTGCTTTGTGCTTTAACCCCGAGGATGAATAAAATGTAAGAGGAGTCAACAATGTAACTTAAGAGGCTTGAAGAAAGCAAGGGCCATTCTGGCTAGGTGATCTGTACGAAGGAACATCCATCTGCATTGGCGAATAATTTATACACCTGTTGCATCTTCAACGTGTTGTGGATATTCTTCTAACAGCTGCATCATATGACACATTTGGAGGAGTTTTCCAAATATGTGCATTGAATCACAGTCCATTATTGACCACGACCTTCATGCATCCTTCGTTTGATTCATTGGTGGATGGATTAGCAAGTAATTTGTTTAGAGATCAAGTGATCTGCATCTTTGTCCTCACTCACATCATCAAAGACGTCTCTATAGATACTTACTTCGGTTGTAAAGAAAAATCATTGTAGAGTGGTCGAGTTCGGTGAGTTGACCATCCAAATCTCCACCTCTTCAATTCTTTGTGAGATCTTCTCGATTTTTCATCCAAAGGCATGCATCTGAAGAGTCTTATTTTTCAAATTTGGTGGTGAGTAATTTATATTAATATTTTCTAGCCATCTCTATTTGTTTTTCATCATGACTTGGTTTGCCACTTAATTAATTCATTATCTCTATTTTCTCTCTTATCGACCCTACTTGAGTCTATTCCACTTCCTCCGTTCGTGCATGCAATCTATATATCATTATTTTGTGCACTGATTGCTATAACTATGTGCTATTTTTTTGACTTATTCATTATTTCAAACAAAATTCCTAATCATGGTATAAGAGACACGCATTCTCTTCTAAAACCATGCATTTTGTGGTTTGTTGTGTTGAGTTAGCTTCTTAGTTATGTGGAGTTAGCTTACTAGTCTTCTGGAGTCGACTTAACTACCAAAAGATTAGTTAGTGAGAGTTATTCACCATGGATTTAGGTAGTAGTTGCACTTCCCTCCTCCTATATGTACATCTTTCTTATTGAGTAATTCAAGTCATTGTATTATAATGTATTAAGCATTATGGATTATGATAGATTTCCATATATGGTATTTTAGCTCTTCTGTTTTGCAAATATAGTGTGGTGAGCTACTATCATCTAAGATCACAGCTTGGAACAATTTTCTTATCGTTCCTTTCATGGTATCAGAGTGATAGATGATGTAGACATCCATCTATAAGTTTTTTGTTGCAAGCAAGGGTTTATTATTTTCATGTATTCGAATTTGTAATCACTTTTCATCAACATGCATTTTTAAGTAAAATGGAGTGCGCCGTTGGATTTGGAAGGTGTCAAAACCCTAGAATCGATCAGAAATATTAAAATATGAGTCTTAATAGAAGGCTTATGTATTAATGTTATATTAATATTAGTTAAGTGTTAACTAATATGCGGTTGTAACTACTTCAACCACTTTGTAACCATATTTCACATAATAAAAGGATGGACACAATGAATAATGTGTGCATTCTGGTTTCTCTTCATTTCATCTTTGTACATTCTATTCTTTCTTCATTCTTTCTCTCTCCGCATATTCTAACATTGGTATCAGAGCGCGGTAAGTAAGGAGAAAGAGAAGGAAGGAGGTCACCATTTTTGTTTCATTCTAATCATATTACAGGTTTGCAAAAGGGCAAAATATATACAAAAAATGTTTTCACAAAGGTTGGAAGGAACTCAATAGAAATCACAAGAATATTTTCGAGGGACATCATTTAGAACTTCTTTGAAGGCCACTACACAAAGTCACAGTCATGCAAGGATAAAATTTGATTTTACAGTTGTAAATCAGGAGTAAACAAAATTGTGAGGGTTGAAAAAGGCAGAAACTGAGGTCGAGGAAGCAGAAATGAGTATGGAAATTCTTGCGCTAGGGCACAAAAGGCATGAAAAACAATTGTGAGGTCAAACTCCATTGATTTGACTGATTTCAAAGGCACAAAATCCTGCAAACGTGAAGGGCATCAATCTAAAATTGTGTTTAATCTCTCCCTAATCAGGTACGAGTTGTGTAAAGCTGATTTAAATAATACAAAATTGAGAGCAAAAATAGAGAATTTCAGATTGTGATAAGTCATCTAGGGCATGCATGGAAATCCTATCTGACTGTTGCAAATCACGAACTAGGGATTTTTATTTGGCCATGAATGGACTGTGTTACTCTTGGAGCAAATGATAAATAATTGTGAAGAAAGTTTATATTATCAAGTTATTGAGTGAAATATTTTTCAAGAGATGGATAAGATCGTAAAGAAAAAGATGAAGGGAAAATTCCAAGACAAAGACCAATCAAATAGTGTTGAAAATCCACCGGATGCTGACATTGATGAACTCATTGATAGAGAATGCGTATTTTAAAAGAATTGCAACACTTTGAAGACATGAAGGAATCTAGTGTATGTGAAACTTGGTATGGATGGTTGTCTAAATAGTTCGGGAGTCTGTGGATCTTGGGAATTTACCCTTACGAGGGTCATGAGACAACTTGATGGAGCTTGTGGATGGCTCAATATGGATAGGCTTGTCTAAAAATTCGGAGATTTTATAATTTGGCGGTTCGTGGAGGTGGAATCCGGGAACTCTGGAATTCATCTCAGAACTACACCTTTACGAGGGTCAGGGAGGCAACTTGATGGAGTTCTACTTGGTCAAAGCATTGTTTTCAAAGGGAAAGCTTCTGAAGAATATGTGGTCTTGGTTGGTTATGTTATTTTAATCTTCTGTCAGTATGTTCTATAGAGTAAGCCTTAAGAGGGGGTATTAAAATATAAGTCTTAATATAAGGCTTATGTATTAATGTTATATTAATATTAGTTAAGTGTTAACTAATATACGGTTGAAACTACTTCAACCACTTTGTAACCATCTTTCACATAATAAAAGGATGGACACACAATGAATAATGTGTGCATTCCAGTTTCTCTTCATTTCATCTTTGTACATTCTATTCTTTCTTCATTCTTTCTCTCTCCACATATTCTAACATAAACTCAACCATGTTTTAAGATAGTCAAATCTAGACGCAGATCTGTACCCTCTGGGTGAATTCTTTTATCCATTGGATATAAATGTGTACCTTCAGGTGCATTTTTTTACCCTCTGGATATTTCGTTTTAGATGCATTCTTTTCCATCCACTTTGGGCGCATATCTCATGCCCTCTCTCTCGTGCATTCTTTTATCCATTGGATATAAGTGTGTACCTTTTGGATGCATTCTTTTACCCTCTGGATATTTCTATTTTGGATGCAGTCTTTTATCCATTGGACGCATATTTGTACCCTCTAAGTGCATTCTTTTATCCATTGGATATAAGCGTGTACCTTCTAGATGTATTCTTTTACCCTTTGGATATTTTTGTTTTGGATGCAGTCTTTTATCCACTTGATGCAGATCTATACCCTCTAGGTGCATTCTTTTATCCATTGGATATAGATGTGTACCCTCCGATGCAATGATTTACCCTCTGGACATTTAGGTTTTAGGCACATGAATTTTATCCTTTGGTCGCAAGCTTTGTATCATGTGGATGCACTCTTTTACCCTTTGGACATTTGGGTGTCACATGTACCTTTTAAAAAACATCAACATTAAAATATTATTTTAATAGCAAAACCTTCTAGAGCTCATAACTTTTGATCCGTAGCTCAAATTAAGGTGATATTTTTTTGAAATTGTGTATTTTTCGAGATCTACGCATTGGTGAAATTTTTATACACATATTTCAAATGTAAAAGGTACTTTTACTCATTGTAATATTTACATGCACTCAATTATAAAGTGTCAAATTTGGGAGGGTGTTGTAATCACTTGTGGACGTAATTTCGGTTGAGCTCGACGTCCTAAAATTTTGGGTGTTGCATTCTTGTATCTATGGGTGTATACATTTATATCTCTCTTGTTTGTTGAGATATTTTGGATCTATATTTTCGACACTTTTTTGGCATGTTGATAATATCTCTTGTGGGGGAGCTATTCTGGTGAAGCCCAGTGTTAGTTTTTCAGTGTTTGAGTAGTTGATTTTGGAAACTCATACAAATATGTGGTGTCACTCTACCCATTCAGCAAGTATGGGAGGGTGTGGTGTTGATACTGATTCTTTGGGTTTTGTGTCCTTTCCTTGTTACATGTTGATACTGATTCTTCGGGTTTCGTGTCCTTGCCTTATTACCTTGGCTTTTCTTGGATTGTGGCACTCCTATTTATTTGGATCTCGTGTCCTTGCCTTGTTGCCTTGGTTATTGTTCTTGGATCGTGACACACCTATTTGTAGCAGTTGATCTTGCTTCTTTGGATTTTGTGTCCTTGCCTTATTACCTTGGCTTTTCTTGGATTGTGGCACTCCTATTTATTTAGATCTCATGTCCTTGCATTGTTGTCTTGGTTGTTATTGGATTGTGACACACTTATTTGTAGCAATTGATCAAATTATGTTTGGTGTTTTTTTTTTTCACTTTCGACATCACTCCATTGATAGTCTCCTTGCATGGAGCTATTTTGGTGAAGCCCAGTGTCAATTGTTTTTGAGTTCTATGATCAAGTAGTGGATTTAGACCATAGTGTGCACCAAACTTCTTCAAGATTGTACGAGTTTTTAGAGCCGAGATTCTTAGGATATCTTGCAGTGGGATTTTTCTCTCTACTTTGTTATTACTAGTTTTGGGTACCTTGCGGTGTCTAATTTTCCCAATTATTATACGTGGGTACCTCATTAGGCCTTGTTGTCGGGACCCACCTTATTTTTCACCCACCTAAGCTATGCTTATGGGAGGGTGTTAGTGTAGGTTATTATTTATCCTTTTATTTATTTATTAGGATAATTCTTACACTTGTGTTAGCCCTACATTTGTTGGGTTAGATTGCTTAGGTGTACTAGTTGTGTGGAATTAGCTTACTAGTTGTGTTGAGTTAGCTTCTCAGCTATGTGGAGTTAGCTTACTAGTCTTTTGGAGTTAACTTAACTACCAATATCAATTAGTGGGAGTTCTTCACCACTGATTTAGGTAGTAGTTGCACTTCCCTCCTCATATATGTACATCTTTCTTATTTAGTAATTCAAGTCATTGTATTGTAATGTATTGAGCATTATGGATTATGATGGATTTCCATATATGGTATTTTAGCTCTTTTGTTTTACAAATCTAATGTGGTGTGCTATTATCATCTAAGATCGCAGCTTGGAACAATATTCTTATCATTCCTTTCAACAACAATCATAGGCCTGGGATTATCTGATGCCTACTTGCATTACATAAATCTATCAAATACATCACATGTTATCTGGAAGACATTGAGCAAGCCGTTTGGGTCGCAAGGAGAGAGTGCAGTAGTGGAACTCAAGAAAAAGCTATTCGAGACTCAAAATGGAGGAAGGCGACAACATGGTGGAACACATAAGTAAGTTTCGTTCTATATTAAATCAATTAGCTGGAATAAAAGTAGATGTTCCCGATGATGATGCAAAAGTTGTATTACTTAATAACATGCCTCCTAGCTATTCTAATATGGTCTTCACTTTGAGCAAAATAAATCCAAGTCTAGAGGATTTAATTTCTTCTCTGATATAAGAAGAAAATAGAACCAAGAAGATTGATCTAGAAGAAATTGCAATCTATGGTAGAAAGAAATCATATGCTAAAAGAAGATTAAAGCGTTCTTTTAAACAAGAATTAACCTCCCAAGATCCATGAAAAATTCTTTGTCACTATTGTAATGCTCCTAGACATGGTATTATGTATTGTAAGAAAAGAGCACGAGATCTACTTGATGGTAAATTGAAGGATAAAGCCTTCATTTTTGAAAACAGAGACGAAGAAAGTGATTGGGATATGAAGTCTACCCACTCTGATAATGAGGAAACAAATGCTCAGCAAAGTGATGAAGACTTATTATATTAAGTAAAGAGTGCATCTACTTGGAGGATGGAGGCATCAGAGGATGGAGGTCGACCAACGACCTCTCTTCAGTCACCAATGACGGGGCCACACAAAGCTATGGTGACCATGTGTGTGTGAGTTTTCTTTTTCCTAGAGTTACGCTTTGTTTCATTACATGAAGTATGATTTTAGAGTTCCTTTTTTGTGTTGATTAAGTGAAATGTTCACATTGAGGGGGAAAATGTTATCAATGTTTCATTGTCATTTCTTCCTCTTTTCATGTTTGTATTCAGTGAGGAGTGTTTCCTACATAATTCCCTGAAGGAAAAACATAGTGGACAGACAAAAGCACAAGGAAAAAAAACATCATGATATTGAGGTTGTTGGTTGTCTCGTAAAACCATCCTTTGTTGAGGTTTGTTGGTTGTCATGTAAAAACATCCTTTGTTGAGGTTTTTGGTTTTCCTATAAAACCATCCTTGTTGAGGTTGTTGGCTATCTTGTAAAAACATCATTGTTGAGGTTATTTTCTATCCCGTAAAACCATCTAGATCATGAGCACGCACGGGTGACAAGTTGAAAAAAAGTGCAATTGTTTTTCTCCCATGTTCACACTAAGGGGGGGAATGTTAGGAATATATTTTTATTACTCCATTAATGTTATATTGTTGTATCGTTATACCCATTAATAGTATTTTGGGTTATTTTTTATAACACCTCCCTTCATAATCAAATGTTGTTTAGATATTTGTTTGGCTATATAATAGTCATGAATCATGCTATGTAATAATATAGAGAATACATTATTGTTTTGTGATTGTGTTCAGATCTCCGATCCTCCACATATTTCAAAATAACCCAAAGCACACTATTATCCATGTAACCATGTTCAAGCTTCGGACTTAGAATAATTAAATGTTTTAAGGAACAAGTTTCATAGAAGGCTACCTAGTTGTATTTGGGTATGTTGTTGGGCTCTTTAATCCTTGAATTTTACGTAAATTTAGGGGTCTTAAGATGTGGCATGCATGGATGTATAAGTAGATAAAATTTATTTAGGGAAGTAGTTCAAGTTTTGTGGAACTCAAAGTTCTTAAGAGATTAGTGTGGATGTGAGCTTAATGCTCACCAAATCATGATGATGGATGAGTATCCATAGTAATGGTATAAGAAAAACTTTGATAGTGTCACAATGATCTAAGGTTTGACGTGAGTATTAAGTTATAGTACATGGGGATTTTCGATGTCCATGTGTTGTGTAAAAGGCTAAATCATTGGTGATCTTTCTATTTGTGCTATCTATTTAAATACAATATCCCAAAACTTTGTATGTTTTCTAAATTTTGTGTTTATTTTATTGTTGTGTTGATGCATGTTTATTTCTATTGAGTTCTTCTTCTGCATATCCTAGATAATATTAGGTATAAGGTGAATCTTCGTAGAGAGCACCGTCACATTGTCTTCTCGTCGGAGGTGGTGGAAAGTTATGGGCATAACACTTGGGAATGAGAGACTATTGTTGATTGATGCAAGAAATTATATGATTGGATAAACATTATAATAAAGAGAAAAAATCATGCAATAGTGCTAAGGATAGAAAATTGAGCTTGAATGGTGCATACAAGATAGGATTTAGGATTAAACCAATACTAACATTATCGAGTGATAATATACCAAATTGAGGTGTTTATAGTTTTAAGTTAGAGGATTGATCGCTATATTAACAAATCACTTAAGACCATTGTGAAGGGGGATTTTTTTACAAAATTACTTTTATATACTTGCCACCATTGAAATCTCTATTGCACACTCAATTACAATGCTGATTACTCTTATTTGCAAATCTAAAACACTATTATTGCATGCATTGCACCTTCAACCATTGGGTTTATGGAATGACATGTAGCTTTTGCATTGATATTACATGTTCACACACACATTCTAGGAAGGAGAACTTATAGGGATACGTTGTTAGCATTCACATGGTTAATAAAGTAATTATGTGGGTAGAATATATTGTAATGTGACATTAATGAATGAACTGTTGGAAATAACTCATGTATATAGGAAAATGAGTAATATTTATTGATTTGGTTAAACAAATCATATAAGAATAGGTATGAGTGGTTATTAAGGACTCTTAATAATAGGAGATCCTCTCCTATAATTTTGTAACCTTGTATCATTGAAAATAATAATGAAGTGTGTGATTTTTTTGAAATTCTAATACCAAAATTACATTTGGTAGCAGAGAAGATAAAAATCTTGAGATATTTTTATTAGCAATGAGAGTCCTTCATGTGTGATTCAACTTTATTTAATATTTCTTGTGAAGTTTTAAGGTATTGCAGTCTTAATATTTCCTCGTATGATAGTTGAGGATGGCTCTTTGATCCATATTCTTCATTATTGTATGTGTTATGTGTGTGAAGGTTCTGTTCTAACACTATTGTGCACTTCATTATTACATATACATCTTTTTCAATTTGATGTTGTTCCTACAAATATCTATCACCAAAGGGGTGTGTTCATTGAATATTTGCCAAAATTTATTCTTAATCATAATTTCTCTTCGGTTTTAAGATCCATGTTGGTATACATATAAATTTACCCATGTTGGAAAAGCATTCCATGACTCATGAGAGAGAGATTTGTTCTAAGTGCGTCTAGTTCCACTTTGCACTTGTTGGTGAAATAATTTATCTCTTGGAAAAATTAGTTGATTTTCACCAATGCTTTGGGACTAAGTCCCTCTGCTTGAATGGGAAACTCCATTATTGTAGAGACAAAAACAAATCTCTATGGTTGGCCAAGAGGCCAGGGATCTAACATGCACACTTCACTGCACATGTGGTAAAAGCTTGTAATTTTTACAAGGGAGGAATTTTCAAGGAAGGTGAACTATGTGAGTGGGAATTTAGAGAGAGGAATTAATATTGCAAGTAGGATTACTCAGATTCTTACAATTATTAATCAGAAATATAAACACACACAATTGGAAATAACAATTTTTCTAATTATATCAAGACAAGATGAAACCATGAACATAAAATTTCATTTATTCACTCATCCATAAAATCTGAAACACCCTTCTTGATTGAAATTTTTACAAAGTTGTGACATGAGAGAGAGAGAGGAACATGTAGGAAGGAAAATAGAAGAAAAAAGCTATCTTTTTCTTATTCTTGGTAGCTATCTACTCTTGAATTCACAAAATTGACAACCCCTTGAAGTGAGGAAGTCACTACAATTTATAATTTTCAGAAGAGACTCTTCACCAACCCCCTTATGTATTTTCACTTGTTTTTATAGCTTATGACTCTTTATATTCTCGGTAAAGAAATTAAGTCCCCTTTTTATTAATTGAGGGAAACTTATTATAATTTTTACTATAGTCACATTAATGAATAAGACAAAAGTGAATAAGATGAAAATGAAAAGTGCAACCCCCAATGATGAAGAATTAGAACATGAGAGAAGAGAGGAAAGGGGGAGTGAAGAGAGAAAGAAGATAACTACTCAATTTGAAGAATATGCTTTCGCCGATGGAGGCCTGATTCCCAATGGACTCTTGGAAAGTAATTTAAGATAAATATCGATTCCTTTGAATTGCTTGTTGTATCATGCTGTCCTAGGTTGAACTTTCTCAACTTGTGGGATGCGAACAAAACTCAAGGAATCGACCCAATTTTTGGAGAGAGTGTTGATGTTCTTGCATTCAGTGAACCAAGACTGATGATATTTTGTAGTGTTTGATATGACAACCCTTATCTCAGCCAAAGACTCCAATGTGTCTTCGTTGAAGGAAAAAGGATCTCTAACCTCTTTCTTGACAAGGTCTTCTAATGGTTTCAACGAGATCATCCTCTCAATTGTCCTCGCTCATTGATGGCACTCCAAGTTTTTGTATCTCAACATTGAATCCCCCTACATCTTTGCAATTTGTTCCTTATATGAATCTAATTCACTTAGAGCATAGTTTATTGTTGCATAATGAGAAAATAGAGTCCTCGCCAAAACCGGAGACAAGTCCTTAGATGCAGAATTGAATAATTCCTTGTTCACCAGAGGGATGAATTTACTTTGCCCATATATTTGAGCACCGGATACACTTGGTCCCAAAGTGATCCTTTTTATTTCTCAATCTCATATATTTTTATTCCTACCTTCATGGCCATTTCAATCATGAACTTAAACAAGGAAATGATCTCAAGAAGCAACACCTTACCCTTTTCTAGAATCTTGTTCACCCATTTATCGTTTTCTCTGCCTTGCATGGTGAAGCCTTGTGTTTTTTATGGACTCGGGGTCAAATCTACTTATGAGAGTAACTTCCCTGACATTAGAGAGGTGGAAGCATATAGGTTCATGAATTTTTGCGCGTATGAAGTGAGGGTCCTTATGTGGTCTTCCAATTGGTCAATTCTCTCTTTGTACTCCTAGTTTCTCGCGAGGAGGCGAGTAGAAGACTATTAGAACAAATGATCATCTACCTTGTGTGTCACTGGTCCAAGGGGAATGATGTTGATATTGTAATCATATGGGGAAATATCAAAGATAGGATTGATGACTTTGGGCCGAGATATCTCCATATATTGATTTCATGAAGTGCCAGTTGAAAAGTGAGAGGATATTTATGATTTCTTTCCATTCCTTGATTTCACCATTATAGATATAGCCTGAAATCTAGGATCAAAACCTCTTGGATTGTTCATGTCTCTCCTCCAATCATGTCCTACACCCATGATAATGTTTCATTTGCTTGTGCTCATGTTTGGCATGATGAAAATTTCTTGCTTTGGATGAGAAGGTGCGTCTTATGCGGTTGAACAAACACAATTGCGGAAGAAGAAATGCTTTGAGTTCTCTCGAATGACAAGTGGTTAAGTCAGATCAATATCACCTTGTTTCATACCTTCTACTAGATCTTGATATGCTTTTACCTTCCTTTGGGTCCTCCCGTAGTGAGTCGACTCGGATTACCATGGATTTTCTTTTTGCAAGCCTTTCGAATTGACCAAACTCGAAGATTTCTCAACCGACCCCAAAGTAGATTGAGGATATGTTTGTTTCTTAAGATCTTGGAGGGCTCTTGACTCGATGAACATAAACCTCTTATTTTTAACCACTCTCTTGATCTTCGAATCACTGCCTTAGTCTATTCATTAATATGCCCCGATTCTTGGATGTTCTAAGAAACTTGCGAGAGAGGTGATAATTTCACGATGGGTACTTCAGATCATACAACTCCATTCCATCATCATCAATGCCCTCCTCTAACCAATCAAAGACAAATATTTTCATTTTCCAACTGTCATCCTCATATGATCCTGTTTCCTTTCCCCGACTTCAATATCGTTAGAACATTTCACCCAATAGTCTTCAATTTGTGGTACATGGTGCAATTCAGAGATGTGAAACATATTAGGAGTAATTTGGATTGAAGTTAGCCATCGAAGTGTAGTAATAAAGGTTCATCTTAGATAAAAAGGATTCCAAATTTTATGCATCAATGAGATACTTACAAGAATAAATTGCCAAGGAGATAGGGAAAGAAACACCTTTGTATGGTGTTTTCTTCTTCTCGCTCTTGAGTTTTCCATTGACATGGGCCAATTTTCTGTAAAGCTCAAACATGAAAATATTATCACTTAGGTACCTTAGAAGTTTTTGTGGAATGAGGTCAAATACAAATACCTTGATGTATGAGAAATTTACTAACTGTGTGAAGAAGGATCCATATCTTTGAATCAATGCGGCACAGTTGCGAGGACAATCTTAGTTCAGATTTCCTTTGAGTAATCTCATGAAATACATGGTGAATGCATCATTCACCTTGGAAAAGTGATGGTTACTCTCTTTCAAGATCAACTATGGATATCTCTCGTAGGCATGCTACTTTTGGGAGATGTTTTGTGTGAGATTTAGACCCCTGTATGACAATGTGCTTGCAAGAGCATACACTAGGTATGATGTCATGGAAAATTTCCTTGTGACTGGAAGTTGGAGCAACTAAAAATGGATGTTGTCACTGATGATTTGACCCCAATCAATCATTTTATTGCCCTCAATGATGGTAAGGATGAACAATACCATCCAATCCTAGAAATATTTGGTAATTTCTTCTCCCATCACTCTACTTAGCAAGATGATCGCATCCGAGAATCCTTCGTGAAACTCATGTTTGGACCAAGACTTTGGCACATGGGAGGGATTTCTCACCTGCTTCAACCAAGACCCCAATGCAAGGCCTTGGAGTTATGAATCTGTCTTTGACCATTCCCCTGATGCAAACTCCTTTGGGATGATTACCATATTGCTCCAAGTTGGGATCTACATACTTTGTGATATTCCCTTGGGGTGAGCATGACCAAGATTGAACCGTAATCCACACGTATGTCATGTCTGGTTCATAATGTTGAGCACAATTCACCACCAAGTTTATTCTCTATATGGATAGTGGGTGTCTAATCATGCGCATACAAACCACTTGTGTATATTTTTTCTTCCACAAGTTCCCTAGGTCCGCTAAGCATTTAATTTTTCAGATCCTCCAAGTCCATGTGAGTAACATTGTTGTCACCCACTTCTAGATACTTAGATGAAAGAGTTGAAACAGGATCCAAACCAGAAAATTTGAACTTCATTGTTGTAAAAATCCGCTAGGTGAGAAAAAATGAGGAAGACAGAAATTTCTGCACCTAAAATAGACACTTTCTATTTTTAGTAAGTAGGAGCTAGGGGCTCTTTTTTCTTCTTTTTCTTAATTTTTTCAGTATCCTGAAGCTCCTAACATACTACATACACTTTTGTTGGGTTTTTTGATGATCTTTGATAGTTACTATTTTTAGAAGTCTGCTTTTTCCTTTTTATGCTTTTTTGCTTTTTTGACCAAATTTGCCTAGTTTGACCTTTCTACTAATCTCTAAGTGCACTGTCTTGAGAAGGCTTTCTTTTTTAATAATGTTTCTATTTATAGTAAGTATAAAGACCAAATACTTACTATTTTTAGAAATTCCACTTCCCCTATCGGTTTGCCACGAAAAAAACTTCACTGGAATAGGCTCACTCTCGGGATCCCATGCTCAAAATTTTGTGTCAATCCGCCCGCCAAAATGCTTGGAAATAAAAAAGCATAAACTAGGGTAAAAATGAGGGTTTTATGCTATAAATAATCCAGAGCATCATAGGTTCTCAATCACTATCTTCTTGAAGGTGCTTGGATTATAAAACAACCGAGAAAGTTTTGTTCGAATCGATCAATCACCGGTTTGAGAGATACAAACATTTCTTCATTTTAGAGCTCGTGGCTACATTGTAGGTTTATCTGATGATTTTTTTAGGGTTATCTAAGATTTGTGGTGTAAAAACTAGTTCCTGGGTTGAGCTAGTGAAGGAATGGAGTGAACAAAGTTTGTACAGCTCTTTAAAATTTAAAAACAATGTTATTTTTAACCCTTGAAAGCACGCTTTAAAACTTGGTTTTGAAAGCAAAGGGGATGGGGAACATTTTTTTCCCAAGTTTCCTAGGATAGTTGGGATAGTTGGGGAAAGAAAATATGCCCCCTTCCCTAGGATTGACAAGTGGCGGGAGATGAGTGGTGAGCTAGGAGGAAGAGGGATAAAAGTTTAAACACCCGGGAGATGAAATTTGAGGTCAGTGGAGAACACGAGAAATGGCTAGGGGTGGGATTGTTTTTTGTCATAACTATCATGACTGTCTTGGAAATTTGGGATAGTTGGGGTAGAAAAAACGTCCAAGGCTTAAAAGGACAAGACTTAGCCACATTTACACATATGATCACTTAACACTATCACATGAACATGATCACATAATGGTCTAAGGGCTACAAATGGGGGGTGGGGTGTATTTTTTTTTCCCTACTGTCCCCACTATCCCAACTATCTTGGACAGTTGGGATAGTCTAGACACCAAAATGTGTCAATCATCCAACTGTGAATTTGACTAACTCCTGAAATCATGAAACCAACTTTCCCGGAGTTCTAGGAACTCTTTTTTGGAAATTTTTATATCAATTTGAATCCTAATACCATTTTAAGATCAATGAGAGGGTTTTCAAGACTTGATTCTTCCTCATTCTCCAAAAAATGTTGCTTTTTCATTCGGGACAACAAGGTGAGTCTGCTGAGATTGGTCTGCATAGAGAAGTGCTTGGGTCTTGTGAATGATGTAAAAATCCATGATGTAGAGGATTATATAATATTTTTGACAATATATTTTTTTCCTCTTGACTCATCCCGAGCTCCCGGAATCCTCCGTTGAAGTTCAAGTACCTTTTCCCCTACAATCTCCTTAAGCCTCCAAAACCCACTTTCACTGTTCTTGTTCCAAAACCTCTAAAACTTTTCCAAATATTCCTAAAATTGTTCCATTGCATTTAAAACTATTCAATAACATCTCCAGATGAATTTAGGATTCTTGATCAACTCTAGAAGAATGCACACCTATCCCGAAAAGGCTATAATATAACCTTTATAGGCTTAACATAAATTTCACCTTTTCACAAAATTCCACCGGGATGAAATAAGTGACCTTGTGAACACATATTAAAAACTTGGGAAGGATTTTAATCAAATTATGGATCTTTTCAAGGATGGAGGGGTCATGAAACAAAAGGCATGATAATCCAAAGTATGACTCGGGAGGGATTCAACCAAAATTTTGACACAGGGAAGTACAATTGTCATGTTTTCAACTTGAATTTTGACCTTGCAAAGACACATGACAACAACACTTGACTCACTTATATGTGGATACCCTTCTCGTGAGCTAAATGTTAAGCAATTCAAATCAGGTTCAATGAGCTCTCCCAGCCAAACATATATATTCATTTGTATAATACTTTAATAGCGTTCCAAGCGCTCCACACAATGCATTGAGATCATCGTATTCTGCATTGGAATCTCAACTCCATACAAATCTAAATTGTGGTGATAGGATATGTAGGAAAGGTTTCAATGCCGCCCATGGTTTTTGTATTGCTAGTTTGTTCATCACATTGGGGAAGATGTGTTTAAGGTGGATCTTGTGATCTATTTGAGTAAATAATATTTCAAGTGGGAGTCTCAGAATCCATCATGGAGACCATCCAATAGGGGATGAGTGTAACAAGGAAAATATACATCATCTCTAGCATGAAATTCATGCTCAACTAGATCATATACATCAATGTGTGTCTCATGGGTAAGTCTAATCCATAGTTTTTATTCCAACATCACACTTGCTTTTATGACATTAGTGATAGTATTTTACTTCTCTTTAATTTAGTTAGATGTCGGTCTTTATTACATATTTTGTTATTTTTTATATGGTTACTACAAATGCTTCTTTAGATTTTCATTTATTATTTTCATGTATTTATTATGCACTTTAGATTTTTCTTAAAATGTTATATGAGACAATCTAGTAAGTGTGTTAAAATTTATAAGCTTTTAGCTCTAATAAATATTAGTATTCACTATACTTAAAAAATCTTAAGTCTATTGTTGTAAATTGAGTCCGATATGTGTATGTCAAAATCAAGTGCCGAAAAGGTCCAAAAAATAAAATAAAAATCTTTATAATTATCAATTGAATCATGTCTTGTGTGTCTATCAAGTTATCAAAATCAAAATTTTATAGTAAAATTTTCAAAAATAAAATATATTTTGTGCCTCACGAACGTATTTTTGGTGTTATCCGACATCATATAAATAAAGTGTTTCACATTAGGGGAGAAAAGAATAATCACAATGTGGAAACAAATGTGCTTTAATATCACATTTGTTGAGTAAGAAGCACATTCATCAAAGGATGAAGGCAATGGAGGAAGGAGTACAATCAACCCTCTCGTCACCACAAACGATGGGGCATGCTATAAAAATTGGTGGCATATATTTTTTTGAGTTTGTTTTTTCACCATGATGTGCTAATATGTTCAAATTACATGATTTGTTTGTATTCATTTTGTTTTTAATGTTTTGCATGCCATGATTGAAACCAAATTATATTCCTATTCATGAGCACAATTCATGTAAATCCTCCATATAAAAATATAGTGGAGAACATAAAGAACCAGTCTAATGTAGATCATGGATCTTGAAAAGGTTTGTGGTAATCCAAAAATCATATGAGGTGAACAATTGATGGGTTCTTGTTCATGTCCAAGTTTGTGGTAAACCTACGGAAAACCATGGAAGGATGATGAGAGATTCCTTTCATTTGGATCAAGATCATGAGCCACAAGAATTAGGCGTGCCACTAGAGTCAGACATACTACAGTTGAAAGTGTGGAAAAAATTCTACCATGTTCACACTAAGGGGGAAATGTTAGGAATACTTTCTTAGTGTTCACATGATTAGTAAAATGATTATGTGGGTAGAATATATTGTAATGTGAGATTAGTGAGTGATTTTTTTGAAACAACTCATGTATATTGGAAAGTGAGTAATATTTTTTGAGTTGGTTGAACAACTCATATAAGAATAGCTATGAGTGGTTGTTAAGGACTCCTTAAAAATAGGAGATACTCTCCATATAAATGTGTAACCTTGTCTCATTGAAAAATATAATGAAGCGTGTGATTTTGGTGTAAGTATAATACCAAAATTACAAGAACTACATTAGTTTGTCTCCTCTTCAAAGTATTGCTATGTAGACATCTTCCAAATATACATAGGTTCGAAGCTCTACCACAATCTAAATAATGTTAGAAAATTAATATTAAGTGTTCTATTTATATATAAACTATAGTTTATAATTAAATAAATTAGAATATATAATATTTTAATTTATTTAATATAAAATTTAGGTTTATGGTTAAATTGATTTTTATATCAAATAAATTTATGGTTGGGGTGCTTCATAAGACGAAACACCTGTTTAAACCATTTAAATTAACACACGGATCCGGTGAAAAATAATTGATATGTGTAGTTAAAATTGTGAAGAGGAGTGAGGTGAATAGAGGAGTATTTACTTTGGACTTTGTAAATTATGTTTCTCGTAAATAGAATCTTACCTTTCACCATGGTGTTTTTACCTCATTGGGGTTTTCCCACATTAAATACTTGTGTCTCGTGTTATTTACATTTCTTGCATCACAGTTTAATGTGATTTATTTAAATGCATTTGATTTCATAAAAAAATGAATTAAATATGATTTCATAGTAACTAATATGGTAAAATATAGCTAAATACAAATGTTAAGCACTCAAGCAACACAAGTTCATAAGCAAATAGAAGAGATGAATGAATTAGTTGATTCATGTGTAATCAAGGTAGTTGAGACTATGTGAATATTGGATTAGATAGAAAATGATGTGACAGAGCTTGATAAAATATATGGGACTCTACTATGAGACCAAACAGGGGTGCCTATAACAGGACAGGGGAACCCAGGCATTGGAGACTGCTCCTGGATGTTAGTGACTGTGTGAATGCTCAGAACCTGGTTTCTTCTGTGTCGCCAGGGTATCACACTTGATTTCTGTTGATCACCTGATATTCACTTTTAAATCTCCGAAGGTACTTGCAATCTGTAAAACAAACCCTAGTTACCTGCATAAGCTCACAAACACATTAAATATGAATAAAATATGAAATATGTGAAGTCGGTCCGACCTTGGTGGTCATCAGAAGGGTGAGCTTATGACCGAGTGATGCACTACATTCCATACTCTATGTAGTTATGTGTGCTTGTGTGTGAAATAGTGTCCTTAGGTTTCCCTCACACCAATGATGCCAAGATAACAAGATATAGCTAGATAAGATGCAAAAATGTGTGATATGGAATTCAACACTTTCCCTTCCTATGTAGTCCAAAAATGCGGTCTCTTTGATGGTAGTGATAGTATGTAAATGTGATTGCCCCTTAGAATTACTAGCCATAATAATAGCGTGTATGTTTGAATTTTGACACTAGTGATACAAAATGCCAACTATTAACATGGAATAAGGACTAGAAAACTAGAAATGCTGACCACAAATGACAAAATGTGTAAAAAGAACAAAGATGATATAAGCATCCGTAATGGACAGAGAGCGCCAGGCGTTAGTTTCTAGAGTGGCGGCTAGTGTCTTGGGATAAATGATGACATATGTGAAAAGACAGATGAGATAGTGATCCATGTGACTCCGACCAAAAATGGGTACAAACCGCGAGATGTGAGAGAGGAAGACAATAGAAACAATCAAAACAAGTAGATGGACAAAGGATTGTCTCACTAGTGAATAATTTTCTTGCTTAAGATCCATGCATATAACAACATACTTAACAACATAGTAAAATAGTAGTATGTGCATGGTTTTGTGTCTACATTCCCCCTTATGTTATTTGAATGAAATTAAAGTAGTGTAAAGTAAGGAAAATACCTGTAAAAATTTTGAAGAATCCATATTGTAAAGTGCACGTAGAATGTAAGAACTTATAGTGTGGTGAACCATGGATCAATGTTTTGATCCATATGGCGTAAGTGGAGATAGAAAATTGTCGTAAGGAGCACTTGGAGAAATAGTGGAAACAGATTTGGAGCATTTGGAGATTTTGAATTGTTTCGAAAGGAGATTGAAGAGGTAGGGAATGATCAATTCCCAACCCGATTTTTTTGAAAATGGGAGCATTTGGGCATTCTTCCACCGAGGAAGAGTGTTGAGGATAGAGGTCCATTTTTACTCTCCATCTATGACTAAATTCCCAAAAAGGTCTAACCATTGTAGATGGATAGATACCAAATTTAGTTCTTGATTAGTTCCAATTAATTTTTTTGTTTCGGTTTACTTTCGATTGAAGAAATCACATAGGAGTAGTATAGGAAAGGAAATGATGTCTCATTGCCCCCACTCATACAATAACATGTTTTCAGATTGAATAGTTATAGATGGCTTCCAAGTTAGGTCATATGGAAGTAGAGGTAATGTAATGTGACTCCCAAGTTAGGTCATCTGGGAGAGATAATAAATGTGCTTATTGTATCGATTGATTGATTTTGATTTAAGTGATGGAAGATTCACTTGAAATAATATGTGATTAGTATATTACTCATGGAGAGGTTTTTTCTTTTTCCCAAGATTAGGTCATTTGAGGGAGTAGATTTGTGATAGCATAAAGTATTTGGATGTCGTATAGAATGATTGTTCATTTATTTGAATAAGATTATAGTAAATTGTGATAGTAATATGCTAGGAGTGTCGATTTATTGTGTTGTATCCTTAGAGGGATTATAAGATGATCCTGATTGTATGTCCCACCTTTTGGTGAAAGGGTGAGGGTGGAGAAATGAGCACTGAGCCGAAAGCAAGACGTATAGCTGTTGTAATAGTAAATGAGAAATAATATATGAGTAGTAGTATTCTTCATGAAGTATGTGTAGAAATTGATGATTACATGTTCTAGAGTTGAAAATGAGATGTTGAAATGTGTATGATAAGAACCTAGAGGATATTATGATCTGTATGGTGCAAATGGGGAGGAAAACAAAGTAATGAGGCTTAAGATATGAGTGAAACTGTATGTACTGTATGTTAGTTGTAAAAATGGATGTAAATAGTAACTATAGTATATGATAAATTGAAAATAACATATATAGTAATAGGAAAAGGTGAATAGTGTTTTCATTTGTACCAAGATTGATTAGAATTTATAGCTCTGAGCTGTGAGGATGCGACGTGTTAGGGAAACGAGTTTGACTAGATTTGGGAGAGTAAAGCACCAGGTCGTGGCTTTGCATACAACCGATGAGTTGGTATGGATGATTATTTTTAGATTTTTGTGCCAAATATGCTCATTTTTATCATTTTTATGAAAATTTGTGTTTTTGTATTTTTTAGCGTTTCTGACACAGGTAGAGGTGGACGGGGTGTTTTGTCCTCTTGGACACTAGTGCCCAGTTCTAGGTGATAGTGACTTGTGTCGGGACACCCGTGACTGCTCTTGGGCGTTGGCATCTCGGGCGGGGTTTCGACACTCTTATGTAAAATACGTATATAATGATTGATTTTGTGTTATGATGAATGATTTTACAATATGTATGATGTGACAATTGGGGAATTTTGCTTTGTTGTTTGTGCTATACATAAGGATATACATTCTAGAGATGTTTGCGTGGGTCGTCATTTGAGTACATTGCTTACTTTGGGGTTGTCAGATGTTGAGTGGGATATATTGGACCATGCCACTGCGACACATTGCTAGATTAGGGGAAATTCCCCATAATATGCCTATGTTGATGGCTTTGTATGAGGGATGAAGTGTAAATATAAGTACATTCTGGTTCTTGTGACGGCAAGATGAAAGTGACCTTAGAGGATGTATATAGGATAATGTGGTTACCTATAGTGGGTGAGAGAGTACATATAATGCCTCTATTAGATGCTTGTAGTCGATGAGGGAAGCACGATGGTATTTTACAAGGACACGGGTACATGTAAAGACACATATTCGTTTGTATGTTATTTTGAGATTTGGGGTTCTATAGTTACGAAAATTTGTTGCAATGATTATAGCTTCATCGCTGGTAGTGGAGGGTGGTGGAGTGAGGATTTTGTATTGGATGCATGATATTTGTTACAGGATAGAGGATCATGGTGCGAGATATGCTTGGGCATGATGTGTATTGACCCATTTGTACATAGACTTGTATAAATTCACTCAGGAGGATCATGGAGGTAGACTAGGGCTACTCGCATCTTTGCATTTGTGGGAATATGAGCATATTGCAATATTGAGGTCATTGAGTGTGCCATAGACCGATTGGGCTTGACCCAAATTTTTTTATTGCGAGGCGGGTGGGTACTTGTAGCAGTAGGATGGGAACGACCGTATATAGGTTGATGCTAGATCAGATGGGACTTATGGCCATTATATGGACGTCATATATAAACTATTGAGGATGGTTAGACAATGGTGTAGATCTATGGTGTATTCAACATGCCATGTGGTTAGAGGATCACTTTCCAGGGGTGTCTAAGTTATTCCAGGGTGAGAAAGTATCAACGTAGTTTGGAATGGCCCGGGATGTGCCCTTGGAGCCATATATATGGTGTTGATCTACAAGGGAAGCTAGACAAGCACAAGTGAGGTCGGTCCCGACTAGAGCATATCTAGTGCATCCAAGTACGAGATGAGGTGGATGTGATTATAAGGCCTATACAAAGTTGATGACGTGGGGTGTAATGAGGTATATAGACAGTGGTGGGTGATACACCGATGGGTTTTTCTATTTCCAATGGTAGCGAATGTGTTCTATGGACTTGGTAGTTAGAGGAGTAGAGGGATATGCACCGCCCCCAATGTAGATGATGTATGTAGAACGACACCAACATAATGTAAGTAGTGTTCCTAATTATTTGGTAGTTGTGAATTGTTTCTTAGTTATTATTTTCGATGAGTGTAAGGATGTGGAATAACTAAGGTGTTGTATGATTGCAGGTGATGCCTATTGGTCCTTGATTGTGGACACCTCCATACACATGTTGACTCGCAACATGCCCATAGATGTGCTCATAAGAGGAGGTATGCTAGAAGGGGTTGAGGATATTGTGGGTGAACATGCCCATTTGTTTGAGCTAGTGGCTATAACAACGGTTACGTGGATGATTTTGTTGAGCGAGTGCGACGAGGCTCGTGTAGAGGCAGAGTGCACGAGAGAGGCCATAGGTGGAGGAGGCATAGCTCAAGATATTTTTCATGATATGTGGAACTACATGGTCGATACGCAGAGCATATTACGGAGCTTACTTTGTGTCGCAAAGTCAGCTAGAGAGACATAGAGGCTGAGATAGGCGGCGTAGAATGAGCGGTGAAGCATATAGTTTCGAGCTTCCACAATTATATATAGTGATAGCGATGATGATATATGATGTATTATATACGATATATTGAGGCATGGGGGATTTCCCCACTGATTGTAATTTGAAACTTATGATTTTGAATGATATATGTATAGATCGATCAAGGTTAATTCTAGAGGTGAATATTCGTGAAATGCGAATATTATGATTTTGAATTTTAAAATTGGAAAATTTTTTACTATTGTATGGTAGCATGTTCACCAAAATTTTACGGGTCCTAAATAAATTTGACCATAATTTTACCTTAGTGTTTCCACTAAGGGTCGACCAATGTTAGTATATTTGCCTTCATGTTATAATATTCTATTATATATAGGATTAATTCTCCATAATATAGTAATACAATATACTATTATAAGTGAAGGTAAGAGAAAATAAGCCTTTGAAAAATACAAAAGTATAAGCCAAAAAGACAAAGGAATAAACGAAAGAGGTAAGTGATTTTTTTTGAACTATTAGTCTGTCAAGGTTGTTTTTGCAGAATTGTTACCGAATGACAATATAAATACATGATGCCTCCCGGTAGGGTGAAAAGATCCCGTACCCTAAAAATTTCTTTCCATACAATTCGAACAACAAGAAAAAGGTGTTATAGGATGAAAAAGCCTACGAAATTGACGTACATCAATTCTCTTTTATTACTGGGTGACAACCAATATGCGTTACCGGTTGACAATCAAAGGCTATTACAGATGAACAACCAACGGTTGTTATTGACCGAAAACCAAAGGTTGTTACCGGTTGACAACCAAAGGATCTTACTGATTGACACCTAATATTTGTTACCGTATGGTAATGATACTAAAAAAATGCCGATTCACCACCATCCCGAAACCCTCCTTTCCAAGATTCACCAACAATGTGGATATATTTTTCGACACATTCTCCACCCATTCTATAATATGTTTTTAGAAGGGGTCTTAAAATGAAACCCGAGATGGATGTTGATGTTGTGTTTGGTGTTGATGTGCATTGTATACTATGTGATGATTATGATTTGTATATGGTATTAATTGTGTAAATTGATAAATTGTATGTGCATTGTTGAAATGGTTGTTTTGATTGATGAATGTTGGGATGTAGTATGATGTGGAAAGAGTAGCTAAGTAGTAAACTAGATAAATAATGTATGTGAATAGAAATGAGTGGTAGATCATATGAGAGATAGAAATGTATGTATGTGATGTAATGTGATAGATAAATAAAAGTGACAATGTGACTTAGAGAAGATAAAAGAGAAAAATAATGATGTATTGTATAATGAGGAGATGTAAAATAATGTGCATAAGTGAATGTGATTAAGATGATAGGGGAAGATGAGCGATTTCCCCCAGTGTGAGAATGAGGTTCACTTTAGTAAAAATCCCCTCAAGATTCATGTATGAACCTTAAGAACATAAGTGCGTCATCAGGTAATGAGATGAAACATGGATGTCATCTACTAGAGATGAAGAGGCCTAGGAGGCATGGAGGGAGCATGTGAAGAAGCAAAAACATGAGAATAGGTGCCAAAATGGATGTCAAAATAAATGGAGCCAATGATACGAGGTGTGGCGAGAGGAAGTGCATAAGCATGTTCCTTAGGAATCCAATGAGATGTGGTAACAATGTTTGAGGGGTGAGAGGATGAAACAATAGGTGGATTAGCTTGAGGGCGTGGATGGATGATGACCTTAGGAGGTGGGTGGATGATAACCTTATGAAGAGTTGAAGGAGTTAAATGAACAGGTGGCGGAGGGTCACTTATGTGGGATAAGAGAGAGAGAAATGCTCATGAGAGTGAGGTTAGAAAGTAATGACACCTTTGTCTTCTAATTGATGCACACGATCATGGAGAGAATAATAGTAATTGTGACGATAGACATTAATGTAATGTAAATTATAGAAAGGACAATCACTATGTAGATGCAACCGATGAGGTTGGTGATGCTGGTTAGAAGGGAGACAGATTAATCGGTGATCGGTAAAGCATGCAAGACATCATGTGGTTTAGCATTATGTGAAAATTGAAATGGTTCACAAGTGGGAGGTGGAGAAAAATTAGGTGAATGTCAACGTGGTAGTGGGGAGAAAGGATGCTCATGTGGAGGAGGTGATAGAGACAAAGAAGGAGGTACAATAGATGGAAAAGGAGAAGACACAATATGCAAAGGAGTAGAAGAAGGTGCTATGAAATTATCTCGTAATTAGATACCTTTATAAAGAAATGAATTTATAACATAAGAGTAAATGATTAACATGTATCATATAATAGATTTTCTTTCAATTGAGGAACTAAGCCAAGACAAAATACAAATGCTTCAAATCGATAAGATGAAATAATAACTAATGCATGCAAGAATTAAAATGTAAGATGTAACCTAAAATAGGTTCTTTTGTTCCTTGATGCAAAAAATGCAAGTGTTCATTTGTTACTTTAGGACCATTGTTACAATAAAGCGTCTAATAAAAGCATCCTCCATATCATAGTAATTACTAATAGATCCATCAAGCAAATGAATATACCATTGAAAAGCATAATCAATAAGGCTATTACGCAATGATTTTAGTAACAAATGATCATCATAATAAGAATCCATGACCGAACGATAATTCTTGAGATGCAAGTAAGGATTTTTGTGTCATCAAAACATGAGAAAGTAGGCATCAAGAAGCCCTTAGGGAAAGTAGAATTGTGAATCTTCTTGGGAATAGGATTTCTAGGAAGGGAATTATTTTCAATGGAAGCATAATAGGATCTACTCTCAAGGGTAAGGGTATAAACATGGGATCACAAATTACCAAAAACATGCATGAGGGATGGGATATCATGTGAGGGAATGTTTGGAGAACTGAGAGGCACATTGAGAGTTTAGATTTTTCCATTATGAGTGATCATGGGAACTTGAGAAGAAGGTGTAAATTTGGAAGGCGGAGAAGGGGGTGTGAGAGGAGGAGAGGAACATGATAACTCTATGGGAATTCTAGGTTTAGGAGATAAAATAAGAAGTGGATTAGGTGTGGAAGTGTAATCCTCATGGTTAGGATTGGAAATGGATTTAGAATTAGAAGGAGGAGTAGTAAATTCACAATTAGCAATCTTAATAGAAGCAACATCATTACTAACATGTTCATGATCAAAAGCATAATCACAATCACTATCAATCATATTTTCACAAGAAAGGATTTCATCAAGAGAATCATCAACATATAGAGATCTTATAGGAGTACTAATATCAGATGTATCATTACAATCATTGGAAACAATTTCAGAAGTAGGGGAGGAGAAGAAATAGATTGACATTCATCTTGATTATTAATAGGAACATCCTCATGCATATGTACATTGTTATTATCATAAGTATAAACATTAGCATCTATATTTTTGAAAGCAAGAACTTCATCATGTAAAGAATCTAAATTAATGCTATCATTTTCCATAGTAGAGGATGAAGAGGGGGGTTGAAACATGAGAATGGGAAAGGAGGGAAAACATTGAGTAAAATTTTGGTTATGGGAGACTATGCAAAAATCAGGGGTTTCGTAACCAATAGGAAATGGTTTTTTGAAGTCAATAATTTGTTTGAGGATTAAGGTATCACATTTTTTTATTGTGCATTAGGTTTGGAAATTAAGCTTGCGACAACATCTTCAAATACATGTTGCATATGTCCATAGGTCATATCATGCTTGGGAGATGGGGACCTCTTTTTAGCCATGAGGGTTTTGGATCCTAGGGAAAGAAGTTCGAAAAGGAATGGGTTCACAAAATGATTTAATTAAAACAAAGTTATTAAACCATATCACAGAGTAACTTCTGTAATGTATGATATTCCATTGCTAAAATATAGTAGGACACAAGCTCACAAACACATTAAATCTAAATAAAATAAGCAATATGTGAAGTCATACTGACCTCGACGGTCACCCGAAGGGTGAAATTATGATCAAACACTGCACTATATTCCATAATCAATGTAGTTATGTGTGCTTCTATGTGAAATAACGTCCTTAGGTAGCCCTCATGTCAATGATGCCAAGATAACGAGCTATAGCTAGATAAGATGCAAAAATGTGTGATATGGAATTCAACACTTCCCCTTCCTATGCAGTATATGCAGCCCAAAAATGTAGCCCATTTGCTGGTAGTGATAGTATGCGGATGTGATTTCCCCTTAGAATTTCCATCCATAATAATAGTTTGTATGTTGTGTATATATATGAATCTCTTGTTTGAATTTTGACACTAGTGACACAAAAGGCCGACTATGAACATGGGATAAGGATTAGAAAACTAAAAAGGCCGACCACAAATGTAAAAATGTGTAAAAATAAAAAAGAGGAAAAAGTGCCCAAAATGGACATGAGTACCTAGGTGCTAGTATCCAAAGTGGGTGCTGGTGTCCTGGGACAAAAGATGACAAATGTGAAAAGACAGACAAATAGGGATACTCGTGACTGACCGAGAAATGGGTATAGAAATGACATATGTGAGATAGGAAGACAATATAAACAATCAAAGAAAGTACACAAATAAAGGATTGTGTCACCAGTGAATAATTTTCTTGCTTAAGATCCATGCACATAATAACATACTTGATGACATAGTAAAATAATAGTATGTGCGTGATTTTTTGTCTACAACATTCATGTAATATTTAATTTGATTAATTATTACTTAAGTGCTCGAACCTCTCATGGTATAAAATATTAGTTTAATTTAGTTTAATTAACTTGATTTGTAACCACGTCGGTTGGTGGGTGGTTACAACCCACATGAAATATAAGTCCCACGTCCATTTAGATGGGACACCCTCTCACATTCTTCTCGATTTTTTTACAAATGTTATTTTGGTTGGTGTTTGTTGAATAATCCTCTTCTGGGCCCACTTCTTCACATAGGTAAGTTTGGTTGTTTAAAACCTTTTGCAAATTTTAATATTTTCCAAATGTTTCTAATGTGTAAGAAAAATAATTTTTCGAGGGTAAATGTGAAGGTCTCCAAGTAGGAGACAATCTCCATAATAATAGGAGCCCCAATTTTTCTTATTGGCCGGATAACATAGGGTTAGAAGGAAATCATTCTCGGTGGTTAGATTTAAATTTGAAAAGATAAATGTATATTTAAAATGTGTAGTGGAATACTATTTATTTAAATCCTAAACAAAACATATGTCCTGACCAATTGACCCTATGTTCTAGCCCACGTTTTTAAATGACATGGCATAGTTTATTATTATTATTTTAAATCTTAATTTAAAACTTAAAGTAATCTGTCATTTTACATATGGTATGGCATATCTATTATGCACTTTGGCTATTACATTTACCTTGGTTGGTTTTAATCTCATCTCCACGCGAGCTTTTAGAATGTGGATGAAATCCCACATATGGTGGGCGAAATAAAGTATTTTTGACTCACCATGTGTACATGATGATTTGGTTCAAGTCACAATTTTAGGCATGACTGGTGTGGGTTTCAAACCCAAAATATCATTTTCTTGGTCTTCCACGTCGCCACCTTCCACAAAGTTGTTGCTTCCACGCCAAGATCCCAATTTTTTTCAGATTTTTGCAAGGTGGGCATATTAATCCCACATTGGAAACATAAAGGTATTTATTTATATTTAAAAGTAATATGATAGATGGTGTTGCTTGTGGATTCAGACAAGTGTTGTAGCCTAGATTTTACACAAAAAATCCCAAGGCGTGCTGACACATCACTCAGCCTGGACTGAGCGCTCACCTGAAGCGCGTAAGGGTACCAAGTCCCTCTTTTATGTTAGCTTGTTCAAGGAGTTAGCATGGTTAAACAAATATTACAAATCCATCAAAGATAATTTAATCATAACGAGGTGCATAAACCAGATATAGATCTTAACAATATGCATGAACACTTAAACAAGAACTAAGATTAACTTTACCATGCAAGATCCGTTCACAGATGTGTCTACAATCAGTGTCCATACAAAAAGATACATTATATTAATTGTTGTAAAACACATAATCTTCTTACATACACAACAATGTCACCATGAGTCATGCATACACATAATCTAACATCGAACTCTATTAGAAAAGTGATGATCCTAAACCATAAAAATCAATACATATCTATAGGGTGCGGACTTTCCCTTCACTTCCCATGCACCTTCAAAATAGGCTACATGCTAATAATAGCCATGCACCCTTACATGATAAATACAAGAGCATGCAAGCTCTCTATTAATAGATTATCTAATAATAAAACAACAGTATAATCCTATTAATAACTCAAAACCTTGCATGGTGCTTGATCTTTTACTTGTCCAAAATAGCCTTTGTGTGTTCTTCAAGTCTCCTACAAGACGTGCACTAAACTCCATGTATATAATTAGCCTCAATAAAAAAATGGATAAATCCTGAATCAAACCTCCATGGGCGCACCCTATTTTGCTATACTTCGTGCTTATTCCCACACCCTATGCCTACGTGCCCAATCCTTCCACACCTTCATACTTAAGATGTATTCCATCAACTCAAAATTACCCCACACTAATGTCATTGCTGCCCTTGACAATGGGTAATCACAACTTATCTCTCCATGAACAAAGAATAAGGAATAATGAATGAAAGAATAAAGGAATTACTACACATAAAGAATGAGAGACTACTCAGCGCTATGCTCTTCTACAAGAAGGATCAACTTTGGATATTCATTCTTAATTTCTACCTCTAATGCATTCTAATCACTTAGCGCATTATTCGTTTTATCTGGAATGTCTATAAGGACTACCTCCATTTCATCAAGTGTCATATTTTCACCTTCATTCTATAGTATCCTAAGTACATTGGACAAACTTGAGACCATTCCATCCATCACATCCATTTTCTACGTTAACGATTTCCCAATGTATTTTATTTTCTCCTTATGTGGATCCTGGGATTTTACAAGTGCATCGTGCTTCTCTGTTATCAAAATCAGCCTCTCCATGTGCCAAAGTGTTTCATTCTTCACCAATTTCTGAACCTCATATTCTTCAGCCATGGTTCTTGTCTTGATAATCACATCTAGTGCTGCGCGCATGTTTATTTCCAAATCGACTTCCTCGCTTTTCCTTCAAAGTTTGCAAGTAAGGCCTCATAACTTGTAATCTTCCATGCAATATTTTCCTTGGCCCTCGCTGCCTCCTCTACAAAATCCTTTGGTTTTGGCATTCGCATGGGTCCCTCCTCCAGAAGCAATTGAACTCTTGTGCGTAAATAGTGCAGAGTGGATGGAAACTCTTCTGCAACCTTATCCTACAAATATGGCCTCTTTTCAATAATCTCATCACCAATATGTTCTGCCATTTTAAGAACTTTCTGCACCTCTTCCTCAACCTTATCTCATTCCTCTGTGAGGTGCTTTATTTCAGTGTCCTTATCCTTCTTATCATCCAACAACGCTCTAATGGTTGCCACTTTATCAATGTTCTGGTGCACAACTTCAATAGATACTCTAGTCAAGGCATTGCTTACCTACTCATCTAACATGACAGTGGGCTTAACAGTTACATGGTGCAAATGGGGTGCCTTCTTCAATCTACATGACACACAGGATTCCTCACATACATCGAAGTTAGGCTCATCCATATGAGTCTGCATCATCCATGATAATTGTTTCCTTGTGCATGTGGTTACCATCTCCACATCCATGAGCTCCCATCCATACAAGTCCTTGGGCTCCAAAGTGATTTGGAACCATGTGCGTATGATTTTTCTTGGGTCATCAACATACCCAATAGATGGAGTCTCATACATCTCATCTTTCTTCTCCTCCCTTGATCATCCACCCTTTTGAATCGGCGCTTGAATACAATATTGGGCCTTTACTTTTTGTGTAGCAGATGGCGTGCCCGATGGCTCGCCCTTATCTTTACCTATCTCTAGGCCAATATCCCTACTGTCTATGTTATGCTCCTTCAACTCCTCTTCATCTTTCTCCATTTCCTCTTCCCGAGGATCTTCTGTATCCTCGATCTCCGAACTGGAGTGTTTGGCATCTTGTCTCGGTTTATCTTCCTCATCACCCTTCCAAGGAATGTACTTGCGCATTTTATTTTTTTCCAGTTCTACTTTCACAAGAGGTTGTAGTGTCCCCGTGCCCCGATTCCTTGCTCTTCTTAGTAATCTCTTAAACTGAGGTTCCTCGAGTCCTGCTTCTATATCCTCCGTTGCGCCTCTCTCCAACACTTCATCTTCTTTCTGCAGTGGAGGGGTTACCTCGTGCCCCCTTTTCTCTCTAATAGTAGGCCGTTTTATACCCCTATGTTCCAAGCCACCACTATCTTCTTGTAGTTCTTTTTCCTCCCCTTCTTCCTCAACATGGGGCGAGATTGGTTCCTCATCTTCCAAAGTGCCAACTGTATGTTTCCCCTTGGGTGGTCTAGGAAGCTTGAATTCATTCTCCACATATCTCCCATTTTCCAATTTGGGCTTGAGTTGGATATATACAAGGGCTGCCCCACTTTTCCCAATGGCCAAACTCATTGCCTTCATGTTAATATTATCTAAATTAATCTTTCAATATACGCAGACTTACTTGGATAAACATAAGTCTTCCTCAATGTGTGGTAGTCGTAGTCTACCTTGTCTACATTAAAGATCAGTCGACACACATATAAAAACCTATGTATAGATGCCTAGAAGTAACACGCGGTGAAGGCATAAGATAGCTTACACCAAGGGCTCCATTTCCCATCCTTCATCCCAAAATGTGCAATACAAAAGTGTTGGTATACTACAAACTATACATGTTTATCTAATACCGAAGGAAACTCCTTGGGTATTCTCCATTCTTCCTCAAACGTGGTGCAGAGGTGATCATACCACAATTTTGCCCTTTATTTGGGATATTCCCATACTTTGTCCTTTGGCCCATCAAGCACTCCAATTTCTACAAAAACAAGGGATAACAAGATTACATCGAAACTTATCTTATCACCTTCGTGCACTTCCTCAATGATGGTTTCAGCAATGAAACCCACCAAGTTGTAAACTACACCTTCAGTCATTTTCTTTGCTATGTGTAGCCATAATGTATTTACCTACAACCACCACTCCTGGTTATTTAACTTTGTGAGGAGGTGCACTATTACCTAGACCACTGGGTACTTCTGAAGTTTGTTGATATCTATTCTGTGCCCTCCTTGAGGTAACCCAACACCTTCCTTGTCACTATTATTGCCTCTTTATTAGTAAGGGTGGCTACTCACTTCAGTGCTCGAACTCCTAAGTCATGTCAAGCTCCCAATCAAGGGCGCGTTGAGCCTCATCCGTCCTGAAAAATAGAAGAAGTCCTCATAGAATCTTCTCATCAACCACTGGTATAATTTTTCTGGTTTTCCAAAATAGGGAAGTTCATACAAGTGTAAAGCTCCCACCTTTGTCAATGACTTCTTGCCCATGTCATTATAAACAGTCATATAATCCATTATTCTCTTGTTTGTCTTCAATTCTAACAACTTATCCAGTTCATCCTTATTATCCTTCGTTCTGTGATTGTAATCACTCACCTTACATTGAAAAATGTGTGAGTCCCAATCGCGACCCATGTAAACCCCTTCAGGTATTGCATCTTTGAGAAATGCATTTTGGGGTGTCCTCCACTTCAATATTGACTTGCTTCTACTTCTTCCCCCTTGTGGCCACTCCAGTGCTCTCTTTAGGTTCCCATAACAACTATAAAGGTGTGTTCTTTTAACTAATTCGAGCTCTGCAACTCAACTCCACGTGCCCTAGCTCAAAACCACGTGTCCTAGCTTAAATATGAACCCTACCTTTCAATTTACTTGCTTGCATACCTCCACTTTTCTCAAAAACTTCTCCAAATGGAGTGGCAATAACTGGGTGCATAAATCGACCGATTAAACTGGTTCGTAGCTCTCCGCACTTCAGAGCTCGTTCGCTAGCTCCCTTGTCAACAAATCACTCGAATGCTCTTGATTGCAAAGGTTAAAATGATTTCATAACACCACCTTATATATATTTTTAAAATGTTTTCACATTTATTCCTCTCTACTTACCACTGTACTTTGCATTAACTTGATGTTTCTTTCCTTTTTCTGTGCTCAATTTTCCATGCCACATATAATAAGCTTCTAGTGCACCTACTACTTCTCGGCCACATAAATCCTTTCGCAAGCCTTCATGCATCGAATTACTTTCACAAATGCGCCTTTCACTAAGTAGTTTCCCTTCTGCAACCTACCTCATGTTACACTATGCATCCATTCATCCATATGTGGTCTTCAATCATGAGAAATCTTTCTCTATTTACACCTTTATTCCAAACACCTGCACAAGATCTCTTTATGCATGTCTATCTTCGATAACATTCAAACTTCATCCATGTACCTTGTATATCCTCCACCCCATAATAAGGGTATGTGTGGTCCTCTCGTGCATAAAAACACTTAGATAGTAATTAGTTTCGTGTGCAAGCACGTTTATTACACAAAAATGAACTAAATTGATAAAGCATAACAATGATGAAGGAAACACATATAAAGGAAATGCATTTAGGAAATATAATTTAAGTGGCAATACTGCCTTATTACAAACACCAAGAATTCTTATTTATAGTAGGGCTTCAATCTACTCCCGTTGAAGTAATCGGGTAACCTTGTTCCATCCAATGCCTCTAACTGGAAAGTGCATGAATCAAGTATATAAGTTATAACATATGGTCCCAACTAATGCGTCTTTAAGCTTTCCAGAGTGGCACAAAAATTTGAGTCACAAAAAGAACCATATGTCTAACTTTAAGATTTTTATCCTTAATATGTATATCATATCATGCCTTCTTCCTGGCCTTTTCTTACTTCCACTCTATTGTCCTATAGCGCGCTTTCATCCAACTGCATCGGTTTGTCAATGAAATATTCAAGTGCTTTCTCATCGTATAAACCTCTGCGTGGGCAATACACAAATAAGGTAACATGAACTCCACTAGTAGAACAACCTCTGCGCCAAACACCAATTCAAAATATGTTGTTTTATTCAACCTTTTGTAGGTTGTCTGTATGACTCAAATTATAACATAGACTTTATCATCCTAGTCCTTTCTCCTAACATAAAAATTTTAGTCAAGGCATGGCTCAATATCTTATTGAAAGCCTCAATGGTTCCATTTTCCGAGGGTGATAAGGTGTTGTTTTATCATGTGTAACCATAAATTATGTGAGCAATATCCCGATAGTCTCATTAAGGAAATGAGTAACCCTATCACTTGTCAAGCTTAAAGGACATCCATACACGTGATAATATTTTCCCATAGAAACCTTGATGTTGTAGCTAAAATACTGACATCCTTTATAGGTGCCACTTCGCCCACCTCGTAAGATAATTTGTACAAGTTATAATATAGAGCGATCCAATCCTGGCGCGGGTGGGAAATATGACCCAAAAAATTAATTGCCCATTTTTCACATGGTTCTGCACTAGCAATTGACTTTAAAGGCATTTCATATCTATCCTCATGCTTTCCAAGGTGCCAAAATGGCCATAGACCTCATAATATTCTTTTTGATCCTTATACAATGTTCTCTACCACAAACCAACCAACAAGATCTTGTGCGCGGTGACATCCCCTGCATAGTCTCCTCCCAATACCGCCATGAGCTCATTCCATTATAGCTTCATGCTCATGCTTAAGTACACACAACGTAAAACTTCATGCTGACCTAGTTTGTATAAGTCTCCACTGATCAACATGTACAACGCGACACATATAACAATTTGTTTCTTTTCCAAGGCCTTCATTCCTTCATGCACCACACATGTTCGTAAAAATACAACAATATATTCTAAGTTAGAGGGTGTGTGGTTCAATCTGAACATCTATGCATCTAACATTTTGTCCTCAATGCTCTACGTGTCCTCACTTGAATTAATCCTTGATAAGTGATCTGGTCTAGAATTACTCTTTCCTGCCTTTACCACAATTGTAAAGTCAAATTCCTGAAATAACAATATCCAAGGACATATGCGCCCCTATGATACGATATTTTTCACAAATTTCTTCAATTCCATGTGATTTGTATAGAAAATAAAAGGTGTTGCCAACAAGTACTATCGAAACTTATATAGCGCGTAGACTATAGACAAGGCCTCATGCTCTGTAGTAGTGTAATTCTATTCTACTGGAGTTAAATTCATGCTTGCAAATCAAATAGGATGATCAACAATCCCTTCTCTAGGATGGGCTAATACCACGCCAATGGACATTCTAGAGGTGTCCACATGCACATGAAAATGTTTGGTCCATGAAGGAAAGCACAAAATAGGTGTTGTAGTAAGCCTTTCCTTCAATGTCTCAAACACGTGTTGTTGCGCCTCACCCCAATAGAACTTGCCTTTACCCTTCAATAATTCCTCTAAGGGTGTAACGATCTTGGCATAACCTTTGATGAAATTCTGTAATATCATGTGTGCCTTAAGTATCCGCACAACTTTCTCTAGCTAGTAGGTTCTTTTAGGCCGAAAATAACATCAACCTTAGCAAGATCCATTAAAAAGCCTTCCTTACAGATGATGTGTCCCAACAAAGTCCTAAAGGGTGTAGCAAAAATGCACTTCTTAATGTTTAAGGAGATGCTCAATTGTTGGCACCTCTCAAACATAAGCCTTAAATTATCACAGTGATCCTTCATGAGCCCATAGACTGTCCAATCATCCAGATAAACTTGCAAGAACTTATGTATAAAGTCTTGGAATGCTTGTACAACAATGCACAAAAATACTACAAGTGCATTCTTTAATCCAAAGGGCATAACCGTGTATGCAAAACTTCCCCACTCAATGGTGAAAGTTGTCTTCTCTTGATCCTCTTTAGCTATCCTTACCTGATGATATCCAGAAAATCCATCAGTGAAGGAGTAGATCTCGTGCCCTGCAATGCCTTCCAATATTTCTTTAGTAAATGGTGTGGGAAAGGGATCAATTACACATGCAACATTTAACTCCCTGTAATCCACACAAATTCTAATTCTGCCATCTTTCTTTATACTGATAACCATAGGGCTAACCCATTCTGACTCCTTAATGGGCTCAATGATTCCAGAATTCAACATCTTGTCAATTTCTTCTTTCACCTTGATGTGCAAGTTAGGATTCATCCTATAAGGCCTCTTCCTAACTCGGGCACACACCTTCCTTTAGCTTGATTCTCATCTCACCCAAAGATTCATGTACCCATTTTAATTCATGATAGCCCCTAGGAACAGGTCCTGGAAGTCACGCAACAACTCAATTATCTTAGCAACTTCAGAGTCAGACCAATAATCTCCAATGATGGCCTCCTTAGGTTCAACATTTGTCCCAATATTTACCTTTTTAGTTTCCATCGGCTCATGATAGGCATGTGACTTCTCATCTATACTTTCTAAGACCTTACGCGTACCCTTTGTATGCTCAACATCCAAATTCTCAACCTCTTCATCATCAATCATATAGACCATCTTACCCTTTTCTTTTTCTAGGCATGCACGCCCAAGTTGTTCTGCATCTATTTCTTCCTCTTCAAAGCACACCTCTAGGTCTGACTCACCTAGTAACTCCTGAATAAGTTCTTCAGCCTTTGCACTATCACCCATTGTCAAGTGCTTCATAACCTGTAATGCCTCATTCACCGAAGGTTTAGTGGAAAAATAGTCAAAGGTCTGAATCATACCTGCAGTCAGTTCTTGCCAATTTCTAGTATCTCTATTCAACTCCGCATAGACATACCATGCACACGTGTAGCCTCACAAGGTGAAGTAGAGCTTGTGCACCCACAACGAAGGTGGTAAATATTCTTTCCCCTTTGTCTAGAGTCTCTCGCATTCTGAATGTGGTGCTGAACAAAATCCTTACAATGAAATTCAAAGATTCGAGTAGACACATTACTCTGGAGAAATCTAGCAGAGAAGGCAATTCTCACTTCTCATCATTCCAAAAGATTATCTCTATCAACCATCCACCAACGTGTTGTTGTCCTGCACAAAATATAAACAAGCATATTCCTTCTTTCCACCTAATCTATCCACTTTACTTCCATAGTGCGTAGGAATACCTCGTGATTTCCTTCGCTAGTGTACCTTGGTACATGGTTGCTTCCTAAACGACTAACACAACATGACCTACTTATGTGCGTAGCATTGCACTCCTTACTTCAGCGCCCAACCATTTCATAAGTGTCATGTGCCCAAGTCTCACATGCAACACTTGTAGTACCGCTCATGGATTATACATCATCCCAATAGAGAACTTCTTTCTTTGATGGCTCAAGCACTTACGAATCTCAAATGGTGTGCACATAAATTATGTTTAAATCTTCTTCACTTAAGGGCTCTACATAAGGTGTAACTTTTCCATCTGCCAAAGGAATGATGACAGTGCTATTCATTGTTCTCAAAACTGATGTAACCATTATTGAAGCGTAGGTCAATGTTGTTTTTGCATAACACAAAGGGCACCCAAGTAGTTCTCGAAAAGTGTCACCTCTGCAAGTGCCAAAAATTCAAAGTCCCCAGTAAACTTGGCCCCTTGTATAGTTATAGACACATCCTTCAAAACCCCAATAGGCTTGGCTTTAGTTTTGATTGCCATAAAAAAACACATTTGAAGATGGCTGCAATGGTGGTCTACCCATTTGAATCCATGAGTCCAAAGTGATTACATTCACTTTTGTACCTATGTCAATTAAAATGTTACTTAAAATCCAACCATCAACAACAACATTCAGAGTGATCTCCTTGTCATAATCCAGACTATGAGGAGGAAGGTTAACATACAAAATCTATCTTTCACACTCAATTAATTCATTCTAGGTGTTTCCGTTTAACCAGTTCCCCAAAAAAGGAATGATTTTCTCCTATCATGCAGCATCTTGTAAACCTCCATTAAATCATCAACATCCATTTGATGGAGCTCAACTGCTTTTTTTTGTTCTAACTTCTGTGAGTGCTCTTTCAAACATTGTATCTCACCTTGTAAATTCCTAATCACGTCCATGGTTTCTTGATAAACCTCCTTCTAATGCATAAGGTCTGGATACTTTGCATGTAATACATCCTCCTTTGTGATAACATGATTCTAATGTGGAACTTCCCTGGTGTGCACAACCTCAGCGTGTGTAGTGATCTTCATAGGTACCAACTCAGATCAGGTGCTAAATTTGACATCCATTGATCTTCTACAATGCATTGTACTCTAACCATTCCTGCACCCTTGTCCTGCTTGTGCTTCTTACTCAAGTGTTTATATAAGTACGAGCATTCTTCATAGTTATGGTTCTTTTTGCAAAAAGAACAAACAATATTTTGAGGGCATTTGCACTTGTAATGATTAGGGGCTCCATATGTATAATGTGTTCCATGTGGAAACTCACTCCTTCCACCACCATGACCTCGACCTCTAAATCCTCCACGGTATCCTTGACCTCTACCATGGCCTCCATCAGAGTGCCCTTCATTGTGATCATGATCATGATGCTCACCTTTTCCTTTAAATTATTTGCAACACTAGTTTATCATACACTAGTAATGATGACATCATGAATCTGATCAATCAACCTGTAATTCTTGGTATCATGAGTTGTAGACTTACAAATCTTGTAGTAACAAGACATGTTCTTTCTTATCAATATTGTAACAATGGGAACATGCTTGAATCATGATCCAAGTGACAAATATCACAATCTAGCAACATGGTGTGCACCAATTTACAAGGGAAACTATCCTTAGTATGCACTTAAACTTTTAAATATATGCACCAAATCCCACAAAGACGCCTCATGTGATGAGTTAACTATCAATTTATCTAACTATTTCTCCATTGCTGCAATATGAGCTTCTAAAAATGGGCTGACTCTTATGTCTACACTCTCAACCACCTTAGCATGCGGAGTGCTTCAAGTGCCTCGTACAAATATGTATAAGTTTTGTGTGAGAGTGCCCTTTTGAAAGGCATGATCAATCCTCTAACGAACCATTGAGCATGTTGGATCGGATGTATATCATAAGATAACTTAGACAAAGGGTTTTGAAATGTGCATCATACTCTCGAACACTCTCAATTGTACCCTACTTGATATCCTTCAACGTGTTGATGCTCTTCTTCTCAAATTTAGGAATATAAAAATATTTTAAGAAAGTATCCCACAACACGGTATAATCCACACAATTCTGGTCCAGGTGAAATTTCTTGTACCAACTATGCGTGTGCCCTTGCAAAGGTGTAGTTATAAACCGACTTGCCTTGCCCTTTAGATTTGTGATCCCCTTTACGCACCATAGTATCTAACACATATGCATGTGCTTAGCTGCATCTTCTATCCCTTTGTATTCTAGAAGATGAAGAGACATCTCCATATAAATATTCTGGGGCTGGTGCAGGACCGTGCCCACCGAGATCCGTAACTCCGTATTTCCTCCCGTGTTTACTCCGCCCCTAGAACTACCAGAGATCCAAACCACCTGATCCTCCTCTTCGACGTAGGTATCGTAACATAAGATGCACCGCTTTGTGTCCCAACAATTATGCTAAAATGAACTCTTACAGTCTAAGAATTTGTGCTACTTCCAGACATGACACCAACATTTTGCATGCCCAAGTTCTGTGTTGATGATGCACTAGAAAACATACCTCCAACTAGACCTCTGAATAACATAGACATAAGATTATGCCACCATAGATGAATAAGATACTTGATTAACTCTTGAACTTGACTATAAATCAACTCTATCTCTGCTGCTACTCTCTCGCTCAAACTAGCTTGCTTATTGATAACTATTGTAGAAATTGGAAAACCAAGGGCAAGGGCTAGGTCACGAGAAGGGATCAAATGCGCACCCGCCATCTATGTAGCTTCCATTGGTGTGCTCTTATCTCGGGGTCGAATAGGGTTATCTTCCATGCTTTTTTGAGTTCCAGATGCTCTGGCTCCACATCCTCTTTGTGAGCTCCAAATCCTTCACGAGCCATCTCTCTCCACAATGCCATTCTATTAGCAACTTCACGTTGCTTCTCCAAATCCCTCTTGCATGCCTCATTAAACTTAAGATTCCTTTATTCTCTCTACCTTTCTACCGCTAGGTCTGCCATCTTTCACCACACCTTCTCCTGCCCCCACATGTGGTGGGGTTTAACTAGCCATAGGATTATCTTCCAAAGCCAGGGTCACAATCAAGATCTTAATTGCCAAAGGAATTCGCACAAATAATATCCTCTGGGTTTGTGCATGAAATGGAACTCAACAACCTCTGACAAGAGTAAGTAGAAACTGTGTACTCCAAAATATAGTTATTTAGAACACCATAGAACCAATGATCCACAACGCACGTCCATGTCAGATTTGCATCATACAAGGCCTGGAATTCTTCCTGTGTCCAAAAAGTGTAAAACCTCCAATTTCTCTTTGATGCATAAGAAACCAACCACTCGTACAACTCTATAGGAAATATGGAAAAGAATGTCTCATACAACTCATCATACAAATTTTGTTCAACCCATGCACGTGCATTAAATTCAGGTCCAGTGCTAAATCTACGAGCATACTCTTCTTCCAAATCGTCTAGCCAAGAATAGCAACCGCAACCAACGTCTTCATCATGCAACATCCTGCTAAATAACTAAAAAAGAGGTCCCTACAATGGAACAAAAATGTAGCTTAGATTTTACCCAAAATCCCAAGGCACACTGACACATCACTCGTCCTAGACTGAGTGCTCACTCAAAGCGCGCAAGGGTACCAAGTCCCTCTTTTATGTCAGCTTGTTCAAGGATTTAGCATGATTAAACAAATATTCCATATACATCAAAGATAATTAAGTATAATGAGGTGCATAAACCAGATCTAGATCTTAACCATATGCATGAACACTTAAACAAGAACCAAGATTAACTTTACCATACAAGATCCATTCACAGATGTGTCTACAATTAGTATCCAACCACAAAGATCCATTATATTAATTGATGTAAAACACATAAGATTCTTACATATATAACAATGTCACCACGAGTCATATGCGCATAATCCGACGGCATAACTCTATTACAAAAGTGATGATCCCAAACCATGAAAATCAATACATATTTATAGGGGTGGGGACTTTCCCTTCACCGCCTATGCACCTTCAAAAATAGGCTACATGCTAATAATAGTCATGTGCCCTTACATAATAAATACAAGAGCATGCAAACTCACTATTAATAGATTATCTAATAATACAACAACAATATAATCCTATTAATAACTCAAAATCTTGTATGGCGTTGGATCTTCTACTTGTCCAAAATAGTCTTTGTGTGTTCTTCAAGTCTCCTACAAAATGTGCACTACACTCCATGTCTATAATTATCCTCAATCTACAAAACTACTAAATCCTTATTCAAACCTCCCTGGCGCACCCTGTTTCACTATACTTCCGCATGTATTCCTACGCCCTATGTCGGTGTGTCCAATCCTTCTCGTGCCTTCATACTCGGGGATGTATTCCTTCACTCAACAAGTGCTTACCTTTTTTTTGTTGGTGGTGAGACCAACTCTCCTAGTGACTCGATTGGTTAGCTATTACATTTAGTTGGTTGTGAATCCCTTAAAACTTGGCCATGACGAGTTGATATGATGCAGCCCAACTCGATAGAGTGATATGGCTTGCCCACCTTGCCACCTAGATCACCCATGACATGTATTTTGTCAATGTAACTCGGTAACCACCTCGATTATGAGCTTGGTCCTCACAAGGAGCTCGGTGTCCCCACGAAAAATTCTCATAGAAATTTATTTTATAGGATATTTAAAGTTAGAATTTTTAAGGAAAATCTAAATATAATTGTATTTTTTCTTTGGTTTTCAAAAAGGAACTTATCACAAATTATTTATTATTATTACGACACTTAGATATATAAAAATGTCGTAATTAGGGGCTTATTTCAAAACTAGAAAAACTTCGTATATAATTTATTGTTTGAAAATTATGAAAATTATCGACAAATTAATATATTATTTTTAATAATTGGTGATAGGATAATTTTGGCATGAAAGTGGACAAAAACCCTTAAATTTGACGTGTATTTTCACCTAAGAATGACATGGGAATTTTCTAAAAACCCTTTGAAATTATTTGCCTTCGTAAAAAACTATTTTTTTTTTAAATAAAGAAAAAGGGTTTAATACGTTCAATTTTCATAATAAACTTGTCTTTTTCTCTTGATTAAAATTTTTAAATCTTGAAAACGGGTCTAATCACTTTAACATTGACAAGGCGTAGATGTTGAATGAGAAAAACTAAAACATTTTCAAAATCAGATTGAAGGTAGAATTCATGGCACATAAATTCGGATTGTCGTAAACAATACAGAGAAGGCATCAATCGATAGATAGGCAACACTAGAAAATGTATCCACATTTCAACAGAAAGTGCAGAAGCAATGTCTATCATACTATGAAGCATGTAGGATGAATTCCTATTTCACATTGGAAATCATGAAAGTCCGAGTGAAGCTTGGACACTATTAGAATCAATGCACGAAGGTATATGTTTGTCAAAAATTATAAAATTGATTCTTTAGTTAATGACAACTCCTATAAAGGGAGACGAAAAAGTAGTTAATTTTCTATAAAAAAATTAAAAACATTGAATCTCAATTAGATGGATGTAACTGTAATTCGATTCACTGATAAACTATTATATTTTATTATTCAAATGAACATCCATGAGAGATTTAGGAACTTCAGTTCCATTCTAAATTCAAAATATCAAAATAAACAAGATATTTACAACCTTTCTACTCCAAGTGCTCTCTTAATTTAGGAAGAGCGAGTTATGTTAAACTTTGATTCAAAGGATAATTCTACTCAGAACTTCTCACACAAAAACTTAATAATATATTTTCTAGGTTTAACTAGAATAAAAATCAAACTTTAAAACCCCTAGTAAAGAAAAGAAATCAGTGAATTTAAGAGTTAGTTTTGATGGGAAATATCATAATTGTGGGAAATTTGGTCACAAAAAGGAAGATTGTAGGGTAAATAAAAACAAGCCAAATTTCAAAAATAAAAAAGGAAATAAACCAAATCGAATCAAACCAAAAATCAAAAGAATAATAAAAAATCTAATGTAGTTTCTTTGTATGTTGCATTAGTTAAGTTTCTTTGCCAAAGAAAATAAATGGATATTAGACAATGGTGCATCTAGGCACATGACATATAGATATGATATTCTAATTGATATCAGATAATGTAATGATCAAATCTATTTAGGTGATCATTCCATTCTCGATGTTCAGAGTCAAAGAAAAGTAAAAGTTTTCAATGGTTTTATAAATGATGTTTTGTGTGTTCCTAAATTGAAAATGAATTATCTTTCTTGTCCACAGCTAACTCAAAACAATTATGGTGTAATTTTATTAAAGGATAAATGGTTCATTAAGAATGAGTTAGATGTTACTATTGTTGAAGGTATACAAAATAATGGTTTACATGTTATTAAAAGTTTTGTATATGTTTCATGGTTTGTCTACTCAAAATAGGAATGATGTTTAGTTGTGGCATGAAAGATTAGGTCATGTTAATTTTAGAAGCATGTATGACATGTCTCGGCTTAACCTTGTTATTGGTCTACCACCTATCTCTCATGCTCATGAAACATGTGAAGGGTGCTTACGTGGTAAGCAATTAACAAACCCCTTCCATAGTCATCATGAAGCTAACTCCTCAGAACCTTTAGAAATTGTCCACAAGTGATGTTAGAGGACCATTAGAAGTTCCTTCCCTAAATGGTTCTTTGTATGTTGTCACTTTCATTGATGATTATTCTCGCATGATTTAGTCCTTCTTTATAAAAAATAAATAAGATGTTTTAATCAAAATTTAAAGAATTTAAAGCTTTAGTTGAGAATAGTTCTAGTCATAAAATCAAAAGACTTAGAACAAATAATGGAGGAGAATATATTAGTAAAGAATTTGATTCATTTTATATCGAATGTAGAATACAAAGGGAACTCATTACTCCCTACTCTCCTCAACAAAATAGTATTACAGAAAGGAAAAACCACACCATTCTTGAAATTGATAGAACCATTTTACACTCAGATCAAGTTCCTAAGTTTCTATGGGTTGAAGCTATGAATACCGATGTTCATATTCTGAATAGAGTTCATACGAAATCCTTGTTTCAATCTACTACCTTAGAAAAGTGGACTAATATGAAACCTAGTGTATCTCATCTGAGAGTTTTTAGAAGCCATACCTCTATCTTCATTTCTAAGGAAAAAGGAAGAAGTTCCTCATATCCTTACATCTTTGTAGGCTATGGAGGAAAAACAAAGGTCATAGGATCAATGATCCTGTAAAATGTGAAGTTATTGAGAACATGCATATTAAAATATTAGAAAAATAATTTTGTTCTTCTTTTTTTGATTTAGTTTATTTTATTTATGATGAACCTAATGAATTAGAAAAAATGATTTTGATAATGATGATTGTGATGATCAAATAGATGTTAATAATGATTCTATAATTGAAAAAGAGTCTCTTCATGTTTCCTCTATAACTAAAATACCTAAATGGGCTCAGTCTCTTCTTCAAAACTCTAATCTTAATAACCTTAGTAAGATGAATATAAGCCATCATACTGCATGCCTTAATGACTATGTATGAGTCGGAACCCCAATATTTCAAAGAGACATCTCACAATGAAAGATGGGTAGAAGCTATGAAAGTGAATATTCTACCTTAATTAAAAATCGAGTTGGCTCTATGTGGCTTTATAAAATCAAATATAAGGTCGATGACAATATTGATAAGTTCAAAGCCAGGTTGGTAGCTTGCGTGTTTACTCAAAAACCCGGTATCGACTATGTAGAAACCTTTACACCCGTTGCAAAAAATGAGCACAATTAGGATTCTTATTGCCTTAGCTTACTACTCAATATGGTTGGGAAATCCACCAGATGGATGTTAAGAATGCATTCCTGAATGGTGATTTAAAAGAATAAATTTACATGACTCAACCTAAAGGTTTTGAGGAACCTGGAAAATAACTGTATGTGTGTAAATTGAAAAAATCTCTATATGGCTTAAAACAAGCTCCTAGAGCTTGGTATGCAAAATAAATAGTTTTTTCAAAGATATTGGTTTTAATAATTGTTATTCTGATAATGATATTTTTCTAAAATTGAAAATAATCGAATTATTCTTATTGTATTGTATGTTGAATTACTAGTAATTCTAATAGTTTAATTTTTAAAATTAAAGATAAATTGAAACAATACTTTGAAATGACTGATTTAGGCTATTACATCATTTCTTAGGCATGAAAAATTTTCAAGATAAAAATTCTATTGTTGTATCTCAGTCACAATATGCTACTAACTTGCTTAAAATATTTAATATGGTAGATTTTAAACCAATTGTTATTCCTATTGAAGTTGGTTGTAAAATTGATCCTAAACTTGTATGTGAAAAAGCTAATCATACTCTTTACATGCAACTTGTAGGTAGTTTAATTTATTTTACAATTACTAGACCTGACATTACATATGCAGTAGGTATTGCATCCAAATTCATGCATTAACCATATCAGGATCATTGGAAATTATCTAAAAGAATATTAAGATATATTAAATGAATAATCAATTTTAGTTTACATTATATTTTTCTAATAATGGATATTATGATTCGACCATGATGGAATCATTTAACTGACATAATCTTATGTCAGTGTCATTCTAAACTAGGGTTGTGTCCTAGGCAGTATGCAATGGAGTTTAATGGAACCAGTTATCTGTTGGGTCTATTGGGGGTTGCTTAGTTTAGTGACTAATCTATGGAAATGCAATACAAATCTACATAATTGAAATACAGTTCTACAGAATTCAACTATTCGCGATGAAAGGAAACTAACAACTAATCTTCTGCTGGAAAATGAAATGCGCACACACTACTTTTAACAAATGAAATTACAACTGTATAAATGAAGCTTAGCAGAAAGCGAGATTACTTGTTAACTAGATTTTCATAATGGAAACATCTATTCTAAATGAAAGTGGTAATGAAGAAAAAAATATAGTCAATCAAAGCATGCATGTAAGATTCTCAAACAACAATTGCAGTAAATCCAATCAAAGAACTGTATGCGTAAATGAACTCAAAATAACCTCTTATCTCCTTGGTCGAGTGGGCCCTTGCTCTTCCTTGGGATAGAGGGATTAACAACCTTTGATTCTCAAAACGTCGTGACTTTCATTAACTCAGAATAAGTTTCATAACATAGATAGTAAATAATAATGCCAAAAAACCGAATGCAGATAATCTATCTCAGTATATCAAAAGTAGTTCTCTCTATATGTTCTGAAGATGAAGTCTTCATATAGGTATTGTTAGTTACAAGGCTCACCATAACAGGTGGCATTAATCACCATCCACCAAATACTAATTAAAACATAAAATTTCTACGGGAAGTTAGGAACAAGCCCCAAACTAATAGGTCAACTTTGGTGGAAACAGTCTCCTGCCACTTTCTCCAAACTCGGCTCCATAACTACCAAAGCAACATCCATCATTTCCTGCACACATCATCACATTTTATCTCACAAAGATAGTTAGTAGGAGGTTCATGTGATAATCGGTTTTCATAAACTATAGCAAGGAAAATGCATCAAACCTACTAAGATATAACTACACAAAACATCCCCATGTATTAATAAGTCATATCAAAAGGGTATTTTCAGCTTGAAGAAATGATATCAATGAGCCAAACAATGCACTCATCATTTTCCCCCTAACTTTACCTGTTGCATGTCCCTATGCAACTTATCTTCATCCTCCCACCTACCAAGCTGCTCAGCCATGTCATATTCTTCAAATTGATCAGCATATTGTTTTTGGTGTTCTTACAGCCCTGAGTGTTGGAGGTAACCTCTACCCATGCTGTGAAACTATCATTTGACTGGGCCGCATTGTTCTACCAGGTAGTGAGAGGGCTCAAAAGGAGTGGTGGATGTACTTGGAGGCCTACCCATTCATCATTGTACTATTGGCTGGTTTTCTCTGTGGTCTGTCTTATAATGGTGATGAGGGCATCACCCCTGCGCATGCTCCAACTCAAGTTTTGGGAGAGAGAACCTCCTTGCATTTCAAGGGTAGACTCAGAGTATCCCACCTCCTATCACATGCCTACCAAGCTGTCCCAAAGTTCTCCTTGACTGTAATTTTCAAAATCCATGACACATTGAAGTAAAATCTGGGAAGTGTTTACCCCGACTCCTACCTGATAGTAAAGTGAGCGAAAGTTTTTTCTCAGAGCTACATCAATGTGATGAGTTGGATGATGTGGAACCCAATGGACTGAGTGGTGTGATTGAAAATATCTGTTTGCTGACTGACCCCCGATGATCTGATTTCGTAGTGTGACTCGAAGGCCTTGATTTGGAAATCACCCACAAATAAATTGATTAAGAAATCAGGCACATTTGTAACTATCATGTTATGAAGGTAGAATTCACAAAGAAAATTTTGGATCTCAGGAGTACTACACTTATAAACTGATAAGAAACTAGTGCCATTGGGAATTTCATGAGGAGCTTGACAACACAATTGAACAACTGCCAGAATAAAATTGTTCTTGAACGAACATGCTATAGACCGAGAGGGTTTTCTACAGGATAGAAGCTTGAGGGCCAAAGGATAGAAAAGTCTAAAATAGATGTCACTTTTTGCTTTTCCTCTTGTATAGATTCCATTTCCCTTTTCAATTTCTGATTTTCCTTCCTCAATTCTCTTTCCTGAAGGGATAACTGATGGAATCTATCCAAGATGTTAAGACTCTTATCGCATTGACGCTTCAAACTACTTACTTCAAGCTGTAGGGTAGTGATTTCCCAAACCTTCTCTACTATTCGTTGTGTAAATTTAGTTTGTAGTAAAAGGTTTGTTTCTTCCATACCTCGCAATTGAGCTTTCAGTAGCGTGATTTCCTCCAAATAGTTGTGAGAAGATGCAGCTGGGTGCCAAGCACTTCGGGAACCACAGGGTGAATTTTCGTAGATGCAGGAATAAGCAGTGTCGAATGGCCAGGTGATCCTCCTCATGTTGTTCTTCCCGAATGGGGGCGGTATCATCAGGAAAAGTCTCTGATCGGGAACCGCCAGACTTCAACAATGAACTGAGCCATCGAGGCCGTAGGTGCATGGAAGAAGACGGAGCCGAGGTGCACTTGCCTTTTGAGCCGAGAAATGGAAGGGGATGGACCCTCGGAGTGCCAAATGTGTCCGCATGCTCGGGACACCAACTACCTCTGTTTGGTTACGTGAAGGGCAAGGGCCTGCAAGGGTAGACCAGGGTGTAGAAAAGAGACCGGATTTCAATTGCTTTGGTCTGGACCCTTCTCCCACAGCAAGTCCCTCGAGCCTCTGCTTTGGTCTAAAGAAGACCTGATGTGAGCATAACAAATGAATCAACCCCGGTGTTTAATGACAGACTTGCCTCCACCGGACCGGTACTTCTAGGAAAACTTTAATAATGGAGTCCATGAGGTATTCAGTAGATTTACCTGAGGGCCTGGTTGACACGTCCCTTCTTAAGGTGAATTAGCATTTTAAGTGCATCACCACCCAGAACAGAGGCCTGACCATCGCATATGAAATACCGGTTGATCCACTTCACTATTTCACTCCAGATTCCAGGTAGACTCACCCACCTAATGCCCTTCTGGATACCCAAGGGGGTCAGGATGACTTCAGGGAATGCTTCCCCTTCATCATGAAATAGAGCAAGCAGGATTTGTAGAGGAGCATTTGTCATGACCTTCAAACCAAAGTCTGGCAGGCTGATAGGTCAGAAATGACCTGATTGGTAATCTCAACCCGTCTTCCACCGACTTGTGAACAGGTGGACTCAAAATTGTCCAGAATTCCTCCACAATGCCTTCATCGAAACCCTCAATTGGTGAAATGAAATCTAGCCACCAAAATCATGAAATACTTGTGAAAGCGCGACATTCCGAGTAAGGCATCTAGTGAGTCAAGCTTTGATTTCTTTCATTGTCCCATGCTGAAGCCAAAGGTGAGTAATACCAGGTAGTAGAAAGAGCCAGAACAAAGCGTGCCCCCACTCCCTATTTAGTGACTGATAGAACTAATCATGCTTGATGCACATGCAACAATGGTAAGAAGCAGTTGTAGAAGCATTAATTTCAAATTACACCATATCCCTTGGATGACGCAAAATCGAGCGAAGGTGGCGGCGGAAAAATAGTGAATGAGACCGCCATCCATGTGAATTTAAGATATTTGAGGCGGCGCATATCCCACTGATTGAGGAGCGAGCGCCACCCATCCTGACTTGAAGAATGTGACACATTCAAGGCATGTGGTGATTATGAGACATTACCCCTTTGATGCCATCATCCACATAAACCGGATTTGGAAAGAGATCCAAAATAAATATAGCGATCATTTCATGATGGCGTAATGATGAAAATGCACACATGGGGAAATGTTTTGCATGGAAATATCATTAGCAAGTTAGGATGCACTTACCCATGCCACGTTTAGTCGGCCGATATCCGTAGATTCCTACACCCTGTAGTTTGAGATGAAGCGTGATTAGCGGCTTACAAAAAATAATGAAAATTCCTACATTTATTGAAAACAACAACAAGAAAAATTACTAACTAAGGGAAGAAGATCGAATGCAGGATCATCTTCCTTTATTGAATTTGCAAGATATTGATTACTCCATGTTCGAGGGGCAAAGAGCCTCCTCAGCATGCATGTCCATGCGTAACAGAATGTCATCGGTGAAAGTCTTCTTATCCAATGGTTGGTGATAAATCCGAGCCTATGTCCATTCACCAGAAGAGTCCATTTGTCTCCATCAATAGGTAACAACCGAACAGAGCCATTATCAAACACTTGATTTACCTGATAAGGACCCAACCAACGTGTACGTAGCTTGCCTTTAAACTGACTGATAGTGGGAATCAAAGAGTAAAACCCACTGTCCCTCATGAAATGTCCTTTTTTTATATGAGCATCATGCCAGGTTTTTCACTGATGTTGTAGAATTTCTATCTACTGTTGTGCCTCCATCCGCATTTCATCTAATTCATTCAGCTACAACACTCATTCATGTTGTGCTTCATCCAAATCGATCCCAACTTCCAACGTTGTTCGCCAGGTGCACAATTCAAACTCAACAGCAAAGTGGCTTCTTCCCAAATACCATCTCATAGGGAGAAAAACTAGTAGTTGTTTTCCAGGTCGTGTTGTAGGCCCAGACGGCCTCAGGAAGCTTTGGTACCCAATTCTTTCTATCGGCATTGACCACCTTAGTTAGAATATTCTCGAGTTCTCGATTGGTTACCTCCACTTGCCCATTGATGGGGGTGATAGGGTGATGATTTCTAGTGCCTAATTCTATAGATTTCCAAGAAAGCTTCAATCATATTTGAAACAAATTGAGGACCTTGATCAGATACAATGGCCCTTGGTGCTCCAAATCGCAGCAATATCCGATTGTACAAAAAATCAGCAACAACATCCTCGTTGGCAGATGCCAATGCTTGAACTTCAGCCCATTTAGTGACGTAGTCCATGCATACCAAGAGATACTCCTTCCCAAAGATGGAGGATCAAATGGTCCAACAAAGTCAATCCCCCATTTCTCAAATGGTCCTAAAACCAGCTGAGGATTAAGAGGCATTTCCGTTGAAAGTGTGGGTTTTCCCATTCATTGGCATGCATCACACTGCCACACATACTTTTTGACAACCCTATGGAGGGAAGGCCAATAGTACCCTACTCCAAGGATCTTGTGAATTGTTCATTTTACTGAATAATGTCCACCTCCTAGCTCATCATGACAAGCTCGTAGTATGTCGTGTACCTCATCCTCCCGAACACACCTACGAAGAACCATGTCAGGACAACATTTAAATAAGAATCTTACACCATTTATATGTTGCACTATTTTTAACCAATCACCTTCTTTCCTTATGAGTAAAATAGGCAGGAAACTTCCCTGTTGTTAAATAATTCGCAAGATCAGTGAACCAAGGAGTCTTAGTCGAGATAGCAAACAAGTGTTCATCGGGAAATTGATCCTGGACTGCTTCATCATCACCTAAAACATTTAATCTAGAAAGGAAATCAGCAACAACGTTAAATTTCCTAGGCTTATCTATAATGGTGAGATTGAATTCCTGCAACAAGAGTAACCAATGAATAAGCCTTCCACCAACCACTAGGTTTATTCATCAAATATCGAATGGCAGAGTGGTCAGTGTAAACAAATTTTTTATATCCAGTGATGTAATGATGAAATTTATTCAAAGCATAGACAACAACCAAGAATTCTTTTTCCATAGTAGTGTAATTCCTTTCCGTAGGAGTCAGGTTTTTGCTGATAAAATAAATTGCATACATATGATCTTCTGAGTCTTTTTGCCCAAGGACAACGCCCATGGCTGTATTAGAAGCATCAGTGTGGATATGGAAAGGTTGTCCCCCAAAGGGCCACGTAAGATAGGGGCCATGGTCAGCTTTTCTTTGATAGAATCAAATGCCTACTGACACTGAGGAGACCATTCAAAAACACAATCTTTGGTTAGCAGTGAGAACATAGGTGCAACAATTTTGCTAAAATCTTTTATGAATCGGCGGTAATAACCTGCATGACCAAGGAAACTTTTGATGTCAGTCTGATTAGCTGGTGTAGGTAATTGGGTGATGACTGATATCTTTTTGGGGTCCACCTATATACCTTGGGCTGAAACATGGTGACCTAAGACAATTCCTTGATCAACCATCATTAGACATTTTTCATGACTCAGGGATAGTTGGTGTTGTTCACATCGACTGAGTACTTTCTCTAGGTTACTCAAAGATTCTTCAAAAGTGGATCCATGGATAGTGAAATCATCCATGTAAACCTCAACACAATTAGCAAGATCTACAAAAATGGCCAAGACTACCCACTGAAATGTAGCAGGGGCATTACAAAGCCCAAAAGGTAAGACTCGGTAAGAAAATGTACCCCAAGGGCACATAAAAGTAGTCTTATCTTGATCAACAGGGGCAATACTAATTTGATTATACCCACTAAACCCATCCAAGAAAGAAAAATATTTCTTACCAGCCAAATTGTCCAGAACTTGGTCAATGAAAGGCAGGGGAAAATAATCCTTCTTGGTGGCTTTGTTAAGTTCCCTGTAATCAACACATATTTGCCACTTACCATTTTTCTTGGGAACAATAACTAATGGGGAAACCCACTGACTATCAGATATAGGATAGATGAAACCTACCTTTAGGAGTTTTTCTATCTCACTTTTGACTATGTCTCTCAATGTTGGATTGATTCTTTGTTGCAGCTGCCTTATAGGTTTGACGTCATCAGTGTAAATATGATGTGTACAGATGCTAGGATGAATTCCCTTCATATCAGTGTAATCCCAAGAAAAGCATGGGAGTGTTTCTTCAGAACCTCAAGCACCCTAGCTTCTTGATTGACCTCCAAATCATTACCTATGGTCAGCTCTCTTCCCATACCGACAAGCACCTACTTGGTATCATTCACAAGAGCAAGCTCTGTACTAGTGATAAAAGAATTCAATGGAAAACATGGGGCTGAAGCATGTGTAGGATGGGTATGTTGTCAAAAGACAAATCTTAGTTAAAGGACAATAGAAATCAGGAACTAAATATTCAGAATTATAAGCATAGAGTTTCCTACCAACTCAAAGGAGGTAGTGCCTACCAGAGAAATAACAGAGGATATGTCTAATGCCGGAGTTCCAAATTCCATAGCAATAGTGCTGATTTCCATAGTCATAGGGTCCTTAGAATCAATCAGTGTATATGACTCCACAACCGCCATATGGTTGTGTACTACAATAGTGGCTAGAAAAGAAGAACTCAAAGAGTTAGTATCCAAAGAATCCACCCATACCTGGTCACAATTGTTCGCATAAGGTCAGGGCAGGAGGGTATAATGAAATGTGTTTGGATTTCTACCCATTTAGAATTGTCATGTTTCTTGACCTACAATCAATGTATGCAGCAACCGTAGCCAACCAGGGCCTTCCCAAGATGACTGGATATCCCAACTTCCGAGCTTTAGGCTGCAAAACCATGAAATCAACTGGGTACTCCCATGATTCAATAGTGACCATTATATCTTCAACCACACCATCAGGTACAACAATGGATTGATCTACTAATTGCAGAACAATGTTGGTAGGTTGAAGTCCTATTAAGGATAGCAGATTAAACATTTATGTTGTGATGACATTAATGGTAAGCACCAAGATCCACCAAAATGTTAGATATTGACTGGTTGTTTATACAAATAGTAATGACAGACTCCCAGGATCCCCATATTTTGGTGAGATAAGGGTGCCAACGAACTAAATCAGCCAAATTCCCTTCGACCCTGATAGTCTTTGGGTACTTATTTTTCCTTCCCGGTGTTTTTATACACTCATTTCTAATGGTTTGGTTTAGTTCAGGGATGTCCCTTATTGCTCGCAGAAGTGGGACCTCAATATGTACTTTTTTAATTCCTGAACTAGCTTTGTTTCATCTACGCAGTTTGAATGTCCTGTAATCGCTCAGGAAAAGGGGTTGTATTCTGTTTGAGTATTTGATCATCCGGTGTATCTGGTATTGGTGAAGGACCAGTATTATCCTCAAGGGTTTCTTCTTTATCGGCATCAGTAGGTAGTTCTATGATAACAACAGGAGGATTCAATATTTTTCCAGATCGTAGCGTAAATTACCAATAGTATTAACCTGCATGGTGTTACTTGGGTCTGCATCATCAATTGAAGCTATATGTTGATTTTTAGGATTGATACTGGCTGAGCCGTAAGTTGTGTTTGTGTTGCTTGTCCTTGATGTTGGTAGGCTTGAGGTGGAGGCATTAAAGCTTGTTGTGGTTGCTGGAATCTACGTTGGTGATTACCATTTTGCGGTGGTGCCCAAGACTGATTTTGGCTAAAATTTGGTTGAGGACCCCACTATTGGTTGTGCCAAGGATTGGTGAGGGTGGTGGTGCCCAACCTAGGCTAAGTGTAGGGATTTTCCAGGGTGGTGGATATGGATAAGTCATCCAGTTTGAGTTTTCCCACTCAGGTTGTCCCCAAGAAGACTGAGAGGCTTGATTCGGCCATGACATCCTCCAGGGATTCTGAGCCGCCTAGATGGGAACCCAACCTGATTGTTTGGTCTTTGGACAAAGTTTAATTCAACACTTGTTTGAGAGATAACATTCAAACCTCCCTTTAACTGTGGTAAGAATGTGCAATGCTTAGTGTCATGGTCAGTAACTTCACAAATTAAGCACATGTCTGTGACATCCAAAGGACATTCTCTCAAGGGGTGTCTCTTCCGACACTTAGGGCAATATATGTCCAACGGTTCTTTTAGGGGCTGGTTTTTGCCTTGAGTCCATCTATGGTTGATGTTAATTGCAGTAGAATGTCCATTTTCATGTTGGCCATTTCTTCCAAAAGTTCAGAGGTACCCATGGAAGACTTGGATGTTTGTTTTTTCATATTCCTCCGCGTGTTCTAGAGTATCTTCTACATAGCTCAGTGATTTGGTCCATGGTGAGTTTATGCACGTCTCCTCCTCCCATGAGATGGAGGGAATCCTTGGTTTCCTCATCCAGTCCTTTAAGAAAGACTGTCTTAGTGATGTCTGCATGTAACTCATACCCACTACATTTGTGGAGAAAGAGGAATCTATCCAGATAATCCTCTAGATTCTCATCTTCCTTTTGCCGTATTTGGAAGAACTCTTCCTTCCTATCCCTTCCCCTACAATAGTCTTGGTATTTATCCAGGAAGGTTGTTTCCATGGCTTCCCAGAATTAATGGAGTTAGATGGTAACCCCATAAACCATCTCATAGCAGAATCTTTGAGAGTGGAAGGAAACAGTTTGAGTTTTTGATTGTCAGTTCAGTAATCATATGTCTGGCACATAGATTTTAAATTCAAACAAAAACTGATCAGGGTCTTCTTTGGTCATACCTCAAAAGATGGGGAGGATGGATGGTGAGATGTTTTTCATAGGTGCATCCTCATCCGCATCGAGGACAATGGGATACGTAAAGGTTCACCCTAAAGGTTGGTCTCCAGGATTCCCAAGGTCCCCCATTGCCGAGTGTTGTGAAGAGGATACAGAATGCTCAGAAGAGGTTCTAGGCGTTGAGTTAGAATCTGTATCACTCTCAGTGTTTCTTCCTTGTAAATTGTCTAGAGAGATGTGTGAATATTATGTGCTATAAATCTCCCTTGGTTGTCTCGCGACCTATGCATCAAGGTTGGTTGTTTTAAAACGAGGTCCAAGACAACTACTGGTTTCCTATATGAACTCCATTAACACCCATAGCATATGGAATAAAAATGATGGTGCTTATGGTTATCCTCGGCAACGGCACCAAAAATGATGGGTCATTGTATTGCTCCAATCATTTAACTGATATAATCTTCTGATCAGTGTCATTCTAAACTAGGGTTGTGTCCTAGGCAATATGCAATGGAGTTTAATGGAACCAATTATCTGATTGGGTCTGTTGGGGTTGCTTAGTTTAGTGACTAATCTACGGAAATGCAATACAAATCTACAGAATTGAAATACAGTTCTATAGAATTCAACTATTCGCGATGAAAGGAAACTAACAACTAATCTTCTATTGAAAATGAAATGCACACACACTACTTTTAACAAATGAAATTACAACTGTATAAATGAAGCTTAGTAGAAAGTGAGATTACTTGTTAACCAGATTTGCATAATGGAAACATCTATTCTAAATGAAAGTGGTAATGAAGAAAACAAATATAGTCAATCAAAGCATGCATGTAAGATTCTCAAACAACAATTGCAGTAAATCCAATCAAAGAACTATATGCGTAAATGAACTCAAAATAACCTCTTATCTCCTTGGTCGAGTGGGCCCTTGCTCTTCCTTGGGATAGAGGGATTAACAACCTTTGATTCTCAAAACATCGTGACTTTCATTAACTCAGAATAAGTTTCATAACATAGACAATAAATAATAATGCCAAAAAAACTGAATGCAGATAATCTATCTCAGTATATCAAAAGTAGTTCTCTTATATGTTCTGAAGATGAAGTCTTCATATAGGTATTGTTAGTTACAAGGCTCACCATAACATGTGGCATTAATCACCATCCACCAAATACTAATTAAAACGCATAAATTTCTACGGGCAGTTAGGAACAAGCCCCAAACTAATAGGTCAACTTTGGTGGAAACAGTCTCTACCGCTTGCTCCGAACTCGAGCTCCATAACTACTAGCAACATCCATCATTTCCTGCACACATCATCACATTTTATCTCACAAAGACAATTAGTAGGAGGTTCATGTGATAATCGGTTTTCATAAACTATAGCAAGGAAAATGCATCAAACCTACTAAGATATAACTACACAAAACATCCCCATGTATTAATAAGTCATATCAAAAGGGTATTGACAAAATACTAAAAATAATATGAAGGGTTTTGGATGGGATTAAACGAAAATGAAGATATATTAAACGAACAATTAATTTTAGTTTACATTATACTTATTCTAATAATGGATATTGTGATTCTGACCATGTTGGCGATGTGATAGATATAAAATCTACAACTGGATATGTGTTCAAGTGTGGTACATGTGTCATTACTTGGAGTAGCAAAAAGCAGCCAACGGTCTCCATCTCTTCTACTAAGGCATAATATAAAAGTGTGATGGAAGTAGTGAAAGAAGTCATGTGGCTAAAGTGGTTTTTGGAAGACATTCACATGGAAGATAAAATAAGTACTCACCTTCTATGTGATAATCAGAGCTGTATTACTCTTGCTAATAATCCAGTTCAACATAAGAGGATGAAGCATATAGAGATGCATATGCATTTCATCCTAGAGAAGGTGCTCATGTGTGATATATATATCCAATACTTGCCCATCTAAAGATCAAGTTGCAATTATGTTTACGAATCCATTGTGTGTTGTAAAGTTCTGCAAGTTTCATGCAATGCTTGGCCTTTCAGAGTTTCCATTGAGTGATCTGGATTAAAGTGCAACCCGATGGACAACACACTAACGATGACATTTGATGTTCTATAACAATCAAATTTATAATGAAATAGTTGTAAACAAAAAAATTTAATTGTGACATCAAACAAATACAAACTGGAAAACTCCATAAGAGAGATGTATTCCTAGAGATCTATCTCTTTATTCAAGACAAACTAATTTATAGTTATACAATAGAGAATATGAAAAACTAGCCTTTTGGTTTTACCCTAGTAGTGGGGAATGTGGGTTATATGTGGGAAGTCTTGGGATCCATTCCTTTGGGTTGGCCACCTCTATAGCTTGTTGTTACTCGACTAGGCAGTGTTAGGCGGGTCGGCTGCTTCGATGGTGGAGGTGGTCTCTCGACATAGTGTCAATATTTCTTGGTTTTTAATGTGAAATAGGTCGGGGGAAGGTATGAATCTTGTGTTCAATACGACGAGGCATGTAATGACATTACGACATGAGAGTTATCCAAAAAACCAATTTTATCCTTTCGGATTTACCCTAGCGTTAGGGAATATGGGTTATATGTGGGAGGTCTCGAGTTCTAATACCCAAGGCTGGCCACCTCATATCTCATCGTTACTCGGATAGGTAGTGCCGCAGCAGTCGGGGGCTGCTTCGTTACTTAGCTAGGTAGTGCAGAGGTGGTCTCTCGACATGGTGCCAAGATGGCTTGGTGTTTAATGTGATGTAGGTCGGGGAAGACATGAATCCTGTGTTCAATGCAACAAGGCATGTCCCGGCATTACGACATGAGACTTATCCAAAAACAATTTTTCCGATGGGGTGGGAGTGGTGTGGTCAAGTCACATGGTTGTGTGCTTGCTCACCCGTGTTCAAATCCCCCAAGACATGATTATGTCTCGAGGTGGTTTCGTTCTTCCAGATGCAACATCTCTGCTTCTTTACAATCACAACATGTTGGTTTCTTCATTCGCTACAAATCGGTAGTATGTTGGTTCTAGCTTCACTAAGGTTTATGTTTCACTCACTATTATTTCTACTTCACTTGCCACGGTTGATGTCGTTGCGGTCATCGCTTCACTCGATCACCGATTCTCTCGGTTGTTGCTTCACTTGTAGCGGATGTTTCATCTTCACTCCAATTTCAAGGCTACTTCAATCGTGTTCATAGAGTTAGTTCCCTTGATTGTAAACAAGGTTGTGGATCCTCCCAAATAAAATCCTCAAATGTACAAAGTTTTGGGTCCTTTCAAAACCCTCAATTTTGCTATGTACCTAGGGGAAAGGATGTTATGATGTATATGTATTGATGGAGATGCCGACATGTGGCACACATCCCCTTATCTTATTATATCATTCATTTATGATTTATTATGCTTAAAAGGTCGGCCTCGAAAAGTATTGGCCATAGGTTAGAATGGTATATATAGGGGTTAGAAGGTTGTAATTAATCATCATATTGAGTATTGGAGTGTTATTGTATGGTTTGGAGGTTACCCCTCGAAGTGGCATTGGAGGTTGCCCCTCAAGTGGCAAAGCTATTATATGAGCATATTGTCATCATTTATCTATATTTTGGTGTTCTCTCATGTTATTCTCGATATATATGTTCTGATTTATACAAGTAATATCCTTACAAATTTACCCTCCTTTCAAAAAAATAGAGAATATGAAAAACTACTAAAAAAGAATATGAAGGGTTTTTGATGGGAACCAAAATTATACATCCTACACGGAGACCTTTTTTATCCACCTTACGGGTGGATTCAAAAATACATAAGTGGAAAAAACTAAAATATATCCTATTATTACTTATTTTTTTATTTAGTGTCCTTTGTTGGGGCCATATCTCCTAGCTATTTGATCCATTTTGTGAATTAGATGATCCGTTGGAAAGAATAGTGAAGCACACAACTAGATTGCAGATCCGATTGATAATTATTATGCCCAAAATTTTGTGAAGCCTAAAAATTCTCCGAAGACCCTCAAAAATGTAAAATAAAAAAAAGCGTTAAAAATTGCTAAAAATAGATTTTCAGAATTTCCAAAAATAGATTTTTGAAATCTTGTTATGGATCATTGAGGGGAGTGTATATGACAATGCCACCTCCTAATGGTCACCATGTGTTTTCTCCTTCACCACTAACTTTTGATCCAATTTTTTTTTTTTTGATTGATAAACGCTTTTGGCCGGAGCTATGAACCGGAGGGGTTGGGGCCCCCACCCTACAACAAGGAAGAAGAGAAGAAGAGAAGAAGAGAACGGGAGGGAGAAACATGCGAACAGAGAGGAAGAAAAAGGAAAGAAGCACTAGAAACAGAGAGCGCCGAAAGGAGACACGCTTTTGACCAGAGCAAAAATCGGGGGTTGGCGGGACCCCACCCAAAAGAAAGGATGAAAACGAGAAGGAACCAAAGGCAAAATAGACCCGAGAACAGCCATCGAAGCGCTAACACCAAAGGATGAAACACCAAATCGAAAATCTACCCAGTAAAATCATCAATATAAAGACCTTTAGGACACTCCCACAAAACCACCCCTAGAGGGGATCTTGCGTGAGTGGGAAAGGAAGCAAACCAATCCCAGCGAAGTGAAAAACCAGAAGGGCAGAAAAGGGCACCACCAATCTGAGAGAAACACGGAAGCCCAACACCGACGAAGGCAAACCCTACCCAAACCCAAACACGAAGCACCAAAACACCACCAGCGATCACGAAAAAGACCGCCCACCCAAAAAACCATCCGAAACCAAGATCCGTGAAGCATCTGACACCCAACGCTGGTAATGTAAGCATGAAAATGAACTACATAGCGCAAGGAAGGTGTTTCTTCCTAATCCTACGCTTTGGAAACCAGGATGGGGAGTCTCTTAGCAGGAAAATAAATGAGAGCAAGACCAAACATGGCCAAAACAGGTCGAGGCCCAACCCAGAACCCCCACCCAAAATTAACCACGGGACATCCGCTTCCACCTAAACGAATCGACGAGAATCCAAATCGAAAGAACACACAGTTGTTTGCTTCGGCGAGAAGAGGACAACCGAACCAAGACAACACACATGCCGCAGAACCGATCTACACCTTAGGCTCCCTCACGAGATCTGGAACAATAGAAACAGGAGCAGGGGCCGAGGCAAAGCCAACACCACGGCGGGAGTCTTATCCCCCAATAAAACCCCCGAAGCCGGTGAAGCACCAACGGGCAGAGACTCAACAACCAACCCAGTCGTCGAACAATGGAAGCGAGAATAAAACTTGACGAAGGTAGAAACCAAACCTTCGACCGGAAAAGGCGCAAGAACAACAGGGGGCCGACATTTCGAGTAATAGCCAACAAAAAGGCCTTCACGTCCCGGCTGAGGAGGAACCCAGCAAACCGTTCGGCTTCCTTCGACAACTCAGTAACCAGACATTCCTCAAGCGGACCAGAGCACAGCTCGAGCCCTTCCAGACAATGCTCAGCAAGACACCGAGTGAGGATATCCAGCTGAACCACCACATTCAGCTCCGACACTCGCTCCCACCCCTCGACTCCATCACCGACGCAAGCCTTCAGAGCTTGTTCAATCCAAAACCCTAGCTCCTGCCGCTCCTCGATCCTCATCGCCCCTTGAACACCTACTTTTGATCCAATTTAAAAGCATTGTAAAATATCTTTTATGATCTTAGTAAATTTATAACTCTAAGTTTACTGTGTAGTCCAGTAATGTTGCATCATGTTGTAAAGGAGCTCCTTACTTTATAAAAGGATCCTAGAGATGTTGGTATAGATTTTCTATGAGAAACTGTGAGATGTAGTCTCACAAAACATGCTTAGCCTATATCATAGATTATGATTTATGGATTCCAAATCTTTTTAACCAAAAGATAATTTTAGCATGATGAAGGTGTATAAATACTTCAAATGTTATATTTTATTCTAAACCCTCACTGTGGTTTAAGGATTATAAATCATGTTGTATAAACATGTAACATTGGCATTTGATATCCACTTAGTATTAAGGGGGAGTTTTAGAACATTAATCTTAAGTGTTCTAGTTATATATAAACTAGAGTTTATAATTAAATAAATTAGAATACATAATATTTTAATTTATTTAATATAAACTTTATGTTTATGATTAAATTGAATTTTTATCAATTATATTAATGGTCGGGGTGCTTCACGAGAAGACACACTGTTTAAACCATTTAAATTGACCCGTAGGGTCAGGTGAAATATAATTCATGTGGGTGAATTAAAATTGTGGAGAGGAGTGAGGTGAATGGAGGGTATTTACTAGACTATAAACTGTGTTTCTCGTAAATGGAATCTTACCTTTTCACCGTGGTTTTTTACCCCTTTTGGGTTTTCCACATTAAATACTTGTGTCCTGTGTTATTTACATTTCTTGCATTATAGTTTAATGTGATTTATTTAAATGCATTCGTGTAATATTTAATTTTATTAATTATTAATTAAGTGCTCGGACCTCACAACTAACCCCTTTTTATATGAAAAAAATCCCATTTACTAATTTGGGTGAAGAAAAATAATAAAATAAAATCTATTAGTATTTGTTAATGAATTATGACTAAAACACTTGCATATTCGGAGGAAAAGTAATCATAATTATTATTAAAAAGGAGTATAATGAAGTGACCATATTAAAAGGAATTATGAATAAAGTGACCCTATTAAAAGGGAGTGCAATATTAGAAGACCCTATTAAATGAGAGTATAAAAATCATCTATTTATTTATTATGAACGATTGTGTTTGTTTCCAACTACCTAGGGTAAAAAATCATATAAATATCAAGTCAAGGTTTTTAGAAAAAATATACAAATCATTCTTTATTCTCGAGATATTTTGCACGAGGAAAATGTTAAAGTAGGCGGTGGGCATCAAAGAAGGGCACATAAAGTGTGTCCTAACCAGAGATACTAAGTATAACCCACATGGTTTTGGCTAGGACACTGACATAAACTATTGAACACTTATCCTCCAAGTATTACAACTATAACCTTATAGGTCTTAGCCTAGATACACAATAGATAAGCGGGGACTTTTCCAATAAAAACAAAATAATATTTCTTTTGACTAATTATTTAATCAATGAAATTATAATAAGTTGGATAGAAAATTTAAATGTTTGGGTTTATATAGAAGGTAGTTACTCTATGTTTTGAATGAAATACTTAACTTGATGTGTTTGAAAGAAGTTTTGGAAAATAGTCACTTCATATTTGGTATGAGAGCATAGAATCTTGAATACCAAGATTAGATAAATGACACAAACACTTAATATATATCTATTTAATACACACACACACACACACACCTTATGAATGATAAATACAAAACCACTCTCAAGATACCTAGACATAAGGTCGTTCTAACAAACTATATAATTTACATTGGGTCATTTCAATAGGTAGATCCTGCAGCAAATTTTTGCTAGAGGTATATAATTATAATTGTGGTGTAGAAAGTGGGATGAATAAATTATCCATAAACTTCTGCTTTGGAACTCTACGAATTACACAATTATTATGTTCTACTTTCAACTTTGGAAAATGATAGATTTGCTTAAAATTAGAGCTTCGTGAGTGATTATCTAGTGCTATAGAAAGGAAATTGTAGAGAAGGAAATAATTCAAACTTCAACACCAACAATTTTATCCTGGAAACCTCCAAGGAGGAAAACCAGTCGGGAAGGGAAACTACTCTTTCTTCCCACTTTTATTGGTCTAATAGACAATTACAGATTACAATAAGTATGAAAAGAAGCAACAATGTAAACCTTCTCTCCAATTACTTGTTTTCTCTATTTCTACACCTTGCTCTTATAATTCCATTCCAACACTGAAGATCTTGCTTACTGCTCTCATTATACTCTGCTTCTTGATCTCTCTGGATCTTTGAATGTCTGATTCACCTTTGAATGTCTATTCTCTTGCTCCTTCCATGTATTTATAGGCCTTCCCATGTCCTCCCATGCACTAGAGGATGTGAAAGGGCATGGAAGGGAAGAGACACGGTTGGGCGCTTCAAGAACACATCCACTCGCATTTCATTCTTCTTTTCTATCCGAAAGTTTCAGGACCGCCGCCTTGTGCAGACCGGTGGTCTCGGGACCGCCGCCCAGGGTCAGGGCGTCGGTTCTGTTCAAAACCTTTGTTTACCTCATTTCTTTCACTTTTCCTATTTCTCCTTCTTGGTGCTAATGGAACTGATGAAGTGGTGTGTTTTTCTGGATCCCTATGGATCATACCTCCCCTACTTAGGAGGATTTTGGTCCCACAAAAGCTTAGTGGTGGAGTGGTAGAGGAATCAACTTCCTCTCATGCTCATTCGAGTACCATTGGGTCTGCCTTGGTGTCTTCTCTCATCTAACCTACCAAGACTCCTGTGGATCTCTAGTTTCCAGTGCTACATCCTCCTCTGAGATGCCTCGAGTACAATCCTCTTTGGAAGGTAACTTCTATATCTTTCCTTATTTGTCATGCATAGATGGTGTTAGTGGATGCGAGCTCTTGCAACTCACTATCGCGTGCATCTGCATGAGGTATGGCCCAAAGGTTTCTTCTCCAACCTACTCAAGTATGGCGAAGGTCCCATATTGTAGTGGTTTAGTCCTTTCTTGTCTCTGCCTCTTGAGATGGATTGGTCGAATCCTCTCCAAGTACGTTGCTGCTATAGTCACCACCGTTCCTTGTATCTCCTCTTCTTCTTGCTGCCCCACGGTTAGGTCCAATGAATCCGTAGGTAGATATGGTGATTGCATAGCGAAGTTTGTTTTGCTCCTTGAATGTGTAGTTCTTGTGGTGGCTTCTTCAACAAAAACTGACAAGTGTTATCCAAATTCTCCATCCTTTGGTCGAAATACCCGTCCTCTCATTGTCCATTTTGTTTTTCTTCCAATGAAAGAAAACAAAATTGATGATTTGTCTAAAAAGTCTTGGTGCTTGGTTGGCACTTACCATAGCCTTCTTTGATTTGCTTTGGTGTGTGTGGATGTTAAAACTGACTCCATCCTTGACCCATCTAAACCGGTTCTCCCTCCTTATGAACACAACATCTCTCGCATACAAGGACTTCCAAAGACAACGTCAAATGCATCAAGTGGAATAATATCAGCCTCTAATACATCTATGTATTGGGTATTTATCCCAAAATGAAACTTACACTTCCTTATAACTTGTATTTCTACACCCTTCTTCACCCATCCCAATGGGCATGGATGTGGATACATGTAAGTCTCTAGACCAAGTCAAGCTTTTTAAACGCATCGAAATCAAATTTGACTAAGAACAAGAATCTACTAAAGCATTTACCTTAGTCTTCTTGATTTGGATTTTGATTTGAAATAGCTTACTCATCTCTTCTTTTTTGTTGCCTCATACATGTTAGTGGCCATGCATCCTAGCCTTTCGTCTACATCCGAATCATCCTCAATCTCCACCTCTCTTTCTGTCTTCACAGTGGCCATGGATTTATTGGAATCCTTGGTTCGGTGCTTTGGGTGCAATTCCGGATGTAACTTCCAACATGTGGTGTCAGTATGTCCATTTACATCACAATTCTTATAGAAATTCTTAGGATCTTTACAAGTATGCAAAGTAGTAGCGGCAGTTTTACCTTTCCATTTACCTCTGCTACTTGTCTTCCCTTGTTCTTCGTCCCCGTTGTTTTGTTAGACTCGGTCTCCCTTTGGCTCTATTTCTCCTTGCTTCTTCTTGCCATTAATGTAGTATGCTTGTACACAAGCTTCATTGAGATCCTCCTTGGGCTTCGTGGAGATTACCTTTCTTTAAAGGCGAGTGTGAAGTCATCCCAAATACTTGGTCGAATGTCCTCATCCTCCAAGTCCATATTAAACAACATCGCTTGTCTCCAAAATTCCGTAGTGTAGTCTTATACGCTTTGACATTTCTCTTGTGTCTAAAGTACGCCACTTAATCATCATGTCGACTCTTATGGCCAATAGGATAGAAGTTAGCTCTAATAAATTCTTTAAAACCCTTCCAAGTACTGATGATAAGATGTTTCTTCTTCTCACAAGTGGCTAGATGGGTTTCACACCAAACCGTGAGCATGACCTTCCATTTTGTGACGTGCGTGCATAGGTGACCCTTTGTTCGTCGCTGACCTTATGCACACTAAAATAGACTTCTAATTGTTTTATCCATTTATCTAGTAATTCTGCATCTACTTTTTCTTCAAAATTATTTATTTCCACTTTCGTTTTAACTCTAAAAGGTGTATGTGCAGATTTTACCTTCTTGCTTACAATTGGTGTCTCTTCATACTCTTCCCATCCATCCTCTTCGTGGCTCTTTCTCGATACCAATTTTTTTGGCTAGTGCTTGAACCACCGAGTCCATGGAATCTTGCTTAACTCAAGCCATCTTTTGTATATCTCGAAAGCTCTTCTTGTTTTCTATGCAATCTATCCTTCATGGTCTCTAGCATCTCGAATCTATGGAAGAAAGGTGTAGAAATACAAGTTCTGAGGAAGTGTAAGTTTCAGTTCGGGATAAATACCCAATACATAGATGCATTAGACGTTGATATTATTCCACTTGATGCATTTGACGTTGTCTTCGGAAGTCCTTACTTGTATACCAGAGATGTTGTGTTCACAAGGAGGGAGAACCGGTTCAAATGGGTCAAGGATGGAGTCAGTTTTAACATCCAGGCACACCAAAGCAAATCAAAGAAGGCTATGGTAAGTGCCAACCAAGCACCAAGACTTTTTTAGACAAATCATCAGTTTGTTTGCTTTCATTGGAAGAAAAACAAAATGGACATGAGAGCACGGATATTTTTGACCAAAGGATGGAGAATTTGGATAGCACTTGTCAGTTTTTGCAGAAGAAGCCACCACATGAACTAGACATTCAAGGAGAAAAAAAAACTTCTGCTATGCAGTCACCATATCTACCTACGGATTCACTGGACCTGACCATGGGGTAGCAAGAAAAAAGGAGATAAAAGGAATGGTGGTGACTATAGAAGCAGCGTACTTGGAGAGGATTCGGCCAATCCATCTCAAGAGGTAGAGACAAGAAAGGACTAAACCACTACAAAGATGGGACCATTGTCATACCCCGAGTAGGTTGGAGAAGAAACCTTTGGGCCATACCTCATGCAGATGCACGCGATAGTGAGTTACAAGAGCTCGTATCCACTAACTCCATCTATGCATGACAAAGAAGGAAAGATACAAAAGTTACCTTCCAAAGAGGATTGTACTCAAGGCATCTCAGAGGAGGATGTAAAGCTCGAAACTAGAGATCCACAGGAGTCTTGGCAGGTTAGACGAGAGAAGACACCAAGGCAGACCCAGCGGTACTCAAATGAGCATGAGAGGAAGTTGATTCCTCTACCACTCCACCACTAAGCTTTTGTGGGACCAAAATTCTCCTAAGTAGGGGAGGTATGATCCATAGGGATCCAGAAAAACACACCACTCCATCAATTCCATCAGCACCAAGAAGGAGAAATAGGAAAAGTGAAATAAATGAGGTAAACGGAAGTTCGGATAGAACCACCGCTCTGTGCAGAGCGGCGGTTTCAAAACTTCTGCCTGTAGGGCGGTGGTCCCAAACCACCACCCACCCAGTAGCGGTCCCGAGACCGCCGGTCCTGGATAGAGCGGCGGTCCTAAAACTTTCAAACAAAGGAAGAATGGAATGTGAGTGGACGCATTCTTGAAGCACCCAACCGTGTCTCTTCCCTTTCATGCTCTTTCACATCCTCCAGGTGCGCAGGAGGACATGGGAAGGCCTATAAATACATGGAAGGGACAAGAGAATAGACATTCAAAGGTGAATCAGACATTCAAAGATCCAGAGAGATCGAGAAGCGAGTATAGTGAGAGTAGTAAGCAAGATCTTTAGTCTTTGGAATGGAATTGTAGGAGCAAGGTATGAAACAGAGCAAGCAAGTAATTGGAGAGAAGGTTTACATTGTTTCTTCTTTTCAAAATTATTGTAATATGTAATTGTCTATTAGACCAATAAAAGTGGGAAGAAAGAGAAGTTGCCCTTCTCGATCGGTTTTTCATCCTCGGAGGTTTCGGGATAAAATTGTTGGTGTTGAAGTTTGAATTATTTCCTTCTCTCGCAATTTTCTTTCTATAAAGCACTAGATAATCACTCACGAAGCTCTAATTTTAAGCAAATCTATCATTTTCCAAAGTTGAAAGTAGAACAACATAATCGTGTGATTTGTAGAGTTCCAAAGCAGTTTACGGATAATGGAGGAAGAGAACTTGGTCCATAGAGTCGAGATGCTAGAGACCATGATGGATAGATTGCATAGAAAACAAGAAGAGCTTTCAGATCTGCAAAAGACAGCTTCGGTTAAGCAAGATTCCATGGACTCGGTGGTTCGAGCACTAGCCGAAAAAATTATGTATCGGAAAGAGCCACAAAGAGGAAGGATAGGAAGAGCATGAAGAGACGCCAATTGTAAGCAAGAAGGTAAAATTTGCACATACACCTTTTAAAGTTGAAACGAAAGTGGAAATAAAGAATTTTGAAGGAAAAGTAGATGCAGAATTATTGGATAAATGGCTAAAATAGTTGGAAGTCTATTTTAGTGTGCATAATGTCACCGAGGCACAAAGTGTCACCTTTGCACGCCTCAAAATGGAAGGTCATGCTCGGTTTGGTGGGAAACCCATCTAGCCACTTGTGAGAAGAAGAAATGTCCTATTGTCAAGACTTGGAAGTTTATAGTTTCCCATTCTCGACTTGTACATTCACATATCCTCTATATTTTCACATAGATAACTCAACTAGGCAATCTTGGTTGAATTGCGATTTTATTATCATGAATTTATTTTCTAATATTCACTTAAATCCAAACTATTCTACCTTACATTATAGGTTTGAAAATTGAATGGCTCAATTTGAAAAAGGGTAATTGACTACCATTTTTTTGAAACATGGCCTTCGGTTCTCGGGTAGCTTAGGGCTTTTCATTACTCACTAGTATCTAGATTTTGACCCTCCACTATGGTATTTTCCAAAATTCTAGTTTGTACTTGCCTCTCAAATTTACCTCTTAGTTTTTGGCATCCTCCTATCTTTGAGGACATTGGAACTTCATTAGGCATATTCCTAAATTATGATGAGTGGTTTTGGTAGCATATTCTAACTTATGCTAGAATCTATGTGGAAATTGACCTTAGTAAAGGTCTACTTAAAAATATGGTCCTCATCCAGAAAATTTTCAATGGACTCGAGTTTGAATTCTGAAAATACAAATTTTAGGTTTCAATTATGTCATCAAACAAGGAATCTTAAGAACTACTTTCCTCAAGACCACTAGCATCCTCAAAAGAAAAAGGAGAATCACTTCAAGCCAAAAATTTGGCTACTACATGATCCTCCTCTTTTGGGAACCACAACCCCAAATACTTGAAGCTTGTAATAATTTAGAGGGGAGACAACCGCTAAGAGGAAGATAGTATTTCTTTGGAAGTTTTAGAAGATGACATGGTTGACATAAATGCAAATCCTATTGGAGGAATGAAGAGAGCCCATGAATTTGAAAATTTTGAATATGATAAGGAACAATCTTTTGTTGAACTTTACAATTTTGACCTAGTAATGGTTGTTGCGGGTCCTCCCTTTAAGGATTGGTCTATGGTCAAAAATAAGGGAAAACAAGAAATATCGAAGATAATAATATGATGATAGCACCAAATCTTCCTTTAGTGCTTGTTACCGCAATGCGAAAGCATCGTGATATTGGTTCTAATCCTAAGGGATTTTATTTTTATCCCGGGGTGGCCATTCCATTTTAATAGTTGATTTCACATATATGCCAAGCTTGTGTTCTTCAAAGAGGTGTTAAGAACTCTTTGAGTTTATTTATCTCATCTTTTATGGCTTTATTTTCTTTAGTTTTTGGATGATTTATCTCAGCTTGATTTTGGGCCCGTGATCCTTTCCGAGAAACCTTTTTATCCTAAAAAATTGTATTTTGGTTTAATTTATGATGTATCTCAATCAAAAAGGGTACATTGGAATAAGACTACATTCATGAATCCAATCATATAGTTCCACGTGGCATCTCCTACAATTAATATCACCAAGTTAAAAATTGTAATTGAAACCATTAATCAATATCACTTCCCTATGTTGAACCATGTCCATAATGCTAAGACCTATAATTTCCCTTTCTTCTTGTATACTTCCCTTGCGAAATCTATTGCCATGGTCGAGAAAGGTACCTTCTCCTTACCTTTGCACAAAGGCCTCATCAAATCCCTTCTCAGGCTGGAACCCCCTTTTGGGTAAAAATGATAAATTTGGGGCTTTTGTTGTTGTATGTTCGAAGCCCAAGGAGGAATGTTTTAGTGAGGATATGTTTGGAAAACTAGTGGCTAAAAGAACCAGATCCAACCTGAGTCAAGGTGGCATCAAGAAACAAAGCAGGGTTGAGGAGGCACCTAAGACGGTTGAGGAAGTGGAGATTATCTTAGATTCGAGCGAGAACCAAGAAGGAAACCTGGACCATTCGGTTTCCAGTGGATACGAATGCTTTCTTGAAGGAGAAAACATTGATGAGATGGATAGCGAAAGCTCGCACACTTCGAAGGCAAGCATTCAAAGAACTCAAAGGAGGCCATTGAAAGCTTGCATGCTCTTAAAACTACCCAAATGAAATTGTTTACCACCCAAGACTCTGCTTATCAAGTCTCATACTTTCATGCGGGAATTTGAGAATTGCAGGCTTGATACTAATATTAATAGACATAAGATTAGTATGGTTTCAGTGGACTGAGAGAACTTACTAAAAAAGTGGAAAAGTTATATTCTTTGGTTCTTAGTGCACAGCTCAAAAATGCTAATGAGAGAAGCCTGGAGATGGAAAAGGAAATGCTGAAGATGAAAGAAATCATTTTTCAGATTCGTGATGTCCATCTCCTTAATGTTAAAAGCACCATCCACCACCTCAAGCTATTAGCAGGGATGATTCATTCTATGGAACTTGTAAAGGAAAAAGAAAAATATGGAAAAGGCCCCAAAGTGGAGATTCCTGAGCCTTACTACAAGTATTGGAAATCTACCATCGACTCCCTTGTTAAAGAATGGAATGGCTGTATGAATACGGTGGGGGACCTGATAAAAGAATGATGAAGAAAAATGGGATAATGGTTTTCTATTGTTAGTTCTTAGTTGTTTTGTTGTTAGTTCTTATGTCTTTCTGTTGTTTGTTATTTTTCTACTTATCTGCTTGTTTGGAAACATTCCTTTATGGTGGTATCTCTTAGTTGTCTGCATTTTGTGATGCTTTAGGTTCTTGGTTGGGCTTCAATGGTAATCCCTTGGCCTCTTTGTAATGATCTAGTAATACTTTGTATGGGGTAGGGTCCCCTCAACCCTTTTTACCTCTAATAAAAAAAAATATATCACCATTATTTTGCATTTACTTCACAATATTTTATTCTCGCAAATTGTTTATGCCAAACTTAAATCCAACTCTATTACAAAACAAGTGTCGTAATGCATCTAGTCCCTACCTTAGTGTTAAATTGTTGAGTTGTTTTGAAGGTATTAATATTGAATTTTAAAAAAATAATTAACATCAAATAGATTCAAAAGTGAGACATGAGTTCATAAAATGGGTTAACATTTGGGGATATTTTGAATTTTAAGTCGTCAATTCAAATACACAAAAATTTATATTAGTATTCAATAACAAAATTGTTGGATAAAAGTTGCATGAAAATAGATTTTCTTGGAGCAGTTTGATGTGAACTTTATTAGTTCAAATTTTTCATTCAAGATAACTTTTTCGTTATAGTAAATTCCATGCTTTAGAGAGAGGTTGGAGTTGATATGACACTCCATTTAATGAGAATTAATAACCTATGACATCATTTTTGTTGTAGGAGAATAAGGAGAAAAGTCTAGCAATCAGTCACATATATGAAACTTGGTATTTGTAAATGAAACACACACACACACACATTTTAAAACTATTGCCTAGATACATAGAACAAAAAAATTAAATGTGAATATAGACTTGTATTGTTCTTAAGGAGAATATAGTAAAATATTTACATAAAGTAAGCGTGGAGTGAGGAATGTATAAAAATGTTAAAAGTAATTATAAGAAAAGTGAAAAGATAAGATATAATTAAAGAAATGATTTTTAATTTTTAATTTTAAAAAGTAGTTGAATATAGATATTTTGGTTTGTTAAAAAATTTATTTTATAAAAATATTAAAGGAAGAAATAAAATATAAAATATGTTTAAAACTATTTTTTGGTACAAATATCTTTAAAAGTTTTATTTAAAAATATTGTAAACATTAATTTGAAGGCTTTTAGTAGATTTATTAATAATTTAATTGCCTTCATCAAACACATCGAATTTTGGGTATAGTACATTTTATTTGGGAAAAAGGGCATCATTTAAATACGGATCTTGGATGAAAACCATATACCTAAGTTGGATGGGGTGTATATATTTTTCCCAAAGAAAAATATTGTAATTTTTGTTCATTTTAGAAATAAATAAAACTCTATAGGTTCTCAAATCCCATTACAAATATGCAATCATAATTAAAATATTCATGTCGGTTATTTCCCTTTAAAAATAATCATCAATTCTTCCTTTTGACTTCTTACTACCCCTTGAATAAGAATCCACAACAACTAACTTCAAATCAAAGGACATGATATCATAATTCATATCAAGAACTAATTCCTTAAATGATTCGTAGTATATGTTTTATGAGCTCTCTTTTCCTCTAAGAGTAGCTTCAAGAAAAACTACCTCCCTCGAAGAGGAATATTGAGAATCCATTTTGTCAACATTGGTCATTGATGGATTTGATTCATCAATCAATATTTTTATTTTTGTTCCTCCTTCGTATCATCATTATGATCATCATCATGATATAAGAGCTTTCAACTCTTTGATTTTGATGTGGTTGCTTTTTCCGGGAGGATGTGCATGATATTAAGGACAAGTAGTTTTAAGGTGTCCATGTGATGATATATTTGACAATGGAATGATGTATTCTCATAATATAATACCTAAATATGTTAAATATTTTTCCATTTGAGAAGCATTTTTTCCAGAGACATTTACTAAGATCTATCTCAATGCAAATGTGGGCATATGTACATAATCCAACGATAGCGCGTTGTAGACTTCATTTTATATAAGTTCCTATAACATTCCCAATTTCCTCAAATGATGGTATAACATAGAATGGAGGGGTTGAAGAGAATTTGATCCGATAAACAAATATGAGAGAAGAAATATGTCATGGAAGATAAATAGAAATAGAGAAATGACATACACAAAATAAGGTAATACACAAGATATATAGTAGGAAACCATTTTGGGAAAAAAATCCAACGAAGTAACTTATCTCTTTATTGTATTAACTCAACCATTTTACCATACAATAATATACTTCTTAGTTCTACTATATCCTCTTTGCATGTTTAACTATATGTAATCCCATCAATAAGTAACCATCGTAGTGGTATTACAAAATAATGGGTACCAAAACCATGGGCCAAGAATACAACCCATAATGGCTCCCCATAAACATGAGTGATCTAACCAACCATAGTAATATAGGTTAAAATTACTATGAGGGCCCAAAATCCCACCCCAATAATTTTTTTCTGGGGCTAGCCCCAAAACCCCTATGGGAGGGGTGTTTCCCCACTAATTAGGGTGATGTACTAGAGCCCTCGACCGTGCCAAGTTGTACAATCTAGAAGAGTGTAACTCATGGAAAATATACAACACATTTCCAACATTCTCCCACTTTTTGAATAATTTCCATAGGGGGTTTCAAGGCCATATAGTCATCAACTCGGGGTATTCAAGCCATTAGTTTTATACACCAAGAAAAATCTCAATGCTTACAAACATTTTCAAAGAATCAAAACTCTCTCTCCTTTTTGCACTCCATCCCACCAAAGGCATGGATCTTCAATCTATTAACAAATAATTTGACCTTCATGTCATCATCTACCTCTTCATATTCAAAATATTTATCCATGACATATATCCTATCATTGAGCTCCTCAGGCTTCAAACTTCCCTCATACATGGGAATATCCATTTTTGGTCTAGAGCTAACTCCCACAATGGCTTTGAGTAGTCTATCTTCTACCCCTTATGGTGGAGGTAATTCTACATTTACTTCCCCTCTTATTGTCTCTTCATCACTGACATCTCCCAAATCAAGATCTCTTCTCTGAGACAATTCAATATCTTGCAACCTTGTTCTAAGGTTTCTAACCTCCTCTATCAGCTGATTTTGATTTCTGATTTCTTCCAACAACTGAGATTGTGTAATTCTTCCTCCACCTCCGCCTCCTATGGCTGCCATTGTATATACTCTTCTCAAGCAACTTCCTTCTTCTTTTACTATCACTTCTTGTAGCCAATTCTCTTTTTTTCTCTGATTTTTCTGACTTGATCAAGTATTTATCTTTGCTCTAATACCAATAAATTGATGTTATTTAAAAAAATAAATTAGTGTTTGCAAGATTTTTGTTCCCTAGTTCACTAACTTAGCTCCAGAAAGGCTATAGTTCAACTTTTCACTCTAGGTGATACTAGAACAAGGTTCTAAAATCTCTGTCAGAATAATTTCTTGTCGAATTCCATAACAATTTAAAAATTTCACTTAAGATTTCAATAATCACAATTCCAAAGACTTTAAAGATTTGAGTTTACCACCTTAGAATCACTTATTTTGTCTTTATGTTGATTCTTTTTGAGTTTTCTGATTGTTATTTTTATTCCATTTCTACTAAAGATATATTTTTCTCTAGTCGACCATTTAATCTGAAATTTCGTGGGTTTTCTATAAACCTCGAGGCAAAAATACTGTCCAAATTTCAACAAATTCTGTTGGTTAATCACCAAGACCAATCAATGTTTATAACTATGAAATTACACGCTATTATACACTGAATTTAATTACAACGTGATTCCTATCAATTTGCATTCAAAAGAATCTAATCAGTTTAAAGCATATGAAAATTTGTATTTGCTTCCCGTGTAGAACTTTAATAAAAATTAATTCCAAAAGCTTGAAAATCACGTACCAATTCTCATTCATTACTCTCTAAAACATTACATACATACATCTAGGAGAAAATATTCAATTTCCAATCCTTATCTTTTGAGAATTCCATCCAAAATTGGATCTCACTCCTACATTGACTCTAAACAAACTCAACTTCCCTCTAAGAATTGATTAATTATGAACCATTTCCTAGTCTAACTCCTCAAATAACACAACAACACACACTTAACATAGAAAAGATGAAATCATCATCCTAACTGCATTCGTACACATCAAGTTTGTTTTACAAGATGGCTCAAGAGCCTTATTTGGCATAACAATTTACTTAATCCTCCTAATCACTTAATTAGAATTACTTTTCAATTTTCCACAAAATAGAATATATATAAAATAATAAAAAGATAACCATTAAAATATGACTACCTATATACTTATCCGTTTAATAATAAAATGATGCTCTTGCATCAATAGCCTTAGCGCCCACAACAACCCACACTCCAACAACCTTATTATGTGGCGGGTCCAAAAGCGGCATAAGCCGCCTAACCTAACCCACTGTGCCATACTTATACATTGTTAGCAAATGCAACCAGGGGTAATGTGGGATTAAGTCCCAATAAAAGTAAAATGTTGGGTGATGGGTGGTTATGGCTTATGTGCCTTGATTTTCTTGTGACACCATGGGTGTTCCATGTTTGTGGCTTTATGCCTATCTTGTTTACTCTTATTTTCTCTTTTTTATAGGCCTTGATTGTCTTGTGACGCATTTGTGTCACATGTTTGCAACTTTATGCCTTTTGTGTGACATTATTTGCATACTTGTTGCATGTGAATTCACTATTTTTGTAATTTTTCTCTTGCATGCATTCGTACTACTACTCCTATCATCTATAATGTTTCTATCTATTGGTATCATTGTTGTTATTGTGTTCCTTGGTTACCACAATGTGCAAAACCTTGATTTTTGTAGGTACAAGCTCTTCAAGGTGGTTACCTCCACAAAATTATATGGCTTCGAGAAATCTAGTTCATGGGAGCACATATTTTATTTTGATCTAAGTACTCAACATGGTTTTCACACATGCCTCAAAAGAGGGGGAATTCATCCGGTATCCTATATCAAACACATGTAAATTTTTGGTGTAAATTACAAGTACAAACATGGTATAGGTACTCAAAAATATAGTCAAACACAAAAATTCAAATAAAGTTACACATATTCAGAATCATACAGTTTGGTCAAGACCGTATGCATGGTCCTGACCTTCCCACACATTTTTCCCAAGGGCAATTACATCAACTTTCTCAACATTTTTAAATTTTCAGCTACAGTTACAAATTTTTGGCACGCTTTTAGATCCATTTCACTCATCTCGAACAATAAATGGGGCATGAAGTACTTCATTCCTCCACCATTACATTCAAATTCTACTACGGTGAATGAATCTTAAGGGCACGAGTCTCCTTCCTCCATTTATATTTCAATTCATTACAATTTCTATTCAATTGTATGACACATGGGAAGGGCATACATGTACTAGTTCTATTTTCTAATGTGTGTCCTTATTTATATATTTGGGATTAGATTCATCTCAGTAACATTATGGTTCATAGAGCTATGAAAGGTATCGAAGAAGCTATGTTCTTCGTAGGTAGACTTTCCTTTCCTCTTGCACTCAAAGGGGAAGATATAAGATTTGATAAATAACTTTAATACAGTATTCTTCCTTAGTGCGTTGTTTTGAAACTTCATTATTAATCTTCTATCCTCAACATTCCATGTTGGGTTTCATGCATCTAAGACTCTAGTTTCTCCTTGGCACAATCGGGATTGATCACCCCCAATCCTTTGGTAAATTTAATAATACAAATATTCAAGTACAAATAAAACAAGGGAACCTCTCCCTCCACAAAAAAACATGTGTATTCTTTATTTTTAGATCTCTTTCATTTCATTTTTATGCAAATGTAAATATTTCGTGTTATAATTTTACATTGAGGTTAAAATTCAATTATTTATCATGGCCATTGATCGCACTCTTTGTTACAAGTTTCATCATGGAGCATGCCAACACCAAACACAACAGAATCTTGATCCATGCAAGATTCATCGAATCCACGTTTCACTTGCAAACATGTGCATTGGTCTCTAAGCATATAGACGCTTGCATTCAAGCTCCAACAACAAACATAAAAATTGTGGAAAAACATTTATTACAAGATTTCTAAGCACATGTGTATCTCTCGATTAGGTATTCTTCCATATTGAAGGACACCTCTCAATCTTGTCAAAGTTGGAACAAGTATTTCAAATTGTCAAATGTTCAATCAGTTTAGTGTGATCTCATGCAACATACATAACGGTGTGTCAAAATGTCGAGATTCCAGCAGTATTATATTAGGTAAAATTATGATCGTTGCAAGATTGTTCTTCTATTGCTACCCAAGTGTGCCTTGCCAATTAATCATCTTGGAATTCATCTTCGATTATCCTACACAATAAGTTCCTTAAGATCATAGAATTTACGTTTAATGATTCTTGAGATCTTCGTAATTCTTTTCATCTCTTTTGGTGTTTAGGATGAAGTCTAAATCATGAAATATACGAGTTAGTTTATGTCCTTGTGTTGTAGGTCTATTGTTAATATTTTTGTTGTCTTCTTATCTATATTAAGAATTCAAGCCATATTTTTGTTCCATTACTTGTCATGATAAGGGTATTTAAAATTCATGTGACTTAAATGTTATTAAGTCATTTAGAGAATTGAGCTTTCAAAATTTTCAGTTTCGAGTGTTCTCTTCTTTTTAGTTTTATGTTTTAGGTTTATAACCTTCGGTCTAGTTGTTTAGGTCTTATTTGTGTCATTTCATAGTTGTCTTGTAATAATTTGAGTCAATATGAGATTCATTTATATTATTTATTCTATGATGTATATATCAAGTTATAAGTAAGTTGTTATTCTTGTTGAGTCATAGGGGAGAGGGGCTAGTAGTGGTACACCCTAAGTTAAGGGGTCCACAAAAATAATTGTTTATCATATGGGATTGTGATTTTTCACTAATATGTAGTTCGATTTGTGTTAGCTTATATTTTTTCTTTGGAATGTTCAATTGGAGGGAAAGCCATATTTTGAATTGATTTAAAATAATAAATTTGAGTTACACTACAACCATGGTGGAAACCAATACTTGAATATGGGTGAAAATGCTTGAACATTGAATTTTTATACTTGTACATGGGTGAGAGGTCTTACATGTCATGATGTGATTGGATACTCTACATAATTATTATGTCAAAAATAAATAACTACTAGATAGTACTATGACAACTATTGGGTATTGTGTGATCAATAGTCATGTTAGCTATCAACCTTGTTCACATATTGGTCCCTCTCCCTAGTCCGTCAAAAAATGTCATTCTAAAAAGTTGTATAAATTAAAACAATTTGCCTCACTTTTCAATGATTAGATGAATTTTTGCTTGTACGCGACGTTCATCTTTGGGGGTAAATTATAGAATGAGCTCCATGATCAAATATAACCGAGTTAGCAATAGACTAACCGGAGGTCGAGGCAATGGAGGAAGGAGGGTGATCAATGCCTTTCTTCAGTCACTAATGACGAGGCCACATTTTGGTATGGTGGCATCTCTTTTTCAGTTGTGTGGTGTGTGCAAAATAAAATGGTGTGTGGTTTCCTTCCCATGTTATGATTGAAATGAGGAGAATGTGCATTTTGAAATTGAGAACATTTGTATATGAGGGCAGTGAACTAGAGTGATCCTCTAACTGTTGAGATTCTTTGACTGTCAGACTTCTTCATCGATTGACCAATGAAAGAGCATTCATTGGAAGTGAAAGTGGGAACTATTGAGTTCACATATGTAGGTGTATTGGTGGAAGTGTGATCATCCGATAAGGGATTCACTATGGTGAAGTGGATGGTCATGTGCGCAAGAAGATCCAAGCCAACAGTATGCAAACCTAAAAGTATATAGAGGCATATGATTCTATTTCCACTTGTTCATATGTGTTTTCTTCCCATGTTCGCACTAAGGGGGGAATGTTAGGAATATCTTAGTTATTGTTGACATTATATTTGTTAGTAAAATTGTTAATAGATTAACAACCATGTAAATATGGTTTAATATGTTACAATTTGTTTTAACAACTCGTCAATATTTGTTAGTGGTTTTCTATTTTATAGGATAAGTATTTCCTATATATATGTAATGGTGTTCTAAGGAGAAATGCAATATAGAAATCGATTTTTCTCGTATCCATTATGGTATTGTACCTTCAGAGCATAGCTATTTCATAATATTGTAAACACACTAGTGCAAAGAGAAAATGAAGTTAAAGAAGTTGTATCTATTTCAATCTACTCAAAAGAATGTCATATCAAGATAAATATGTATGTCACTCATAAGAAACCTTTGGTAGTGCAAAACATCAAAAATCTCATTAAGGACCCGTTAAACAACATCATACCTTGAACTCTTTTGTCAATTCCCTAAGTTGATGTTTTAGCTCAACTCAGATTTCATTCCATCTTTCTTGCATCCCACTCACTTTGGCGATTTTAGTGTCAAACCCTTTGAAGGTCCAAGTAAATCCATAAAATTAAATAATTGGATTCTCTATCTTGAGACATGTTTCTCCATAAATTACTTTGAAGATGAAGATAATATCACCATCATAGTGTTGAAGATGTCCATTTCACTATTCCTCCAGGGGAAACATTCATATCACATTGCGATAAATAAATTGAGCCCATTAGACTTGGGATGGCTTTGAAAGTGCTTTACAAAAGGAATTCTACCCCCTTAAACACTAAAAGCACAAGTATATGAATTTATGGTAGCTACATAATGTAAGTAGTCAAGGGAAGACTACAATAAAAATTTCATATGTTACACTAATACACCTTTAACAATAATTCATATATCAAGATATGGAAAGCAAATATGTGCTAAAATAATCTCTTATCATAATTATTTATGCTTTCATATGCTTATTGGGTTGGCCTTAGGGATTTGGATAGTATAGTAGGTATATATATGAGTTAGAGAGTATGATATTATCATCATATTGAGCACTTGAGTCTTATTGTATGGTTTGGAGGTTTCCCCCTCGAAGTGGCTAAGTTATTCTAATTGCATCTTGTGATCATTTCTCTACATTTTGGTGTTTTTGGTGTTATATTGTTGTTGATATTCAGATCTATCTAAGTAATTTCATTACAAGTGGTATCGAGCTTGATCTCAGCCAAAACTACGTCAAATCCCTAATTGTGAAGGTTTGAATATATCTCAAACATACTAGCAAATTTTTATGTAATTTTTTTTTATGTTTTGAAATCAGCCAAGTAATATCCTCTCCAAATTTTAAGTTTTTGACTTGTTTAGAAAAATTCATATCGCTTATATGGTTTTCGTAAATTCTCTACCTAAGTGCAATTTTGGGAAATTTTCTAAGTTTCTTATATTTTTAGAAAGCTTTCCAAAAAGTATTTACGGTTTTTTCTTTATGTTTCTCTATATTCATCTAATAACCTTAGAAAACCCCAAGCCCTAAATTTTTACCCTGACTATGGTATCCCAAGACACAAACCCTACATCATGATAGGGAGATAAACTAGAGGCCAAGGGAAGGTTCAAACTCGTAGTAAGGAAGATGTGGATTTTGAATCCTTGACTTCGAGGGAATCAAAGATAGTCTCCCAACTTGAAGACGTGGTAAAGAACTGGACGAATAATGTGCGGGCATATTTTGGTCATACATTGATCGCAACGAAGGGTAAAGTGATGTCAAAATTGGAAAATGGATTGAAAATGGTGAAGGGTGCCATGAAAATAGAATTTGAGTCATTGAAGAAGGAACTTCTACGCTTGATTTCATGCTTAATTCAAGCAATAATTTATGTTCAAGTTAAATGGGTTCCTCAAGCATTGCACACTTAGATTCAAACCACACCAACCAGGGTGGATCATATGCACACACCACTAGATCTTATAGCCAATAGTGTAGCATTATTCCTAAAGTGGAGATGTGCATGTTCAATGGGAATGATCCAATGAAATTGGATCAACCAAATGGATAATTTATTTGATCTACATTAAGTCCCAAATGGATAGAAGGTGGTAATGACATCCTTGTACTTGGAACTAGAATAATTCATTTCGTATAGATGGATGTATGAGAAAAATAAAATAAGGGTTTCTTTGTTACATGTTCTATGTTCATTGATGATATCTAAACACACTATAGTAATAGTGTTACATAGAACTATTCTATCCAAATTGCCAAGCCACGTCAAACAATTTCAGTCAAGGATTATATCCAACAATTCCAAAATATATCCTTACGAGTGAATGACATCTCAAAGGATCATCTAAATGATCTCTTCTTGGGTGGACTCAAGGATAACATCCAACATGATGTTCACCTTCTTAATCCAAGTTTGATATCAGAATCCATGATCATTTCTCGCGTGTGGAGGAAAGAGATATGGTGAAGTAAAGGAGCTTCACTAATCACAAGGAACACACAAATCTAGCACCATATTTTCCTCAACCAACATTATTGACTCCTCAACAAATCACAAATAAAAAGTAAAAGGACAATGTTACAATTGTGATAGTAAGAGGAGAAAAGGACATAAATGTATTGAGAAAAATTTATTCTACATTGAGGGTCCTAATGAGAAACATGACATGGAGGAAGCAATTGATTCATAGGAAGAGGCCCTAAGATCAAGGTTGAAGAATCTCAACCGACTATTTATTGCCATGCCATTTCAAGAATCACTACCCCAAAATCACTCAAGGTTGGTGGGTTTTTGATGAAGCAAAGGGTGACATTATTAATTGAAACAATAAGTACTCATAATTTCATCAATCATAAGTTGGCCATAAGCTTAAATTGTTTCATTTATCCAAAGCACTGCAATTTCAGTCATGGTTACGATGAGGTAAAGTTATTTGTTCAGAAGATTCCATAAGATTAAGCTATCTATGGGAGATTACCTGCTATGTGGCCCTATGTATGCCATTTCAATGGGAAGAGAAAACATTGTATTGGGGGTCCAATGCCTTACTACTGTGGAAATGGTGGAGATGAACTTTCGGAATTGTTCATGTGGTTCCATTCAAGGAAGGAATTTTGAGTTGCATGGGATGAAGGCTAAAGCTCCATGGTTGTTATTTTCTCATCAAATGCAGTTCAAATGCTTAGGAAGAAGGGTGCAGATGGGTTTGTGGTACAATTATTCTCAATGGAATATTAACCACCAAAGGCCCTATACCATTAGATCTACAAGTTTTTATTAATGAGAAATCAATTGTGTTTGGGGATATTCCGAAAGGGTTTCCACCTAAAAGAGGTTATGATAATGTTATTCAACTAGTACCAAGCACCCACCACCCAAAATTCAACCTTATAGGTACCCTTATCTCTAAAAGAGTGAGATTGAGAAGATGGTACAAGAGATGTTGGAAGCATGTATTATTCACCATAGTCAAAGTGCTTACTCTTCTCCAGTGGTGATGGTTAGAAAGAAGGATGAAGGTTGGCACATGTGTTCAGATTACAAGGAGCTCAAAAAATATACAGTGAAAGACAAGAATCCTATTCCTGTCATTGAAGATTTTTTAGATGAATTACATGGTGTTGTTTATTTTACAAAAATAGGTCTTCCATAAGAATACATAAAATAATAATTTGTGACCAACATATTCATAAAACGCCATTTAGGACACACGAGGGACACTATGAATTTCTTGTAATGTCATTTAACCTTACAAATCCACCATCTAATTTATAGAATTTAATATTTTGGCCATTTTTGCATAAGTTTGTCTTGGTATTCTTTGATGATATATTAATCTACAGTAAGACTTGGGAGGAACATTTACAACATGTCAATAAAGTATTGGACACTCTTGAGGAACACCACATTTATGCCAAGCCCTCCAAATGTTATTGTCGGGTAAGAGAGGTAGAATACTTAAGTCATATTGTGTCTCATGAAGGTGTAAAAGTGGATCCTCATAAGATCCAAGCTATGGTGGATTGGCTAGTTCCTAAAACCCTCAAAAATCTCAGGGGATTTTTAGGGCTTACGAGTTATTATCACAGATTTGTGAAGAATTATGGTATAATTATAACACCACTCACATCCTTATTGAAGAAAGAATATTTTCATTGCAATGAGGCAACAACCCAGGAATTTGAATCACTGAAGAAGGGCATGTGTCCCACTCCCATTCTAGCTACCCTAGACTTCTCCAAAACCTTCATTATTGAATGTAATGCTTCAAGGTGTGGCATAGGTGAAATAATTATGCAATATGATTACCCCATTACATTTGAGAGTCATCAAATCAAATTTAATAACCTCTCAAACCATACTTACGAGAAGGAAATGATGGTTATTCTTCATGCAATCAAACAATGGAGATTACTTCTCATGGGTTGTCACTTCAAGGTAAAGATAGATCATAAAAGCTTGAAATAATTCTTAGGTAAAAGACTCCCTTATAAAGAACAACAAAAATGTGTCACTAAGATGTTAGGATATGAATTTTCTATCATTTACAAAAAAGGAAAAGAAAATTTGGTATTCGATGCACTATCCAGGAGAGATGAGTCCACTAAGGCATTATTAAATGTCATATCCATGGTATAGGAAAATTGGGTAGATCATGAGAGATATGAATAGCAGAATGACACAAAAACCCAAACTCTCATTCAAAATCTCCAACATGATCCAAGAACTTAAAAAAATTGTGTGGAAGGGGGATGCATTGTGGTATAAAGACCGGTTGTACTTATGCAAAACTATATCCTTAAAAATTCGGTTCTCTCGTAGCTCCATACTTCCCGTGGGTGGCCATTCGGGATTCCTAAAAAATTATCACAAAGTTAAGCAAGATTTATTTTGGGAAGGGTTGAAATTAGATGTCAATGTAACAAGGGTGAAATTGTTAAGTCTCTAGGACTTTTGCAGCCTTTGTCTATTCCTAGTGAGTGGTGGGAAGAGGTTTCCATGGATTTCATCACATGATTTCCAAAGTCTAAAGGGAAAAGTGTAATTATGGTGGTGGTGGATAAACTCACCAAGTATTCTCATTTTTGTGCTTTTCCACATCCATTTATAGTGAGTACAATTGTCATATCTTTTATGGATACAATTTAAAAGCTACATGAGACATCCAAGATTATAATAAGTGATCACAATCCTATATTTACTAGCAATTTTTGGAATGATTTATTTTCATGTTTGGGTACTCAATTGGATCGTAGTTCATCATATCATCCCCAAACTGATGGATAGAATGAGGTAGTAAAAAATGTTTGGAGGGGTATCTATGATGCTTTACTTCAGATAAGTAGGAGAGATGGGTTAAGTGGCTACCACTTGCAGAATGGTGGTATAAAAATTCATTTCATACTTCATCCAAAATGTCCCCATTCTTGAATTATATGGTTATTATCCACCATCCCTCACTTCCAATTTAAGGGTCCAACCTAAAGTAAGAGCAATTTAGGATCACATTCAACACCAATAGGAATTTCTCTCTAGCCTAAAAGATAACTTGGTTGTGACACAAAACCACATGAAGCAAAAAGTTGATCAACACCAAAATGAACAAAGTTTTGAAGTTGGAGAATTGGTTTTGTATGATTGCAACCATATAAGAAACTATATTTGAAACAATTGAAAAAAGATAACAAGATTTCACACAAATATTATGGGCCTTATCAAGTGTTGAAAAAAATTAGCAATGTGGCATATAAACTGGAGCTTCCTCATTCAATTAAAATACATCCAATTTTCCATGTTTCTTTCATGAAGAAAGTCATTGGTAAGGAGGTGTCTTCTCAATCATTATTACCAAAACTTGATGAAGAGGGATGTATCATCTTGGAACCTGAAGGAATCCTACACGCACTAAGAAGTTGAGTACAAAGGCCATCACCGAGTATCTAATCAAATGGAAGAATTTGGACATTGAAGATGCAACATGGGATAATGAAGTATTATGAGAGAAACAACCAGAGCTCACCAACATTGGGGACACTGTTTCTTTGAAGGGGAGGGGCATCATGCGCTTTTAATCCTAATTCATATATTGGGATATGGGTAGCCAACATGTGGCTAACATAATTTCTTATCATGTCATATCATAATTATTTATGTTTTCATATGTTTAGTTGGTCGACCTTAGGGATTTGGATAGTGTAATAGATTATATATATGAGTTAGAGTGTAGGATATTATTATCATATTGAGCACTCGAGGCTTATTTTATGGTTTGGAGGTTGCCCCCTAGAAGTGGATAAATTATGCTACTTGCATCTTGTGATCATTTCTCTAGATTTTTGGTGTTATTTGGTGTTATATTACTACCGATATTCATCTCTATCTAAGTAATTTAATTACATACACATTAACATGAGGACCTCACAAAATGACATAAGGTATTAAAGTACATCAATGAAATTTTACCTCGTATTCATGTAAAGATGGATTTCTTGACTTCCAATTCTCTAGAGAAATCATATCACAATGCTATTAAGATTGATGCTAGGGTAAAAATGAAGCAACATTTACCATCTTCATCTAGTGTCATGCATAAGACCCATTTCATGCACAACACACCATCTTAGTCCCTTTATAGAAGAAAGATGCACATCATAAGGGGGAACAACCTAATAAGGCTAGACAACACCAAAAGACTCTTACACCATCTAAGAAAAGAAAAGATTAGAAGAAATAAGGTGACAACTCGGTCCCACTAGCATGGTTTGTACACCCATAAAAAAATTTAATTTCGTGTGTATAATTCTTCTTTGTGAAATCAATATTGAGTCTCTCAACCACGAATGACACTAGTCCTTTTTTCCAGTAGTAATTGGTGTAGGAACATCATAAGCACTTTATGAAAATATGTTAACATGTTTTCACCTCCATGGTAATAAGAACTTACCTCAAGAATATTCTAAACTTGTCAAGCCAATGTAGATGGAGAAGAAGATAAGTTTATCCCCATAACAAATACATGATTTGAGCCAATATTCGATGGAGCTAAATAAGGAGGGTTGGTTTGAGTCAGTTTGGGTTGATAGGAGTGAATCATCCTTGGAGAATAGTAAAAATGTAAGTTATACAAATGTGAGGGCATATAGAGAAAACTAATGCAAAAAGATTAGGTCAAAGGTCAGAAGGTGCGGAAGAGCCAAGAAGACTCCTAAAATATGTATGTACTCAAAGATAATTTTATAATACATATATTAATTTCAAGGAAGTATGGATCTCTGGTTAATATTAATTATTGTGTGTTTGTGTTTCTTATGTGTGCTATGATAATGTCAATTTAGTTAGAATTTCGTGATGGTGGTGTAATCAAGATCATAGAGTAAATCCTAGCTTTTTGAAACTAGGTAATGTATGATTTATATGCTTATATGCACAAGAACCTTGTGTTTGGGAGTATACCGTGACTGTGCAAGTTCATTGGGAAGTCATATGACATTTGCAACAAGGGGAGACATAGTAAGAATCTTGACAACTTATGGAAGATCAAAACAACACACCCTTGAGAAGTAAATGGTCCAAGTAAGTGTGCATCCTAAGATACTCTGCCCAATTAAACTGATCAAGGAAATAGTTAATGAATAGTGGTTGTAAATTCCTCTTTCTTGATTCCATTTGATGAGGTTGATGTGTACTATAAGGATAAGAGATTGAGTATGTGATGGAAGTTCATGATATCTTGTAAATACCTTGAAAGTTGCATGTTTTCATGCCAATTTCAATGAAATTAGAGGCAAAGCTTAGAGAAAAGACTTAACTAAACATTTACAGGTCAAAATTAAGGAAGGAAAAGTTGTAGAGGGATGTCATGGAGCTTATTAAATTGGTTTAGGGTCTTAGAAATTCCAAACAAGAAAGGTAAAACATTGTTCTTCCCTATTGGGTTATTAGGAAACTTAACCTACGGTTTGAACAAAATCGTTATATCTCGTCCTTGACAATGTTTTAGAAGTGATGTAGACACTTAAAATCGGTTACTCAATTTAGTGTCCCTCACAGATAACCTGGGGCACGTTTATGTCGCCACTATCCCCTTGGGATATTATCCGATTTGTGATTTAAACACCTATCTTAAATTTAATTCACCCCATTGTATCTTACCCCTGAGTAATTAAATATTAAACGTTTAAATTACACCTCTTCCCATGTATCCCAATCACTTATCTACCCCAAATTTATTCTATCTATGTATCACCCCTATTTTTCCTCTTCCCCAAGCAGGATATTTTCCGTATTTGGGGTAATTCTCATCTTTCTAGAAATCAATCATTTTGGCCATCTCGGGAGTCTATTCCGCGATCGGCGCCGACCCATACTGGTGGCGCCGATTTTCTAGGAGCGGCGCCGATTATAAAAGCAAGTCCAGAACTCAGTTCTAGGGACCGAAAAAAGACCGAAAAACAGACGAACGCACGCACGAACAGAGAGAGACAGATCGCGAAAGAGACACAGGTTGTAAGAAAGATCTCTTAGCATCAAGGGTATCAAATGAGGGCAGATCCTGTCCGAATCAATCCCTGAGAGGAGCACCGTTACTCTGCTTCCATCATATCAACATCGCACGTATCCATCGATCCTCTGGTGACTCTGTTCCAGTATCTTACCGACTTTCGCACATCCAACAGACGTCGACTATCTGTCCATCACTTTCCAATTTCCGAATCTTCTTGCACTGTCCCTGATCAACTGATCTACTTTCAATCGACGCCGATCTTTTTTAGTCGACGCCGATTCTTCATAGTCGACGCCGATCACATCAGTCGACGCCGATTCTACATAATCGACGCCGATCATCCTGCAGACAGGTAAAAAGGACACAGGTAACACAAATCCAGCTTTATTTTACAGTTTCCTGTTTTCTGTAGCTTTCTGTCTGTTGTTTAAATCCGGTTTCATTACTATAATCAGAAAATCTAGTCTTATATGTACATCTTTTATCATGTATGCTTCTCTACTTAATTGAAAACGTGGACTGACATCCGCCGAGGAAGCTTATCGCTTCCCGGACCCGCTTCTCGGGCAGTCCACCCAAATATCTTTTAACGCCATCTTTTTCTGTCAAGCATTGGTGTCTTGCAGGTTACTCGGATCTATTGTGCGAATTGCTCGTGTGCGCCCGTCTTATCTACATCGACCTCCTTATCCGTCTACATCTTCGGATCTTGTCCATCAGGTATCGATTTCATTGGAGTTTTTCAGGGTTTTTGTGTTTAGTTTGGTGCATTAACTTAGACAGTAACAAACACGAAATCCTTGATCTATAGCTGAAAATGGCCTAATTTGTTTACACATTGTGAATTGGGTAAAAACTATACGTGAATGAAGAATTGATACTCGGTGAGCTTCTTAAACTTGATAATGGGTACCTAAAAAGATTAACAATGTTTTGAAAGATGGAGCTATGTGATATTTAGACCTAATTTTTCCCTAAACAAGACCTAGTAGGATTGAAAAAGAACAAAGCATCATCAAAGGGAGATCTTGATTAAATGTTTTAGATGTGGTTTCTTATTATGATGATCATGTTATTGAGATTGAATTTGGGTGATTGCAGATCTATTATGTGTTGATTCTCATGTCCTAAGCCTAGAAAGGAGTATGAATAACCTTGAGTAAAAAGAGAAAATAATCTTAGTGATCTAGTTGTGGAAACCACTTGTTGAAAGAGAGATGATATTGTAACACATTCAAGGAATGAACGATTTTATCATGATCAAACAACATAGTACAGAAATAAAGTCATATTTATGATTTCTCTCATTTATGAATGAGATAGAGTAGGAGTATAAACCCATTAAGAACGGAATCTAAACATGTTGTAGGTGCAAGTGGAATATGTAGATAAAAAGAAATTGGATTTCTTACTCTTTGATATTGATTTAGAAAATATAGAATTAATGTTAAACCCTAATTGTAGATTCACGTATGAGAAATAAATGATAAAGTACATATTTGACAAAGCGATAAGCAAAGAAAACGTGAAACCCTAAGTGCAAGAGAGGGAATAAAAGACTTAGCTGATTTGTGTTATTCTAAAGATGATCTGACCGGAGAAACTTATGAACATGAGGAGCAAACCGTTGTAATTTCCTTTGTAAAATTATGGAGTTGTTAGATATGTCGGGACTAGGGTTCCCGGAATAGGAGTGGGGCACCTATGCATTAGATACCACCGGTAGCGCGGCCGTGGATCGCGTAAGAGCTCGAATCTAGTTTTTATTGTGTTGTAAGGTGGGTGCTAACCTTCATTGTTGGTCGTTGGATGATCGTTGAATTCACCTGTAACCGTTAAAAATGAAATCTTGCAAAACCCCAAACTACATCAAATCCTAAACAAGAAAGATGCAAATGGGGAGTCATACTGACCCTAGAAGTCATCTGACAAAGTGAACGTATGATCGAGCGTTGCACTACATCTCCGACTCCATGTAGTTCTTGTGCGTGTGTGTAGAAATCGTGCCCAAGAAGCCCTTGTGCAAGTGCACATGATAGCAAGAAATAGCTAGATGTAGCTATGTAAATATATGTGTGGATGGAAAAATGAACTTCCCCTCCTATGCGTGTATGCAGGTCCCTTATCCGTAGAATGGATGCTAGATGAATGCATTTTAATGCTCTTAGAATGTCGTTGGATGTAACCTTAGGTGATGATAATAGATTCTTAGAGCTTGGTCCCTTATTTTGGTCACATAACATTGTATTTATATGATTCCCTTGGTTGAATTTCATAATTGACAACTAGAAGGTTGACCCATAAGAAAACAATATGCCAAAAAGATAAAATGGGCCCAAGAGAGGTGAGTAAGATATAAAGAGGTTAAGGGCGCCTGAGATGGGACGAGGGCTCCTAGGGGCCGGCATCTTGGTTGGGTGTTGGTGTCTAGAGTCATGAAAGATAAGCCAATGAAGATACAACTAGGTTATGGGGTGTGTAAGACCAGAAAGAAGACAAGAAGAAAAGAAAAGAGGCCAAAGATAGTAGTCAATTACTAGTTTTCTCGCTTAGGAATCATGTGAATACAAGTATGTGTTTATGGACCTATAAATGTACCTAAGTGTGTGATTTTGTGTCTACAAATATTGTTTTCCATTGCTAAATGTGTTAGGTAGGAAACAATGAATAGGGAAGGATTCAAAAGACATAGTGCATTTAGTCCGGAGCTAGTAGTATATTTAGCTTGGAGATGGTAGTATATTTGGTCCAAAGTGGTGGTATATTTGGTTTAGAGCTAGTAGTATATTCACCCGAGCTAGACTTATGAATGGTCCGAAGTTGTAAGAGATTTATTCCAAAACAACTATAATGTCATCAAGTGAAATCAAACCTATGGGTAATGTCATCATGTTTGGGATCGGAGCTTATGGGTATGTCATCAGTAATGTCATTGCATTCGACGATTTGGAGGTATGTGAGCATCTCTTCCACACAAAGTAATGGTAGCCTCTATATATCATCATTGAAAATGGGAGTCAAAAGAACACCATTTTGTATGATGCAACTCAACACCTCGCACTTACTAGTTTTGAACATCATTATCCCTACTTTCTTGGATGGATGCGCTTAGGAAAACATATGCAAGTCTAACAAAATGTACTTTTCTATATACATTTGAGTCAATTGAGGATAATGTCACTTGTAGACCAAAGTACATTTCCATGTAGACCTCGATAATGTACTCTCAACTAGATCATGTAGACTATAGTAACCTTCATTGGACATCTACATGACAATGCACTTTTTGAGGTTCTCGAACATTCCTCTATGTAACACCTAACTCATAATACAACATCGCAAACTCCTTAGAACTTAACACCAATGGAACTAATTATGTAATTCTCACAATACTCGTGTAACATGGAAATATGATCACATGCGAGACATTCATCCACATTTTTCAATGGTACTCAACATACCAGAAATAAATGTATATTATTAAGCAAGAACTTAACCAATGTCAACACTACATTCTAGGTAAGGAGACAATCATTCATTCCAATCATAATCCAATTCAATTCTTGCAGACGCTTTAAAGTGAGATAAAGAATGCACACTACATGAAGTAGATGAATTACCAACAATAGTTTCATCTCATGATAAATAAAAAAGAAGGCAAAGAATAATAAGGTCACATGTTGCCTTAGTCAACCACCGTGCACAACCTCATCACAATATTGGACATGTACAACCACAACTTCATAGATTGGGTATCCGTCTATTCAACCGACAAGGACTTCCAAATGCTTATATTTCTCTCTTATAGGATGAATAGGTTTGAGAGGTTTATTTGGATGAAAAAATTATCTATACACTAAGAAACATTTATGTACTTAATGGAACACCTTAGGAAAGACTCATTTGAGATGTGTAGTATGCTGAAAAAATAGGCAACTTCTACATAACAAAAAAACTAATCATATTGCAGTCACATTCTTATTAGATGTACATCAATATGGACGTGAAGTGCCACAAGTATTGTAAATCTTGTTGCATTGCAAAACCCATAAATAGGATTTTAGAACTTTACACACCTTTACTAGTTTCATCCAATCCATGGGAATATCCAATCCATGGGAATCCATCAGCATGGACTACATGATTGTAATTCCTATGATAATATACGAATACAATGTTGTGTTTGTTGTACTCGATAGGTCTTTGAAGATGACAATTGTTGTTCCTTGCGAGAAAGGCGTTGACATATTTGGATTTTTCCATACTTTCTTATACCATATTAGGGCACACTTTAGGCTCCCAACATCCATCAGTATCTAATTGTGATCCTTGTTTTGTGGGTCCTTTCTAAAAAACATTGCAGAAATTAATGGGTGCACAATTGAATCACTTGACAACCTTTCATCCATAGGCAAGTAGGAAAATAGAAGTTGTTAAACATACTATACTTTATCTTCTATGTATGTAAAATTGCACACACACTCGCACATGGGATGATAACTTGCTTTATTCCAACATGTATGTGATTTAACAAAAATAAAGTTTTATATAAACCCTAATTATAGAGTAACCGATAAAACCTATGATATACATGTTGAGTTGTAGAGCTTAATTGCTTCACATTAGCATGTTTATTAGCTTGCTAGAATACATAAGTAACCGGTGTCGGATGGCGGACTAGCGTCAGTCACCTAAATGACCGATCGGTCAAGGCAAGAAGGAACCAACATCGGTTAGGATAACCGACATCGGTTACCTATGCGTGATTGTTTTATTTAACTCGTGGGAATTAGATCTAACCTTTGATATAAAGTTGATCTAATGATTGTAATTGCATAGCTAAAGTGCCCTAAGTTTGTATATGCATATATAAGCTAGAAAGCTAGGGTTAGAAGATAGAGAACTCATTAAGAATTGAGAATTGTAAAGAAGGAATTATTGGAGAGAGAAAAAAAGAAGCTTGTGAGGAAGAAAGTATTGTACATCCTGAGAGGTGTGGAAGATTGCATATCTTCATTGTATATCCTTTATTAAAGCTTTGAATAATATATTGGTTGTTTCTTAGTGGACATAGCCCACATTGGGTGAACCACGTTATATCTTGTGTATTGTTTCTTCTGGTTTATTTCCATATTTATTGTTTGTATGCTTAGATTTGAATATGTGTCTATACAACTAGTGTGATTAACCCCAACAACTGGCATTAAAGATTTTTTTAGGGTCTTGTGTGTTGACAAATTTACTCACGGAGGGATTTATGATTGAGTGGGAGCTACAACAATGGCAAAATATGGAAAATATAGAGTTGAGAAGTTTAACAACTGTAATTATCAATTATGGAATATGCAGGTGGAAGATTATCTATATCAGAAAGATCTATACTTACCGTTAGATGAGAAGGAAAAACATACAAAGATGATTGATGAAGAATGAAATTTTTTTGATATAAAGCCTCTGGGATCTATAAGATTGAGTCCGACATCATCTGTGGCTTGAATATTACCAAGCGTGCAAGCAAGCACGGTAGAGTTGATGAAATCTTTGGCTAATTTATATGAAAAATCTAGTGCTTGAAATAAAATTTATTTGATGAAGAAGTTATTTAATTCTAAGATGCAAGAAGGAGAATCTGTATCAAGTCATTTGAATGATTTCCAATCTATTGTAAATCAATTAAAATCAATGAATATTTTGTTTGGATGAAGTGAAAGAAATTTTCTTTCTATGCTCATTGCCAGATAGTTGGGATAACTTGGTAATGGTTGTTAGTAATACAACGTCTGCTACTAATATTTTAAAGTTTGATGATGTGGTTAGTATAATCCTGAATGAATAAATATGTAGGAAAAGTACAGGAGAATTATCATCTGGTAATGCTTTGAATGTAGGAAGTAGAGGAAGGCGGAATGAGAGATCTAAGAGTAAGAATAATGAGAAATCAAAGTCTAAGAATGATAGATCTAAATCCAGAGGTAAAGGAATAACCTTTGGAATTGTGGAAAGAAAAGACATGCAAAGAAAGATTGTTGGTTCAAGGAAAACAAAGAGAATGTACCAGAGAAAGGTAAAGAGGAAAATGTTGCATCTTTTGAGGTAATGCAAGATTCCCTTATTCTCTCCTTAGATAATAAAATTGAATCATGGGTTTTAGATTCAAGAGCTTCTTTCCATGTTACCCCTAATAAGGGTTATTTCAGAAATTATGTCCAGGGTAATTTTAGGCATGTTTATTTAGGAGATGATGAACCATGCAATATTATTGGTAAAGGAGAAGTTCATATAAAATTGTAGAATGGAAATGTTATCCCAAATTTGCCCCCGAAAATTTGGTCAAGATAACCCCGCACATAGAGAAAATATGAAGGGAAAACGTTTCATACCTACGAGCTCGCATTCCAGAACAAGGCAAAGGAAAAATTCAAAATTTGGGCCCGAGCCAAAGCCAAAGCGAGAATTGGAATAAAGGGGAAAAGATAAATTGCGGACCCGCGAGTCTGATTTTTGCTCTAAAAGGGGTGCCACATGTCCCATCTCAAAAGGGGACCCATTTTTCAAGTTGTTTTCCTACCCTCCTGTATGGACCCGATACAAACTTCGAAGGGGCATATATTTCGACTCAGGGCTCGAAATATTGCAAATCTGATGCCGTTGAAAAGATCTCGGCCTCACCTACACCATGGAAGTCTGAGACTTTAATTTTTGAGGAGGTTAGGTAAAGGAAAATGGAGGAAACGTCTTTGGGCCTTCAATGCAGGATCCATCTATCTCAACAACCAGATCGGATTTGATCTGTTTCATGTTTCCTCTTCCTTCAAGGCGCCGAATCAAGGATCGATGCAATAAAGACGGATTTAGGGGTAGATTTTATCATAAGCATTAATAGCAGTGGTTGAGTTCCAACTTGCTTTTCCCGCTTCCCTCTCTCTTTCTTCTCTCTGATCAAATCTATAAATATAGGGGTAAGATTCATTGTAAAAGTTGTTCATTCTTCTTCTCTGCCTCCCCTCTTCTTTTCTTCCCCAGGGTCGAAAATGGACTCTCAACCTCCTTTCACAGCTCTGTAATGGCATTCTCTTGCCTCTTTCCCACAAACGATGTACTTGTGTGAACTTTTTGAGCAATAAATTCTATTTTGTGATGCATTTGTCCATCCTTTGCTTATTTTATTGTCTCTCCTTGTCTCTCATCGTTACAGGGTATATTGTGCATATTCTGATGTTTGTTGTAAATCCTAGGAGATGTGTTTAATGGGTTTTGAAGTGGTGCTCTATGTGAAATCTATCTCTGGTCTGTGGTGCATCTTGTCCACCCTCTCCTATGCTCACCTCTCTCCACTTCAAGTAGCTGAGGTTGTGACCAGCACTTCCCTTTTCTTGGTGCTATCACCTCGTTAGTGTAGGATTTCCCTCTTTATGCACTTTCTCTCTCCTTGTCTCCTTGACATTGTTAGACTAGGTGTAGTTAGACGAAATTTCTGCATTAGGAGTAGTTTAGCATTAGGATCAGGAAGAAGAAGTCGGCTTTCTCCAGAGGGCCATCTCAAGTCTACAAGTCCCATAGCTTGAGAGATGGTCCCATATTATGCAAATCACACCAAATGAACCTTAGAAAAGCGAGACTCAGAGAAATCATTTGGGGGTGCTGTGATTTCGCACTAACAGAAAATACATGGATATTGAAAGATGTGAGGCATGTGTCAAGCCTCAAGGGAAATCTAATTTCTGCAGGACAGCTAGGTGAATCTGGTTGCATGGTTACATTCACAACTAACTCTTGAAAGTTACCAAGGGATCTCTTGTTGTAGCAAGAGGCAAGAAGGTAAAAACATTGTATTTGTATACATGTATTTTGATTCATTTTCCATGCTATCTACTTCAAATTCGTAGCAAGCATGTGGCATAATCGGCTAGACCATATGAGTCAAAAAGGAATGCAGATCTTAAAGGCTAAGGGTAAGTTATCATATTTGAAAGATGTAGATCTTAATTTTTATCTTTGGAAAGAAAAAGAGAGTGAGATTTCTCAAAGTTGGGTCAACAAAGAAGGAGCAAAATTGATATTTTGCGCCGATGTGTGGGGAGCAACTCATGTAGTTTCTCATAGAGGATCCCAATATTATGTGACTTTCATTGATGATGCCACAAGAAAGGTATGGGTTTATTGTATTAAACGTAAATATAATGTTTTTGAGACTTTTAAAAGATGAAAAGTCCTTGTGAAAAATGAATCAAATTCAAAGTTAAAATGTCTTAGATCCGATAATGGTGGTGACTACTCATGCAGAAGAATTTTAATGATTATTGTTCAAAATGGAATACACAGAGAAAGAACGGTTCCCAAAACACCACAAGAGAATGGTGTTACGAAAGAACGAACATAAAAATCATGGAATGTGTAAAAAGCATGAGGATACATGTTGGATTACCCTTGCAGTTTTGGAAAGAAGCAACAAATATGGTGGTTTATTTAATCAACTATGGGCCTTCAAGTGCATTGGATGGTAGAATACCAGAAGAAGCTTGGACTAGAAAAGAGGTAGATATTTATTTTCTTAGATTATTTGGTTCATAAGCTTTTGTGCATATTGATAAAGAAAATAGAAAGAAGTTGGATGCTAAATCTAAGAGATGTACTTTCATTGGTTATGGTTCTGGTGATTTTGGATTCCGTTTTTGGGATTTAGAAGATTCTAAGATTGTTAGGAGTCGTGACATTGAATGGAATGAAAAGAGAATGTACATGGATCAAGTTTTGGTACCCAAAGATGAATCGGTTAAAAATTTTGTGGATGAAAATGCATTCTCATATTTAAAAGTGACACCTACAGTCTACAAAGTATCTGATGTCACGACATCGGACCAACGTCGGTCGCTCCGAACCGTCGCTTCTGAGGAGGAGTCGACCGGTAGTCCACCGTCTAAGATTGATACAAATTTGTAGAATGAGCAGATTGAGCCTCTGGTACCCCAAATCTCAGTGAGAAGGTCACAAAGGGTAAGTAGACCTCCAGAAAGATTTTCACCTTCCTTATTTTATTTATTATTAATTGATAGTGGTGAACCAAAGAGTTTTGAAGAAGCAATGCATGATGAAACCCACATGAAGTGGGAGCATGACATGGATGAGGAGATGGACTCCTTGAAACAGAATCAAACATGGGATTTGGTTAAGTGTCAACAAGTAAAAGAACATTGCAGAACAAATGGGTTTACATGATCAAGGAAGAAGAGGGTGGACAAAAAATATACAAGACAAGGCTTGTGGTAAAGGATTTACACAAAAATCAGGTATTGATTTTGGTGAGATATTTTCTCTTGTAGTAAAAATGACTTCTATTCGTATTGTATTGAGTTTAGTTGCAGTAGAAGATTTGCATTTAGAGCAACTTGATGTCAAGACGACTTTCCTTCACGGTGATTTAGAGGAAGAGATTTATATGCAACATTTGTTTGGTTATGAAGTCAAGGGTAAGAAGAAACTTGTGTGCAGGTTGAAAAATAGATTATATGGGCTTAAACAAGCCCTAAGGAAATGATATATGAGGTTTGATAGTTTCATGCATGAGCATAGTTATATGAGATGTGAATCTGACCATTGTGTTTATTTCAAGAAACTTGAAAATAGAAGCTTTATTATTTTGTTATTGTATGTGGATGTGTTGTCCCCTCAAAATTCCCCTCTTTTAAAAGTTGAAAATTTTGAGTCGGCACCCTTCAGTAATGTTTTAATGAAGAAGAAATTTGAAGAGATAGTGAAAATGTCGTTTCTTGGGGTCATTTTACTAACTTGTGGGTCTGCCAGATATTTTTGTCCCTCGTGTCCCAAGTTCCTCCGGGGCCTCGATTCGCCGATTCCCGCATCGGCCGAATCACGTCTTTATGTCCCATATGTCTCAAGTACCGACATGCCTCTTATTCGTCGATTCACCGATTTTCCCACAAGTTTTTGTCATGCCGCCTTTTCCGCGCCTTTTCGTCCCATCTATCCCAAGTTCACTGGGCTTCTGCCCCCGATTCCCCGCACGGCTGAATCGGGTCCTCGCGTCCTTCACGTTTCGGTGTCCCTGGACTTCCCGTGCTCTTTTGGCCCGCACGCCGAATCGGCTTTTCGCATCCCACATGTCCTGATGCCCTATAGACCATCCGGGCCGATTTTTACGCTTTTCCCGCATAACACCTTTTTGAGTCGGTGCAAGGGGTATTTAATGTGCATTTATGATCTTCTCTCTCCTGAACGACTATTTAAAGGGACCACCGTCTATGCATTTGTCACATTGCCTGCTTGCTATTTCTTGCCCGCGTTCTTACAATTGAGTCATTTTCTCATCTTCATGTATCCCTTTGCATTTTTATCGTGAATCTGTTCTTTGAAGGCCGTTCCTCTGTGCACTGTAAAAATGAAGATCAAGTTTCAAGGGCACGAGCATTTGTCACCTCTGAGACCTTTGTGCCTAATATCGGGATAGTGAAGTTTGGCACTTAGATTTTGATGATTTCTGGGGCAGGTTAACGTGTGACAACCCTGCTCCCATGGCCCAAATGATCAATGACAGTGGAATTGCATATGCTGTTGGTTTTCCCATCTCTGTGCAGTGTGTCAACACCGTGCTCACTGTGGAGCTCATTTCAATCCGATACCAAGGAAGTTGTTAATGTGCATGGAGAATTGATTGCAAAACGGATGTTGCCGCCATCGCCGCTGCCCTACGCATTCTTGAGATAGAAGACTCCATTGTTCTCACTCTTGCTCAAGCTCAAGCCTTGTTTGATAAGGACAACGAGAAATACAAGGCACGAGTGGCTAAGTCATGGCTGAAGTGTCCTAAGAAGGGAGCATCCCGACTCTCCAAAGCATTGTTCAGGGTTGATTTCAATGAAGAATTATCAGATTTCATCATCTTGCTCGCCCGTATTATGGGGATGCCCTCTACCAACGACTTCCATTTTTGGATGTGCCCTTTCATAAGCATCATCTGCATAAGGAAAAAGAAACATAAATTGGGCAATGAGATCATCTATATGAACCCGATCAAAAATTGACAAATGTTCAAAGAAACTAAGAAGTTCTACATGACTTCTTACCTCATGTACACCCTGCATCTTAGGAGTGGTTTGGCTTCACTTACATTGAGAGCAAGAAGGATGAGCCCATATACACATATTGCCCTCAATTTACCCTCAAGGACAATAATCATAATTTCAGAAGGGTGAATGATGCTTTCACCATGTACATTGTGAGACTTTTGGAGGGTGACACTACCAGAGATTTTCTGATGAGGCTATGACTCTGATAGCCAAGTATGGGGCTTTCTTCATCCAGTTCAGAAAGTTCTCGTACATCATATTGGCTTGTTTTGAAAGTGCACCTCTCAAGCTTCCCATGTTCTGTAATGATAAAATGGCTCTGGTTGAGGTGTGCAGACAACTGGACAAACTCCATAGAACCTACAGAGATAAGAAGATGATAGGACTTCGGCCCCCTATCTCCTTGGGAATTATACATGCAAGATAGCCCTAGATGCCAAAAATATAAAAAGGGCTTTTACTCCTCTTACTGTTCATTTCTTCAAGTCTAGGACTTGTTTTGATCTGAAGAAATTCATCGATCAGAATCTTAGAATAACCTATTATCATCATCCTGATACGAGGATTACTGGGTTGGTTGTGTTGATGATTTTGAAGCCAGGAGGAGGCATTTTGGTAGATTGTCTCTACAATAGATCTTAGATCTTAATCTCTACCAGGTGCCTGAAGGGCTTGTGGATGATGATGAGGGCTTGCAATCCTTTGAGTATGAAATATCCATCAAGCACACACCTCTAGAAACCCTGGATTGGTATGTAAAGGAGAAAGATGATTTGAGTGAGATAATTGCCCCTATCATCGTCAGAACTAAGGTTTGGTTTGACAGAAAGTTCGTGAATTCAGGAGGAGCCAGGGTAGATCTTCTTCAAGAGAAACTTCCACACCTGGGAAGGAAGTACATATGCCTAGTACTAAGGTACTTGAGAAAACTCCTCCTTCCTCGTTGAAAGATCCTGAAATGTCTACTCCTTCTTCCACTCAAGTGTATCAGAAGAAGGTCAAAGAGGTTAAGCAAGAACCAATCAAGGAAGAGACTCTTCTGGAGCACTCGAATTGCCTGTTGGGCCAAAGAACATTATTTTTCTAAGTGAGAATGAGGATGATGAGACAACAGAGCCAGAAGAAACCCTTGCAACCATCATGTTGAGATGGAGAAGGAAGAATCAAGAACTGAACCTCCAAGTTTAACAGACTCCTCTGCAAAGGAAATTCTTGAGGTTCCATGCCCTTCCCCACTGGAGGCAACGTAGTTTAGACTCTGAGTGCCATGAGTTCTCTTGCACTCGGACCCCTTGACTCCTTTGTTTCTTCTTCTTCCTTTGCCTGGGTGCAGCCCCTAGTAGACAACAGGAAAAGAAAGTCTTCTTCCCGATCAACCGGGCTTGATTTTGATGCTATGGCAGCTCTGCTTGGTACTACCCCTCCTCCTCCAAAGAAAGCAAAGACTACTTCAAGGTTGGTATCTGATGCTCAAGGTCAGCAGTTTCTTGAGGTTGTCAGACCTAGGGCGGATAAGGAGGAGAAGGATTTTTGATCTCTGACTTGGAGCTTTCCAGAATTCCACTAGGAGAATCTACACCTGAGAGTGAGGTTCATAACCTTGAAACTGTCACTAAGGTTATTGAACGGGTTAAAAAGGCAAGCAAACCATGGAGCAGTTGGAAGAATAGAACTAAGTTCTTTCCAACTTTATCAGATCATTATTAACAAAAGATAAAGTTTTGGATCCAACTCCATTGGCTACTCTCCCACCTCCCATGGTTCTCAGTTAGGAGGAAGTTCAAAGCATCAAAGACATACATAAGTATTTTACTTATGGGAAGGTTGTTAAGGCCATGGTGGATGACATGACTATAGCATGTTTGAATTTCATTGAGGAAGCCTTCAAAACCAATGAGAAGGTGGGCAATTTGTATGCAGAAACTTACTTCCTTAATCAAAACCATGGACAAGGAACTGAAGGTCTGGAGTGGATGTATTACAGACCTCCGTCTAATGGGCCAAACCGATGAGAAGATCCTACTGGCCAACAATGTGTTTGATGATGCAAAGAATAACTTATCAAGGACATGGATTTTCAACATTGAGTGGAAGATAAAGGTTCTGGAGGAAGCATTGGGAGAACTGAGGAATGTGTGGCAAAAAGGGGAGTCCTTTAAAACCTGTGTTTTATCTTGCCATCAAGGATATTCACTACCATATTCAGGATGAAACTACAGTGTTTCCTTTTCTCTTCAAGAAACAAGGCTCTGCTCGTAACCTTTGTCAAGGGTGATTTGTTCAAAGAAGAGTCATTTACTAAGGAGAAGATGAAAGACATTTGTTCTCTTCATTCAGCTTATTGCGAGGCTAATAAAGAATATCTGGAGCATACCGAGTTTGATAAAGATATGGAGAAATGTCTAGGCACGTGGACACATGCTACTTCCAACACAACAATTCCAAGAGGCATGGAGATAGTAGAAGCATTGAAAAGATTCAGGCATTGAATCCTCAAATCAAGGGCCCCCTAAGCTGTTGGTTCGAAAATATGTCACTGGACGGATCTATGGATAGGCGAGCCAACAAGTGTGTAGGGCATAGCCCCTCTTTGAGTCAAAAAGCGAAACCGGTTTATTGCTATTCTACCAGCGAGGAATCTATGCAAGTCTCACGATTCGCCTTCGGGGTTTGGGATCTCATCCCGGTAGGGGGGTGTTTCCGACCGCGAAAAGAAAGGAAAGGAAGAGGGGATGAAGAAAGAGCAGGTCCGAAGGAAGAAAAGAAATGAATTCCAAAGCAAAAAGGTCAGAAGGTTTATGTTTTGGGATTGGTAGTAAATAGAGCCAAACCTACTTGCATAAACAAACAAAGCAATACTGATGATGAATAAATGACAAAAAAGTAGATATGAATCTAACAGAATAAACACATATAGATCTAACATAAGAAAGGTCTGATGCATAACACAGCTATTCAGCACAAAGTCTCAATATTTGTATTACTGTTTTCTTCTGTTACAAGAAAGCTCAAAGTCTTTTTCCTTCACTTCTATTTTTCATCTGAAAGATATTCATCCATCTCACAATACAACAAGTATTGGGGTATATATAGAAGAAGAAGAGAAAAGAAGGCAAAAAGGAGCCAACAACTATTTACAAAGATATTTACAAAATATCTAAAAGTCATGTTGACTTTTTACAACTTGATGGATGACATCATCCCATGTTGCAACATGGATGACATCATCATTTGTATCAACACACTTCAGATATTTCCAAAAAGAAAGACGGAGAAGAGAAAGAGAAGAAGAAGAAGAAGCAGCTATATTCGTCATCATCATCCTGCGGCCGAAAGGGGGTGGACTGCTTTTGTTGCTCCTCAGGTGACGAGATATGGAACTGAGAGCGGTATTCCATGAACTTGTTGATTATTGGCCCTAGTTGATCCTGGGAAGGATCCTTGTGCCTATCACTTATCGCCTCACAAGTCTCCCGCTCATCTATGAGCTTCTCTGGGAGTTTGGAATAGTCCTTTTCCACCTCAATGAGGAACCCGATGAAGTCCCTACAGGCCAGCAGGTTGTTGATAGACTCTGTGTCAAATGTGACCTCTGGCCCCGTTCCTTGAGAAGCGATCTCCTTGAAGATCCGGGTGGTTTCATCAGCTTTCCTTAAAGTGAAGGAAGGAGTAAGTAACCCTGGCGACATATTAAGAACAATTCGTTCCATTTGGTGCATCGCATCCAGGGCTTCTTCCTTGACTTTGTCAATCTTTTCTAGAATAAATTCTAGCTGATCCACCCGGTAGTCCAGAGTGGACATGATTTTGTTGAGGGCCCTTGGATGGCCGAAGACGCCGAACTTGACTAGATCTTCGACTGAACAGTCGAACATTTGTTGGAAGGTCTCGTGCTGCAATCTGGCATGTTCCAGCTCTTCTGATATGGGCCTTGCTAACGCTTGGAGCTCTTTATTTGCCTTACTGATGTTCAGGTACAAGTCGGAGAACTCGGCGATCACTTTTTCATTGTCTTTGAGGATTTGGCTCCTCCAAGCGGAAATGGCCATACCCTGCTCGCCGATCTTGGCATACTCATTAATTTTCTCTGGCCGAGAAGCTCGAAGTCTCGCGCGATTGTGGGAGGCGCACTACCCATCTTCTCGTAAGGCTTGAGCAGATATTTGTTTTGCTCCTTCATTGCCTTTTCTCTTCCTTTATCTCTTTAAGCTTCTTGCAGAGGCGTCAACCGCAAAAAGAGCCTCCCCAAGACTTTCGGAAGATGTCCCCATTGTGACTTGGGTCACAGTAAAATCTGTAGGAGATAGATCCTTTTTCTCTTTGAGGGGATTGGGGTATGCGATTTCCATAACTCTCTCCCCTACAACGCACTTTGAGAGAAGCGCGTGACAGGCTTCTGCTTCTTCGCCCCCTTAGATGGGATCACGGAAAAGTCCATCGGAGCGATGGGAACTTTCCTCTTTTGCTTGACTTCCGCCGAGAGATCCAAGCTGGACCTATGGTAGAAGGACCGGAAACAGAGGAGGGGGCAGCTGCAGTAGTAGAGGGGAAAACGTGGAGACACGTGGCGGCGGCATTGAGAGAATAGCCGAAGAAGTGCCCACGGAAGGAAGGGAAACTGCAGCTGCGGAAGACATAGGAAGGGAAGGGAGCTCGGAGATGAGGGAAGAAATGGAGGAGGACAGATCCGCGAGGGAAGAGAAGATGGACGAAGAGGCGGGGGAAACAGTAGAAGAAGGGGAAGAGGACACGACCAAAGGGATGGTCGCTTGAGTCACTCGAGGAGGGGAAGGAAGAGAAGAAGAAGGGACGGAAGGGACCTCGGTTGTGGTGGCAATGCCAACATCCTGAGTGGATGGGCCTATTGTAGCTTCCTCTTCTGCTTCTTTCTCTGGCGAAGCCAGAGTTATTACCTGCTCGGGTGCCGCAGAAGGAGGACTCTCAGGGGCTTCTTTCTGAATGGCGCTGGATTCACCTTCTACGCCTTTGCCTTTGCCTTTAGGCTGCTGTTTGGATCGTGGAGGTGCGTTACCCAATGGGGAGGTCGTGAAATCAACCCCGAGGTAGATTAGTCCGTTCATCCGGCACCAATGCTCTGTCCTACGCAAATTCTCCTTGACCCTCTCCTCAATTGTCTGAGGGGCTTTAGTTCTATCAATGGTCGGAAAGGGCCAATTGTCCCCATCTGTGTCAGTATATACCTTGTCTACTTCATCTTCCGTAGTTTGGAAGCCTTTGGGGACAATGGCTATCCCATATTGGACGATTTCTGCCAAGGCTAGGCGAGAATGATCCTTTCTCCTGAGCTCCACCTCATGGATGACATCAATGTAAATGTCCTCGATCTAAGGGACGTGGATTGGGTCAAGTTTCGCCCTTGGCAGACAGCTCCTTGGGTCGAAGGTAGGCCTGGCTGGGAAGTCATGTTTCAAATTGAGTAACTCCAGCTCTGCGAACATTTCCTTCGCCTTGTGGTGGGTAGAGCATGTATATCGGCCCACTGTGAGGGGGAAAGGAGTTCCACCCTTCTTTCTTTTCAGGCATTTCTCGTGGTATGTGATCACCGCCTTGATGCTCCAAAGAGAATCGGTTTAGGTCCAAAGATACCTCGGTAGCCTGGTTGGCTCGCCTAAAAAGTTGGCAGCCCTTAGATAGGTGAACGTGGGAAACTGGGTGAACAGGGCCCCCATTTCTCAGTGGCTGCTACTATGCTTTTGGTCGTGCGACCATAAGTCATATTTGGCCTCAATAAATGCGAGATGATGTGATAGAAAAACACATCGTTAATTTTTGTAAATTGGGAGATGCTATTCTCCACCTCAATTCCGGTAGTACTCGTATATATCTTGACTCGAGGCCAAACTCCACTCCGCGTCAGCCTGGATAGTCCCTCTCGATCTTTGCCGCAGCAGACCACGTAGGAGTTCATATGGAATGTCCCCGTTGTGCTAAATTGTTGTAGCTGCTCAGAGATTGTGCTGCTTATAATTTCTCCCCAGCAAAAGCGCTGATCAGGCATATTCTTGTTCATGGTCTCTAAGTACCGCAACATCCATTTATGGAAATAATGGGCATCAGAAAGCCCGAAGACCCTGCTCAGAACGTAATGGTGTCGCTGAGCTCCTCTGAGAAGTCGCTGCGGTGGATGATTTGGGGCCACCGGGTTACTACCTTTTTGTTTTTCAAGTAAACCTCATTCATTAGTTGCATACACTGATCTGCATTGTCATCCCATGCCTTAATGCAATCTGCTTGACTGACGGCCACAAAGTGCCGGTGGTGGGGTATGCCGAGTATTCCCTCAAAGTGACGGGCAGTGAGGTTAATGACTACCTCGCCCTTGCTGTTTACGACACACCTTGTGTCTTTGTTGTAACATTGGGCAATCACCATCAAGAATTCATTGTTGACGGCGCTGACTGGGATTCCACCGCGAAGTGTAGGGCACTGCCTATCAGTTTGTCCATCCATGGACTCCTTGTGACTTTCTGAGTTCTAGCCCAGAATTCCTCCATATCAATATGTCCCAATTCTGAGTCTCTGACGTCCATGCTACACTCGGCCTGGGACTCGGGCATCCTGACCCTTTGATATTTATATTTCATCTCTTCTTCCGTAAGTTTGGCCTTTCCTTTGGATTTGGTGGGTCTCTTGCTGGATGTAGACATATGTTCTTTCGAACTCAGTTGCTGATCTGCATGAAGAAGAAGCGAGACCCAATCCGAAAAGGTTGTATTAGCCATTTGATCTTCCATTGAAATGTTAGCAGAAGAAAGAGTTAGAGATTTTGAGACTCAGGGCGCATGGCGCATGAAAGCTGCAGCTTACAGGGCTAAATAGGTAAGGCGCACGGGGAAAGTGTGTTGCAAGGGTTAAACTGGCGCCAAAGGCGCATGGCGCATGAATACTGCAGGATGCATTTTACAAAAGGGCGCATGAAAACATCGTGTTGCACGGAGACAGGATGCGCCAAAGGCGCATGGCTTTTTCATGTTACATGGGGATTTGGTGCGCACTTTGCGCATGTATCTTTGTGTTACATAAACTTCTCGTGCGCCAAAGCTAACTCAAGCAGTAGCATGGAGGGTTTACACGACATAATGCTTTTCTGAACGAAGAATACGCCCGCGCGCTTTCAAAGTCTTGCACTTGGCGTAGATTAAGCCGGGTGTTGCGCGAGATGCGGTGCGCGCCAAAGGGGCGCATGTTTATGTGATGCAACAAGGAAGGTTGATGCGCCATTGAGGGTGCAGGGCTAGTGTTTGCAGCAGCAAGATGGGTGCGCCATTGGCGCGGATTTTAATCATGTTGCAGGGGTGACAGATGCGCCAAAGGGGCGCAACTATTTTTGATGTTGCAAGACGCGCCGGTGCGCCATAGGGAAAAACAACATCTTCATTTCTCTCTTCATTTGTTTTAGCAGGGTTATTGGGCAATGAAACGGCTCATTTAAAAGGAAATAAAACCATGTTTTTCAGACAAGTTCCCCTACCAGCAGATCTGGACAGAGGGGGAGGGATATGGGAAGATAGCAAAAGGAGGAGGCTAGATCAACATTTTGATATCTCCAAACACAAACTAAAACCAGACCACCAAGCACAAAGAACCAAAACGCAAAACGCATGGAAGAGACAAGAACACTTACCCGGATAAATAGTGAGAATCTGGCAAACGGGTCCACAACGCATTGAAAACGACGAGGCAGGGGCTGACAGGCCAGAGAAAATAATCACGTGATGCGTCTGGTGAAAATGACATTTGTGGGCGCGTAAAAACATATATATAGGTGAGCTAGTCATAAATGCGCCACCAACTTTATAAAGGGCGCATGAAAATTACTATCGACATAGGAAAGTATGCGCCCTTTGGCACACCAAAGCATTTGTCAGCATGCAACTAAGCGTGCCTTTGGCGCACCAAAAGTTGTGTTGTCATTAGATTATGTGTGCCCTTTGGCGCACCGAAAAGTAGCGCAACAAAAGTTGTGCTAACATGAAGGCGCATGCGCCTTGGCGCACGCAGGAAGACTCAACATACAAGGCGCACCAAAAGTCGTGTTGACACTGAAAAATATGCGCCAAAGGCTTTAAAGGGGGCGCACCAAAAGTTGGTGTTACATAGTAATTCCATGCGCCCAGCCAAAAAAAAACCAAAAAAGACTAAGTTCGAAAAACCAGATTTCCTGGAAGGGATTTTGCAACGTTTCGAACGCAAGGGATCCCTAACGAGGGATCGAAACAAAATTTTCGGTATGGTTATCGGTAAAATTGCCCTTGTCAATTTTATGGGATAACAAAGCCATAATCGGATGTCTCTACTTCTAGCTCTTCTTTCTCTTCTTCTATTTTTAGTGTTGATCTCCTTGTAATTTAATTAAGGACTTTGTATTATGCATTTCCTTAATTAATCTTTTGGTTAAAAGAAACGGTTACCAAATGTAACCACTTTGTAAGCTATTTATTGAGCTCTCCTCGCCATTCCAAGGGGCTGGAACTCTAATCATTTTTGAAAGTGTAAAAGGACTTAAAGCTATCAATACAAAAGATTTTCCCTTCCTGTTTCTATCTGCATTTATTTATTCCCTCTTACTTGTCTAAAGTTGTTGAATCATTAATCTATTTGCATTAAGAAGCTTTGTATTCTTGTGGATGTCATCTCTAGAACTTTGTGTCTGCGAAATAACATCTAGTGGTTTTAATATGAATGATTATGTTCTATATATTGTCCTTGCTTAGCATTTATAAGGAACTATTTTGCTATCTATACTTCCTGAAAGTGTTATTCTACCTTTTCCCTCCATTAGTTCTTCTGTTCTTTTGTATTGATAATCTATCTTGGCATTAAAACACTTTCATGATATCGAGTTCCTCATCAAAGTTGGAAGTTGTACATTTGTAAATAGTTGTGTCGTTTGCTTTCAATAAGGGAACCTCTCCCATTAAAGAGGAGGGACTTTCTGTCCCCTGACTGCTTTCATTAAAGTCCTAATTTGACAACCAACATGATGCTATGCTTATTACAGGATCTAGTATGCGGGACATTGATGAGCTTAAAGAAAATTTAACTCATGCATTTGCTATGAAGGATTTGGGAGCTATAAAGAAAATCCTTGGCATGTAAATTCACAGAGATAGGAAGAACACAAAGTTTTATTTATCTTAGAAACATTATATCACTAAGGTGTTGGAAAGGTTTAATATACGAGAATTCAAAATAGATAAGTACACATATGGTTGGACACTTGAAATTGAGCAAAGATCAGTGTCCTACATCATATGAGGAGGTTGAGTACATGGCACGAGTTCCATATGCTTCAGCAGTTGGAAGTCTTATGTATACTATGGTTTGTACTAGACCAGACATTGCATAGGTAGTGAGAGTTGTGAGCATATTTATGGCCAATCCAGTAAAGAGCATTGGAAAGTAGTCCAATGGATTCTTAGGTATTTGAGAGGGACATCTAACATGCATTTATGTTATGGAGGGTCAAATATTTCTTTATATGACTATGTTGATTTAGATATGGCTGGAGATTTGGATGGTAGGAGAAGCACCACTGGATATGTATTCATAGTAGGTGGGACAACAGTTAGCTAGATTTCTAGATTGCATAAGGTTGTGGCCTTGTCTACTACAGAGGCCAAGTATGTTGCAGCTACAGAGGCTAACAAAGAGATGATATGGATGAGTAGGTTCATGGAAGAGTTGGGAAAGGAGCAAGAGGATTACAGATTGTGATAGTCAAAGTGTGATTCATTTGGAAAAGAACTCAGCGTTTCATTCAAGAACAAAACATATTCAGTTGAGATATCACTTCATACGACAAGTGTTAGAGGATGGGCAATTGAAACTGGAGAAAATTCATACAAATAAGAACCATGCGGATATGTTAACAAAGTCGTTGGCAAAGGAGAAGTTGGAGCTACACTCCACTTCTGTTGGTCTTCAAGTTTGAGACTTGAAGAGGGAGAAATGGGCCAAGGAAAGGATCCAAGAATGGAGTTGTACGATACAGTGCAACAATTTATCTCCAAGTGGGAGATTGTTGAGTTGTGGAGCTTAATTGCTTCACATTAGCATGTTTTATTAACTTGTTGGAATACACAATAACTGGCGTCGATCGACAACCGGCATCATCACCTAGCGGCCGATATTGGTCAAGGCAAGGAGGAACCGACATCGGTTACCTGTGCGTGATTGTTTTATTTAACTCATGGGAATTAGATCTAACCTTTGATATAAAGTTGATCTAATGATTGTAATTGCATAGCTAAAGTGTCCTAAGTTTGTATATGTCTATATAAGCTAGAAAGTTAGGGTTAGAAGATAGAGAACTCATTAAGAATTGAGAATTGTAAAGAAGGAATTCTTAGAGAGAGAAAAAGATAAGCTTGTGAGGAAGAAAGTACTGTACATCCGGAGAGGTGTGGAAGATTGCAAATCTTCATTGTATATCCTCTGTTAAAGCTTTGAATAATATATTGGTTGTTTCTTGGTGGACGTAGCCCACACTAGGTGAACCACGTTATATCTTGTGTATTGTTTCTTCTGGTTTATTTCGTATTTATTGCTTGTATGCTTATATCTGAATATGTGTCTCGTATAATCGGTATGATTATCCCTAACAATACAGTTGTTATCGTATAGATGACACAAGCAATAAGTTAATAAAATGTGAAACCCTAAGTGCAAAGAGAGAGAGGAAAAGACTTAATTGATTAACACTTGATCGTGGGACCGGTTGATGGGAAACTCTCAAGTGGAAGTGAACTATGTCGCGGTGCTCGGGATAAATTATGGGATGCACATAACGGAATGGACATAGGCGCCTAGATTAGGACAAGGATGCCTAGCCCCGTGGATCGTGCGTGCTCGATTCGATTTTGGAGTGTCGCAAGAGTGTTGCTAATGTTTGTTGTTAGTCGTTTGTATGTTGCACCTTGATCGTTGAATACGCATGTAACATATAAAATAGATGTTCACCTACAAAACCCACAAAACCACATCAAATCCAAAAAAAAAAATGCAATATGGGGAGTCGGACTAACCCCGACAATCACCCAACTAAGTGAACTTATAACCAAGCACCGCACCGCATCTCGGACTCAATGTAGTTCTTGTGAGTGTGTGAAAATAGTGATGCCCTTGTGCAAGATGCACTAGATAACGGGCTCGATTTGTTAAAGGATGCAAATGTGTGTATGGAATAGAAAAAACTTCCCCTTCCTATGATGTGTATGTAGAAAATGCAATCCCTTGTATCGATGCTAGATGGATGATTTTGAGTGCTTTGGATGCCTTTGGATTCAAGCTTAGGTGATAGATAGTATGTTTAGAGCTTGGTCCCTTATTTTGATCACATAGCTATGTATTTATATGATTCCCTTGGTTGCATTTCATAGTTGACGATTAAAAGGCCGACCCATAAAAATAAGATGCCTAAAAGATAAAAGAGGCCCAAAAAGAGCGAGTAAGGTAGAAAGAGGTCAGGAGCGCCCAAAGGGGATGAGGACGTCTGGGCACCGGCAACTTGGCTAGGCACTTGGTTTCCGAAGTCATAAAATTCAAGAAATTAAAGTTCTAAGTGGGTTGTCCAAATAGAAAATAAGAAACAAGGACAAAAGGCAAATGATTGTTATCAATTACTAGTTTTCTCGCTCAAATCATGTAAATGCTAGTATGCTTTTAGGACCTAGAAATGTACCCAAGTGCATGATTTTGTGTGTACATTATGTAATAGCTCTATTCACATTCTACATGGCATAGTCTATTCTAGATGTGTAATGGATTTCAACCAATGACACTTTTAGACATATACTATCATGCACTAACCGGAATCGAGTTCGTACACAAAAAAGAAAAGCAAACGAAGCGCAAAACATTTTTACAAAGACATATTGTCGATTCATTAACAAGCTCAAAAATTTCTCTCATGTTCACAACAAAAGTTCAAATATTGTTATGATCTAGATTGTACACCTTATGCATATCAAGTTAGCAAAAATTGGTCACATCTTTATAAGGAAAACTCACATTGAAGATCAATCCTTTACGTTATTGTCCTTACACCATTCTCCAAGGAGATGGTTATAACATGTGTACTTGATCTTAATCCATACTTGAAATACACTGTATTCAATGAAAATATCCATAAGCCTTACTTCCCTCCACTTCTTGAGCTAGAACCGATATAACACCCTTATGATTTGGATCCTATACACTTGCATCCCATAGAAAAGTATCATGCCACAAAGGCTTCTTGTAAATGCATCCACTAAGGCACAAAAATATTGTTCCAAATATTCAATACCTATAAATATGTTGATCAATCTTAGTGGTACAACATTTCGCAACTTTAGGTTCGGCCCTTAACTAACCAAAGACGAATGTGGGGCCATTTATTCTCAAGAAAAATCAAATGATTTGCGCAATGGCCTCATAATAGCTCATAGCCATGCAAACCTCACTCACTCTTCTTGAAATTTTTGACCTCCTCGGCGTCACACCATCTCATACCATGTATGCATACTCATGAAATCTCACAACATTGACATAAAAGGTTATTATATAGTGTGAAACTCTCACTTTCCTCGTAACTTGTCCAACACCTTGCACCATTGGAAAAGTGTCACGATACCTTTTGGTGCATTTCCGTATGTGTTACCACACATGTTTTACACCTACTCCGCATCCATCACAACTTTGTAGCCCCATGTTAGATCATAATGCAACACTTGTTTCTTACACAACTTGTACCCTTTACCACACAACACTCGCAACTCCTAGTCTTGTGTTAAACCAATATGCATTGTTCACAACTCTTGCTATACCACACACAATATTTGCGGCTTTTGTCATGTTGTGTACTATATAAAACAACCTTCACAACATTTCAAAACATTGCAGCCTTGTGATATGTCAACGTACTTGCGGCTTACTTATTCGCATGTCAATGTTGTCGTAGACCATCGTGCAAGACCTCTACACTCAATGCTTGTTTGGCGATATGCCATTGCCGTGTAGAATGCTATGACACACTCCACACTTGTGCATGTAATAACATCTTGCCAATATGTCGTGCTTTAAGTCGCAACTATTACTCCCGTAATTGTTTCTCCTGTAATTGTTTCTCCCCAGAATCGTTATTAGTTCTAACTATTGCCCCGTAATCATACATGGTATATATATTATAGCCACACACATGACACCTATGTGTCCATAGAGTCGAAAGAACATACACACATAGTAGAAAGGAAATAGTTAGCATGCATCTTGTAATTGTTTCTCCTATAATCATTATTAGTTCTAACTATTGTCGTGTAATCATACATGGTATATATATTATAGCCACACACATGACATCTATGTGTCCATATAGTTGAAAGAACATACATGCATAATAGAAAGGAAACAGCTAGCACGCCATGAGTATTTAATATAAGACACGTATGTAATTTTGGATTATTTCACACTAGTCTAAGCAAATTAATAGTGACACATTCCCCTATGATCACAAGAGTTTGCACTCTTAACCTTATTTTTTTGTACATACGTATACTTTTCTATTTTGTATATTGAATAGAATTTGCATTTCTATGTATATGTCTCCACATACAAATTTGTTAGTAAACTAATTTGTTTAGCTTTTTTACTATGCATTCTATAACACACTACTTATGTCCAAGTGTGTCATTATTCACTGCACAAATTGGTCCTGGGTACCACCATGCATGTTAGCCGTGATGAACATGTCCAATCCATCCGTTTTTAGACAATAATGGAATTTTATAAAATGTATCAATTGTGTTTGAAACCATTTTGTTTGGGTCAATTGATGAGGGAAGTAGATAGCTCAAACACAACACAAATGCTTTATCAACAATCTTGTAAGACATGTTCAAAATCGTGATAGGGAACTAAATGGTAATAAGTTCGGGGTACCCAACTTTGAGAAAGAACATGATGTAGTGTTGATTGATGAATTTACTTGAGGAATTGGTTTGAACGACTTCTATGTAGAATTTATGTCAATCGTGACTCAAGGTGTCCTAAACAACTTGGCAAAATTCATAGGAAAATCAACAATTCCATGGGCCTTGTATGTAGATATTTGTGCCAACTTCTTCATGAAGGTCTTGCGTGGATAGTAAACGATCACATGCGGCCCTTTACTCTTGGAGAGTTTGCAAGAAACTACTTGCAAACAATTTTTAATATCATCCTCACATACTAACGAATCGGATTAAGCGACAAATACATCATGATAGTGAGAAACAAAAGCTTGGAGGATATCAAGTAATTTAGGGAGTCCCGATTGACATCAAAAACATCCCTAATGATACAGAGCATGTCATGCCTAAAGAAATCCCGCTCAATTTTTTTCCCAAGAGGATGCACATGAGACTTGAAAGGCACGTGAAGTAGAAAGAAACGCAAGAGGGTTTGCACAATAGGAGGAAAGAATAAAGGCAAAAAGGCGCACATGGAGGTGGAAATAGTGAGGCGGAAGGGCGCAAAGGTTTGACACATGAGGTTTGGAAGGTGAGGCACACACGAAAAGTGGATAGACACACAAAAGGATGTTAGGCGTCAAAAGAGTTAGCGCATGAAGAGACAATAACATGCAAAGGAAGCAAAAGACGAAGGTGCACCAAAAGCACACATGAGAATGGAGATGCGAGACGATAGAATGAGTGTGCAAAGATTTTGGAGGAGTCTAGAATGGAAGCAATGGCGCAGAAAACATAGAGAACGAAACCTAAGCGAGAAAAGGCACAATAGAGTTGATAGAGGGAATAACATGTGTTAGGCCCGTCTAATCACATGGTTGATAGTGAGAAGTCAATGAAGGGCCAATCGAGAGAATCCAACCACCGAATGATGTGGCGTGACAGGGGTGGCTAGATGATGATAAGGTGGATAGGAGCATTTATTATCCCAAATTCAAATTTGGATATGAGAGGAACAGCCGGATATGTGGCTATAAAAGGAGGCGAGTAGTTCGTCGTTTTGAGGTTCAAAAAAAGGAGAGAGGCAAGTCATTGTGAAGGTGAGAGTGGAAAGAGAGGGACTTAGAGAGAAAAGGAGGTCGAGAGTAGGCCATTGAGCCAAGTGTAAGATAATCAATTTGGGTAAGTCCTTAGGAGTTCTCGTAGTCTATACAAACTACATGAGAAGCATTGTAAGCTTCATAAAGAACAAGTCTTTGTAGATGTCATAAGGCACTTTTCCATTAATATATGTCTACAACTTTAGTTCAAGATTTTGCATGACTTTGTAGGTTGTTAGTGTAGGATTTATTTTCCTCGCTTTATTTGTATTATCCTACTCGGGATATTCCACCTCACTTGGAGTTTCCCTACACTTATGGGATATGTTTGTTTAGGTGTAAACTTGACTACACTATTCTAGGTGTTGGTTACCACTTGACTACATTATTCTAGGTGTTGGTTACCACTTGACTACACCATTCTAGGTGTTGGTTACCACTATTCTAGGTGGAGATTGTCATGATTTTAGGAGGTTACACATTCACCTCTTATATGTACATCTCTTGCATTATTCTATTTGATCGTATTGAGTTGGAGTTATTTTTGTGTTATTGCAATTATCTCTCTTCTATTTTCGTAATTTGCAGTCTTGTATGTTTGCTTTGTTTTGTCTTGGAACAATTCACGTCTCACATTCTTCGAACAATCGATCAATGGCGCTTCTCCAATATAGGATTGAGTGGGGAGAACCCCACCCATCATCACCTAACTCTATCAACCGCTTGTTTGGATCTTATGAAGTATAAGCATTATTTGGAAACATGGTCCCCAATTTGTAGCTAATGCATACGGGCGCAAACTTGGCACCATGGGTTCAATAGGCCTCTTCAACCTTGAGCTTGTACCCCCATTTGACAATGTTTTTTTAAAATAAAATTCTTATTAAGCGGGAAACTCCAATTCATGTGAGGAATGAATGAACTCATAGTATGGTGCTTCATGGGACTTATAACAAAATAAAATCTACTTGTTTTTAACAAATCACGGAGGATTGAAGGAGTCTATGAGATAACATTTTCACTAGGCGATCTACCCCAACATTCATTTGATGCGGAACAAGTCTACTCATCGAGTAAGATGGACAATGTTAAGGTAAAATTGGGACTTAACCTTTTTACCTAATGTATCAACCACTCAATACAAAATTGCATAGGAATGATTAGATAAAATTGCTCTCAAAATTTTCATTTATAGAGCAATCCAAATTATTTGCAAAGGAGAAAAGGCTTAGCATTAGAAGAAAAACCTTATTTAATATTTTCACAACCTTGTCATTACCCCGTATGTGGTTAGTAAAACACCGAGTAGAGGAGGAGTGATGTTATTGGTGGTATACAAAAACCATGCCTCTTTCGTTAACGCATTAGCACATTAGGAGGAGCTCCTCTTTGTTGTCTATAGTTTTGACCATGTTGAAAAACCACAAATTTAAGTCGAATCTAGAAGTGTGTTAGTAATTCACCCTGAACATAACCCTTCAACAACATTAATGAAGGCGTAATTGTTGGAAGTTCTGAGGAAACAACCATCAAAATAAAAAAGGGTCCACAAAACCCAATGAGTGGTGTCACAACCCCAACTAATAACATGAGGAGCCAAGTCTAGTGCAATCAGTGTAACCAGTCCTCCACTTCCATTGTCATGATTGGACACATGACACAATGCTCCCAACCAAATAGATCCGATGCCAAAATGAAGTAAAAACTCAAAGAGTTTTAACTTCTTCCAAGGACAACACTTGTCATGTTTACAACATATTGACAAGTGTCTCTAACCTTCAACATATGGGACAATTCTCTAAGGTCACATACATTCCAAGAATAAACTATCATTGAGAAACATGTAGGTTCATGTTGCTCCCATCTTCCAGGCCATCTTTCACGATGACTTCGTTGTTCGCTTCAGTGTCATGGTTGTTTAAAGCTCTACTCTAAACAATTGCATCACATAATACATGACCAAAAATCCGAAATAAAGATTTCATTAAAGTTATAAAGACAATTTCAAGAGAGCCACTTCATTGTGACAAAGTCTATTAGCATCAAAATCGTGGTATATTGAGTGTATATCTTGCCGTGCACCAACAAATATACAAAATTGAAATAATAAAACTTTATAGAAGAAAAAACAAAATTAGACTCTGAACGTTTAACCTTTCCATTCATGTTCTTCTTGAAATGCCTTTTCTACGTGCCAGAGAAATTTTTGTTTTCGATATGATTAAATTAAGCTTCAGGAATTCTCTCTTCCAATGATGCCGACTCTTCATTTCTTGCAGAAATTTCACACTTGGATCACAAATCGCCAATCAAATTGGTAAAAATTCCCTCCATAAATTTCTCTATTTATTTGCCAACAAAATTTCTTTCTGCACCGCTCTTTCAACTATCTTGTGGCGCGGTCAATTGTCAATAACAACATTTTCTTTTTAATTTTGAGTTTACAACTACTTCACAGGTGCGCTTTTCTTTTGGTAAATTTCAAACAATGAGAACTGCAATCTCTTTATACACACCAAATTCCTTTTTATTAAATCCTAATCTGCAAAAATCGAACTGGATTTTGCAAATTTTACTTCTTTTTGCTTACTGGGTTTTTCAAAATAATTTTCTTTTACTTAATTCAAATCTGCAGAGATTGAACTGGATATTGCAAAACCAGGTAAATTTAATATGTTTTAATCTCTTACGGTCTATTAATATCAAAAAGAGATTCTGTGATCGATTTACAATGTTCAATTATATAGAGTAGCACTGGAAGACAAATAAAAAAGAGGCGATATTATGTATTTCAGGACAGGTATACAAAAAGAAAGAACTGGGTTTTCCAAAGCAAATTGGAGTTCTACAGAAGCTTCTTTGTGAATTTTGGACCGTCATAAGTGGGCATGAGAATTGTAAATGAAGGGGCAACGATAGGGTTAAGTTTATAATTTTTTAAAATAGGGCTAGAAAATGTCTGTATCATTTTAGGGTTGATAAATATTTAGGTACAAAAATTTATAGATAGATGATTTGTAATTTCATTTTTCATTCCGAGCTTCAACAACACTGAAATATGCTACAGGTACAACAGAGTTTTCAACTGTTTCTGGCAACTGCATCCAACAACAAAAGTCAGTTTGCGGACTCTTGGGGGCATTCTGACCTTGGCTTGTCTCAGCAACCTCAATAAAAATTACCCATGGATTCTCTGGAAAGTCCTTCAGATAGATCAAAACCTCCATCTCTGTCAGATTTGTCACCTTTTACATCTCCCAGTAGTCGTCCTGTCAACGAATTAAACTGTATGCCTTCTCCATCATCTTTGATGACTGCTTCTCCCATCACCCCTTTCATGGGATGCAAAACTCAAAAAAGTAATCCACTTTCAAGTCCATCTGTTCCTCACAATGATGACATCCCTGAAAAGAAGAACCTACAACTCCAGAGCACAGACCAATCTTTTTAACTCCCTTAAACACTAAAGAGCTCAGTGCAGCACCAAAGAAATCTAGTCCAAAAAAGTTGTTGAAGAATCAGGATATAGCCGTCTTTTCTCCACAGCTTTCAGACTGCAAACAGAAAACAGACAGAAAATCTCAATGCGAATCTCCTGCAGGTAAGAGGCAATGTGATATTCAATTTTCCCGATTTTGCAAAATCCGTTGCAATTCTGAAAATTTAATGAAACATTTGTTCATCCTTTCACTCAAAATGCATGTATTATATTGTTTTATGTTTACACCACATTATAGGTTATTGCCCGTAAAGACAATGTCGCACTTGTTCAGTTGATGGAAGTTAATACAGTTTTACCTTTCCAGCCCCAGGTCAAACTCATCCAACTCAAACTAGAAATTTAAATGGTCCAAGGCTCCTGATTGTTAGACACTACAAAGTGGAACGAATATAGGCACAAGTCACGTTGACCAGGGAAATAATTATCCCCAAGGAAAATGAATTATACCAACAAAAGAGCCAACACTAGTTAAGTCCTCAATTTTATAAAAAAATTAATTTCATTAGGAGATCAACAATGGCACTCCCATGGATACACACCGAAGAACCCACTGATAATATCCTTGACAAGTAAACTCATTCATGATTTGGAGTGTTGATTGAGTTAATTATAGAGGATGAAAAATTGGTTAATCCTTGTGATAATTCCCAATGATTAAGTCAGAATGTAAAAGGGCTTATTGTTCCTTCCAAAATGCTAACAGCGAGGAGAGTGAAGAATAGTATTGAGGATTTAAAAATTGTTTGTTTACATAAAGTTAAGTGTGTTAGGTTTATGCTGCAACTTCCTTAAATTATGATCGAAATGATCACTATTGTCTTACTTTTAATCATACACAAGGAGGTGTCCTTGTTTGAAGCTAGAAAAGCCAAAGGAGCTCAAATCAGGGCATTTCTCCACGCGACTAAAGGAGGGAATTAAATCACTAAATTCTTCTCGGGTCCTCAAACAACAATAGAAATTGGAGGAAATCATTTCCCTTACATGTATGATGTAAAAAATTAAAACAATGCATTTATCCATAGGATACTCTTAATGCAAAGGCACAGATAAAGAATCTGTTTTTCAGTCCTCTTTTATGCATTGGGAAATCCCATTTCGTGCTCCCTTGTTGGGTGATCACTTTGACTAATTTTATTAACAAAATCATATGCTTCACGTGTTCTACCCTTTTATAATAATCATATGGAATGGCATTATGAGTGATGATGAAGGAGTGATGCCTGAATCCATCATTGCAGAGAAAATCCTCCAAGCATCTTGCATAAGACCCTCTTTGCAGTATGCACTGATGACAGAATTGAAGGATACAACATCTGGCTTCATGCCAACCACTTTTATATCTTTCAATATAGATTCTGCCTTCTAGCACTTCCCTTGACTATCATAAGTACTAATCAAAGAATTATATGTCACCAAATCCGGTTTGCACCCATTTTGCTTCATACTATTTAATACTTCAAGAGCATTATCAGTTGAGCGATGTTCCCATATATGCATACCATTATCATTAAAGTAGCAAGTCTTTGAAAATCCATGTCTTTTCAATTCCAAAAAAGCATTTTCTGTCTCCTTTAACAAATTACATTTTCTATCTAAGTTAAATGATTCCTTCTTGTATATCCCCTGCTAGGGCATTCAATCACTCTAAATGATTACCAACTACATAAGCATCTTTATTTGGTTCATAAACTTTGTCACATATATCTCTAAGAATAGCCTCTGCATCCTTACAGTGCCATTTTCTAGACAATGCATTTACAATGGCATTGCAAATCAACATATTGGGAGCGAATCCTGCTTATAACATTTCACTGTTGCTAAGCATGCACAACTGATCCACATCTACCATAAGCCTTAATCAGGGTATTAAACATGTCTCGATGTGGATAGACTCCAGCTCCCCTCATTTCCTTAAACACCATCAACGATGGAAGTGTATTGCCTTATCTATCTGCTATAGATAGCTTTCTTCACCAATCCTATAATGGTTATTTTCATGAATTCTATCATATTATAATAACAGAACTGCACTGAGTAGCCGAGAAGTACAATCCCCATTTTGAAATGACACATAGTACTCTGAATGTTAATACTTAATGAACTTTACGAAATATCAGGCTACTAATCTGGTAATATATGATTGCATGTGTGATATTGGCATTGGAGAGACTCAAACATAGCATCTTACATTACTGTCTCTTCAGGAAATAATCCTAAGTTGAATTTCTGGTCTTAGTGATAATTTATGTTGGTGAATGTCTCACCCCAGTTGTCATTGTTTATAAATTTTGCATTGTTTTTATTATTAGGAAATACAAGTATTCAGAGTTCCTTGCTCTTTTGCAGCACTAACCTCACTTCTTGCTGTTGAAAAGCAATAATTGTATCAAAACATTAAGTATTCTGGCCCTAATGCACTTCCTTCGTGGTAATCCATCCTCACTTGTCTTTGTCCAAGATACATAACTTGTATATTGCTTTTATCATTAGGAAGTATCATTTCAGAGGTTTTTTTGCTTTTTGGTAGTTCAAACCTCACTTTCTGCTATTGAAAATTTGATATCTTTACTAGTATTCTTTCATTGCATGAATTTGATATCATTGTGTTGGAAAATTGAAATGTTGCCTTTGTTACTAGCATAATGATCATGATCATGAATTAAAAATAGTAGTGATTTTTAGTTTTCACATTTTTGCTTTTGTTTATGCAAATTAAACATGCATGCTCCTAGTTTTTAAGAGACAAGAACATACCAATTTGACACGGGTATTATTGGCTCCAAGTTTTTTTGTACAAATTCCCGTGCAGGGTAGTTATCGAAGGGTTACGAGTCTTTTAATATGTTTCCTGTTTGCAGTTATGCCCTCAATCCAAATGTCTAATTCGTGGAAGACTACACTTGGACAGCTTTATTAGTTGTTTTTAGAGCAAGCCCTGATTTTGTATGTTTACTACGGATCGCAATATCTATTTCCTCTTAAGAGTTTTTACTTACTTTTTTCTAACCATGTTGTCTTCATCATTTCAGGCCGTATAAGTCATTTGGATCTTGACTGTTGAGGCCACAATTCAAATAACAAGAGGTCTTATTATATGAATGTGGAAAGAAGGGCAACCTCTCCTTGTCTTATATTTTCAATGAGACTCTTGAATGTTCAAGCTACTATTCTAATAACAAGAGGCCTTCTTATATGAATGTGGAAAGAGGGGTGAACTGTCCCTGTAAAGAGTGACCTTCATTATCTATTAATTGTTTAGTTAAATGAAATTAACATCTTTCAGTAATTTATGGGGTAACTTTTGGATTGTTATGTGGAGATTCTTTATATTGAAAGATGTGTCATGAAAACAATCGTAGATGCACACCAATACTTGCCAGCCTCAAGTCAATTTGTTGCTGGCTTTAATATAATGCCTTAGATAATACTGTTTGCTCCTGTGACATGATGAAGCATATTACCTTTGATAATATGGGTTGTAATTATTATGTCATACAGTCTCTGGATTAAATAACAATTTTTTCTTTTCGTGAAATCCCGTCTCTCTAAATATGAAAGAATCTGACACCCTTATAGCTTGCATTACATAACCAAGGTATAAAACTCAAATCACTTCAGATCTCTTCAATTCTGGAACCAACTTTCAGTACATTTCAATAAGAAGTCCTTGAGGCAGAGCTGATGACGTTAGATGTGCCGCTATTTCACAAGTTTGATCTTTCTGTGCTTCTGCTCATCGTTTCCTTCTTGTCCAATGTTGGGCTTAGTTTAAAAACTAGACTTTAAGAAAAATTGCTTGGGAAACTAGGTTTCTTTCTTGTCCAATGTTGGGCTTAGTTTAAAAACTAGACTTTCAGAAAAATTTCTTGGGAAACTAGGTTTCTTGGGCAATTCTTAGTTAGTCGCCAATTCTTGAAAATAGTTTCTTTGACTTTCTTGGTTGTTTTCTGCTACTAACGGATTTGCTTGAGCTGAATCTTCTTGCTCGGCTGAATCATCCTTGCTGATCTTGGATTTCTTGTGTTATGGTGGGTCTTGTTTTCGTCCCATTGTCATTCTCTTCTCCTTGTTTTGCTAGTTTCTTATAAATGAAATGCCAGTATTCAGCTAATTGTTTGTGCTCCAAATAATCCGCACATATGTCATTCTATGTTCCTTGTTCTTCTGTAATATTGGAGTTAAACAGGGTTGTCTTTAATCCCACACCCTCTTCAAAATATACACAGACTAGAAAATTCCTACAAAATGCGGGATACACTGAGATCAATCTTAGCAGTTGGATCATTATATTATTACCACAACTACTAAAATTCCCCAAACATTGCATCTAAGCTCTTGAGCATCGTAAGACTTGAACATCAAAACATCATGAAGTCTTAACCACAACAATCTATATCACAGAATGTGAAACACAGTGCGCAAAATTAACAAAGTTCAGTGTGCTATAAATGCACGACTAAGAGTAATTTAAGCATAAGAATCACTATCAGAATCGTTTCCCCTCCTCTTCTAACCCGCACCCCGCCCGCCGCCACCCATGAAGATGCAACATCCAGTTCAGATGACTTAACTGCTCTGGGGTGCATAAGAATTTCATTGTATGCACTATTTCAATCCAAACCACATCTAAATAAGATTAATTTAAATTCATCACTCATTAAAAATATATTTGTTTGTTTTATGATTTTTCAGGGTTATATTTTATTGAGAACAATGCACTGCAGTGCTTTAAAGGCAACAGACAAGCACAAAGAGGGCCAATTTTCATTTTTTTACAGCTAAATAGTTTGTTGGTCTGCAATTTATACAATTTAATAAAATGTTTGTTAAGGTGTAGATTTTATACCACAACTGCGTATCAAATTTGACATCAAATTTGGCATACCATGTAGATGGCCCTGTGAAATATATATGGCTTATCAAAGTTTGTTGCAAGGTTCATGGCTTCCATTTTCCAACCTCTTGGTCTAATACCTTCTGTTGCCACATGTGACTCTAATTCCATGCACAAAACAACTGTATCTGGGAAACAACAGAGCTCAACATGAAATTGATATGTATACATGAAAGTGGGTAACTACAATACACTACCAATACTACAGACAGGAAAACTGCACACCAATAAAGAAAAAATGTGATCCTTGTCCAAAGGTCAGAACATACCATCTAAGCTAATAGCAACCAAAGAGATTATGTGCTAGAACCACAAGCCTTTGACATTTATAAAGGCTCATTTACAAAGGCTCACGAGTAACATGAGCCAGTTTCCAATTTTCCAAAAAAAAAATTCCCTCTTCCAAAATAACAGCAGATTATCTGCGATAAGACACAGAAAAATGCTTAATATAGATACTAATTCTAGACCAAAGTTTATATTTAATGCCTACTACTTCAAAAAAATTGTTCCCTTCTTATTTTTCTAGTAATTATCATTGCAATTTATAGGTTCTAAAAGTTAGTAGATTAGGATTGCATCCCAGTGTGTTCATATAGAATACTTTAAACAACTGTCTTCTAAGCCTAACATATTCCTCAGAATTGTTTGAATTTAGTAATCCCTAGTGACCCTGCCTGTCTTGGGCTCCGAAAGCTCAATCAGCAATGCTCTGGGGATCAAAAGCTTTTTCCTCTTTACCTTTTTCCATTAGACTGGAAGAAAAAATTAACTTTTCCTAACTTCTGGTTGGTACAGATGACACTACGGATGAAGAAAGCCAAAAACTATTTGCCAAAGTTCTACAAAAAGTTAAGGTCTAAAAAAACCCTTTGCCATCATGTTGAAGAAATTGTACATGATTTAAAAACCGTACCATGATTGCTATAAGAAAACAGAAAATATAATAATGGCGTGAATGTCAAGACCCAGCAGAAGAACGCAGGAGGATTTTCCTCGCCTGCTGCTAGCAAGTACCACACTAACCATCCAACTCAAGCTACATATACAACTGATCCAAGGCCTCTGATGGTCAGACACCACAAAATTGAAAGAAAATAGCCACTATTCATGTGGCCCAGGGAACTAATTGTCACAAAGCAAATGAATTATACCTCCAAAAGAGCCAGCACCAGTGAGTCCTTTTGAATTTCCTTAGGAGATTAAGAATGGCAGTCCCATGGAGACATGCCTGAAACAAAACAATGATAATACCCTCGACAAGTAAACCCACTCATGATTTGGAGTGTTGATTAAGTTTGCTGTGAAGGATGGAAAGCGGGTTAATCTTTGGGATGGTTTTCAATGACTAAGTTGGAATGTAAAAGAGCTCATTGTCCTTCATAAGGCTAATGCCAAGGAGACTGAAGAATCCGATTGAGGAAATGGCCCTGAGTATCTTTGAAGCTATGAAAGCCAAAGGAGCTCAAATTAAGTCATGTCTCCTTTAAATTAAACCATTAAATTCTTCTTTCGGTCCTCAATCAAAAATAGAAGGTGGAGGAAATCATTGCCCTAACAATGCATTTATCCATAGGATATTCTTAATGCTTGAAAGCAAATGCACTAATAGATATCCTGTTGTTCAAGGCTCTTTGATGCATTTGGAATTCTTTAACTGGCAAAAGCAAGCCTCTTGACAACCTTTGAAGCTAGGAGAGCCAAAGTTGCTCAAATTAGGGCATGTCCCCATTGAATCAAATGAGGAGATTAAACCAGTAAATTCTTCTTCCAGGTCCTCAAACAACAATCGAAGTTGGAGGAAATCAATCCTCTTAAATCAAGACGAGGAAAACACTCTCAAGCTAGTGAAAATCTAGATGATTTGATTGACTTGCTCATTTCTCCCTTGATGAACTTTCAAAGACTTTAGACAGTATGGTTGATGTTAAGGCCCCTGGTGAAAATTGGCCATCCTTTTGACTTCTATAGCAGAAGCATTAAACCCATTAACAGAAATAAATGTTGTCTGCATTAAATCTGTTAATCATTCATGTTAACAGGAATCAAATGGTGTATGCGTTAAATGTATCGATCTGTCATCTTTTTGACTCAAGTAATAGTTACAATTGGAAGCCCCGACATGAGTATGAACTGTAGAGAAGAAGTTTGAAGTCGTGAAGAGGAGAGGTCGACGAGAGGTACGGTCGACGCAGGGCAGAAGAAGGGAGTTGGCATCGCTGGAGGAAGTCGCTGAAGCAACTTGGAAGCAAAACGTGGAAGCCTGAATCGTGGAAATCGTGGTTCGAAGGTGTAGCCACCAGCAAAGTCATGGCAGTCGCAAAACCTCAGAGGAAAACGAAAACATGAAGATCCTTACACAGTGGCAAATAAGAGGGCAAATAAGGCAAAATTCGCTGGTAAAGGGCAGAATCGTTGGTTGTGGGCACAGTCATCGTTGGTCGTGGGCACAGTCAAAGAAAAAAAAAAATGTGAAGGCAGAATTCGCTGGTAAAGGGCAGAATTCGCAAAACGTGAAGGGCAGAATCACAAAGGTAGCAAAAGATTTTATAAAATGTTATAATTTTTTACCTACCTGCCACGTATTTGCATTTTCCTACAGCCACGCATATTATTCATTCATTTAATATTTTTGGCTGGAAAAGAATACTTTATTAAGTGTGGGGCAAACTTTTATTTTATTATTTTCCGTTACTTTGGAATAATAAAATGGCAAATATATCACACTTGACGTTGCCGGAGACACAAAAATTAACGGGCACTAATTTCAATGTATGGAGCCATAAGATTTTAACAGTCGCGGAGTTTCGTGATTGTGATAAAATAATCAAGGGTGATGAAAGTCGACCAGCGACGAACTTCGAGGATTATGACAAACGTCATAAGGAAGCATTATTGCTTCTCAAGTTATCGGTGTCGGATGATTTGATACCGAAGTGCGGAATGCCACTGTGGCAAGCACATTATGGGCCAGTCTGAGAGATAAATATCAGACGTCAGAGAAGAGTCGGGTTTTATACCTGAAAAATATGCTCTTTTCCGTAAAACTACAAGAAGGTGGATCGCTATCTGAGCACCTACTTCGGATGAAAGATCTCCGAGACCAGTTATCTTCCATAAATAAAAAGGTGGATGATGATGATATGGTGGCTTTGGTTCTAAATAGCTTGCCTTCTTCGTATGAGTCATTTGTGGAGGCACTCCATTTAATGGCTGAAAGTCAAACACTCACGTTTGACAAGGTGAGTTCCTACCTGTTGCAAAAGGAGCGGAGACAACTTCAGGCAAAATCTAATTGTGACCATTCAGAGAGTGCTCTTGTCACTCAGTCAAAGGGAAAGTGGAAACGTCAATCTGGTGAATCTTCCACTCGGTATCAGGTCACATGTTATTACTGTCACAAGGTTGGGCACCTCAAGAAGGATTGCCGGAAGCGGATGTATGATCTTTCGAAGCAGAACAAAAAGCCATGTAATGAGGAACATGTGGCAGCAGTTGCAAAAGAACGGGATTCGGATGATGGGCATGCTCTTTATTGTCTTACGACATCATGCTCGAATGATAGTGGTACCAGTTCTTTGAATCATCGACTCAAAAGCGTATGCACACCTTTTCATGTCGTGGGGACTGGTATGTTTCATTTATCGCAAATATATGTTTTGAATCGTAGTACTAGCTGATGGAGAATCACTTGCAGTAGAAGGGATAGGAGATATATGCATTGTATTGAATAATACTCATAAATTGTTGGTACGGAATGTTAGATATGTACCTTCTTTATAAAAGAATCTTCTATCTATTGGTCAATTGACTGAAAATCCCAATATTTCTGTGAAAGAAGTGTGTTGTCTCTGATGTGAAACAGAGACGGATAATTGCCCTTGGTATTGGGGAAGGTGGTCAGTATCGGCTTGTTGATCCGGCTGCGATCAACATGAATGCACGAGTGGAGGACAGCTCCACCATTCAGGATGTGCAGGGGGTTGCAATACCTTGGGAGGAAGCCATTCCTCACAAATCTGTTGACTTGGATACAGTCAACCTACATGCACCTATTGTGGAGGGAATATCCACTATACTAGGTGTACGGGAGGCGGACATGCCTTGGGAGGATGGATTTCCTCATTCTGAAGAGCAATTTGTTGTGGACGGAGACTCCACTATTCCAAATGCATTGATGGTGCATGGTGAGATGGCATGCCCAACCACTCACTCAGAGGTTCTTGCTCGAAGGACAATAGAGCATGAACAGTTTGCTCATTGTGTTGTGAAGGATCTTTCCCAACAGAGGGGGATAGATGAGCAAATAGATAAGACGGAGATGGTTATTTCTCCTATTGAGACGGAGACCACTGCTGAGACGGAGATGGTTATTTCTCCTACTATTGAGGAGTTGGTTCTAACTCCTGCACAGATGGTCACATTCCTCTTCTTGAAAAAGTTGGATGAGCACTACATGGTGGTGCAAGGATGTGATCGAGGTGACTTCGATTGCAGGATAATTGAGTCTTTGTACAGACTCCAGTAGGCTACACAATCCTGGAATAGATTTTTCAATCCACATCTTCGAGGTTCCGATTCAACACTCGGAGATGGGGCTGACACTCTCAGCCATTGGTGATTCATCACTGGTCAATGAATCACGTAACAGAGAACCAATGGACCACTTGCCATATCTTTTGTTCATGGGACCAGATTTTTGTTTTGCGGTTCTTCATTCAACAACCGCAACACAGTCAAGGACTGCTGTTTTTAAAGTACAACTTATGGCACAGTCTGTAGATGTAATGACTAAACATATGGGCTTTAGGAAATTTGTAAAATTTCAGGACAAACGTTGTCTTGTTTCCGGTTTAGTCATTAAGAGGGGGTGTTAAAATATAACACATTATATAGAATGTAAAAACAGTTATGTAGTTGTTCGGTTGGTAACTGTTCAACCACCTCTCTCTCAATAAATAAACCTCTGCCTGTATCATTTGGACAGTGCAGTTTGCTCTCTCGTCTCCTTCTGTATTCTTTCTTCTCTTTGCATATTCTAACACTTTCAAGCATGTGAAAGGAAAGGTAAATGAGCAGATATAAAAAGTAAGAGTTGTTGTATTTATTAATAGTGGAGACAGTGGAAGCAACATAATTGTAGATTTCCTTTCGAAATCTAAAGTAATGCATCGACATGAACGGAACCAAAAATCAAGGATATTGAGTGAATAGCAAGGGAACAGAACTGACAATTGAGGACAATGGCCAACAACATACAGAGGTAATGATCCAACAAGGAATGGAAAATAAATAATTCTAAAAATCAGCAGTGAATACATAGCCTAACAAATGGCGTGGATAGGAGAGCAGAAAACAGAGCCATTAGCTTGTATATGGTACAACCGTTGAACACAAATACTAACCACAATATAGTTTCTTGTTGAGCTTGCGCCACTCATCTCCATTTCAAAAATCTATGTCGTTATCACTGGTGGACTGCACAACAGCATTGTTTGTTAGAGAAATGTCAAAAATAGAAAAAGTTTGTTTTAACTTTTTATAGAAGAAGCTCTTATAAATGGGGAAAAGTTCATTGCTAATTGAAATGATACACTGTTAATTTAGAAAACGAAATGAACAGCAGGGGAACGGAACATAAAAAAATACAATAATGCTTTGGAACATACAGGGCAATATTCCACCGAGGATGAAATGGAAATTAATCATTTCTAAAATTCAGCAGTGAGCACATAGCCTAACAAACAACATGGATATGAGGGAGGAAGGAGAGACATACGATTGCATATGTTACGGCACAGATATATAACCAATACTAACCACAGTATCTATCAGCTTGTGCTGCCCATCTCCATTTAGAAAATCCATGTCTTCATTGTTATTGGACTGCACAACAGACTTATATGTTAGATAGATGTCAACCAATAGAAACGAACGACAGTGGAGAAGCAGACGAAGGAAATGCAATAGGAAACAATTTTGTTTACCTTTATTGACAATCAATTGCAAACGTTTCCAATATTTTGTCTGGCAGCCAGATCTAAAATGCATGTGTGGTTAAAAGAAAAGAGAACAATATGTGTAACAGGATAATAGTTACACTGAACAATATGTTATTGTAACCTTGATGCAAAATGTATGATATCTTGTATAGATATATGCGCAAAAATATAAACTTAAGGAAAGAAATAGCAACCAACCTTGAAATATCTTGTATAGATTAATCTATTCAGTTTTTCACATCAAAATGTAAGCAACCAAACATTGACCAACGTAAACTAAATCTAAATGTTGTCACACTTTTAAGAAGCATTAATTTCATGTAGAATCTAGTTAGGAGACAAGTAAAAGTAAGGTTTATCGAGTTGGGCAGACTATCAAATGATATTTGCACAATCTGAGTAAAATTAACCTATGAGAATTAATTATAGTCAACATAAAAGCATCAGTATCAACATATCAGAATACCATTTGTCTTTGCAATCAACACATTCAACAAGCTACATATTTTGTCAAGTACTTTGTCAAATAGTCCATGTTTCTTATGCAAGCTTCAACATTCTGCATAGATGTTTGTAAAAAAACTTAGGTTTAGCAATGGCAATGCTGCCTTACACAGGTCATCGAGTTAAACATTGCAATTTAGCATGTCTTAAAAGCATGTTATTTCTAATATTGTGCTAAAAACTTAAATTCGCATCATTAATATGAATGCGGTCTTTATTAACCTATAAATAGCATTTCTCATAAGTACAAGATTGCAATGCTTTATTGAACTGATAGGCTCACTGAAAGAATTTAGGCATTATTCTGAGACAAGTTTTAAAAGCCAATGCGATCAGAAGCAGGGGAGGAGTGGCGTTCAATTAACTTATTTTGCATGGACTTAGAATTGGGTCCAAGATATATGCAGTTGTAGAAAAACAAGAAAATAGAGGACATAAAGCTCTTTCCACTTTTTCCCTCTGACATAATTATGTAATTACTTTTTGGGAAAACATAAGCGATAATCAAAAATCTATTACTTGAACATAATGTTATTTCTTTATCCAAACTTTATTCATTACAGTCCACTAATGTTATTGGTCATGTGTGGGCATTAATATACATTTTTTTCCTTGAATAAACCAAATTCTATGACTGGGAAAAATGTCCATTCACAGGAAAATGCTAGATGGAAGAAACGGGGATGTTTTCTGCAGACCAATATGACCATTATAAAGTAATTTCAATTCCTACACTTTGCTTAATTGGTCCAGCTAATATTAGATAAACTATAAGTATATTCTAACAGGTTTCATCTGACAAGCTAATATTTTTTGCCTAATTTTCTGGATGTTTTCTCCAGATGGAAAGGGTGCCATCAATCTCAAGGGATTGCAATTCTACAATAATCTCATCAATGAACTCATCCTCCATGGTAATGAGGTTCTTTGTATGGTCGCATGAAAGGAGGCTCTGCCATTCACTAATAGCAACAATGTCCAAACAAAGGGAAATTATATTTCAGTTTGATGGAAGTGGAAAGTAGAACTGGTTATAATAGACAATATTGGGGAAAAATTAATTTTGAAACTGAACCGAGCTTAACAAAAATGAACTGAAAAAATGGGGTAAAACCCAAAAATATATAGATTGTGCTCCAAGAGGATAACAGTTATAAATTTTGCAGGTATTGAACCACATGTTACCTTATACCACTTTGATTTGCCTTAGAGTTTGGAAGATGCCTATGGAGGATGGATCAATCCCCAAACAATGTAATCTTTCTACCTATAATACTAAAATGTTAATGAGTTGTAAGCTATAAAAAGTACAAAAGTCATTCCTAACAATTTCCAATTGGCATGTTTTTATACGTAGAAGTTTTTAGAGCGTTTGCATAAGTTTGCTTCCGAGAATTTGGAGACAAAGTGAAGTACTAGACAACATTCAACAAACCAAATGCATTTTCCACTTTAAGTTATGACATTAGTTGGTGGCCACCAGAACATTGTTCTTATCCATTCGAATTATTTGGCAACTGCAGTGTAGGAAACTCCACAGTGGAACCAAACGTTGTTGTTCATCATATTTTGTTATCACATGCTGAATCAGCCAAACTCTATAGAGACAAATTTCAGGTTAGAAGTAAGTCATTACATGCATCACTAAATTTCTCAGGGAAACCATGCAAATCTCCACAAATTGAACCTGGATACAAACTCAAGCAAGCATATCGTTGTAATGATACATCAATGACACCAGGATATCAGTGTGCTAGCTAGGTCGAGACCTGGCTGTCTCATAATTTTTGCCATTATCACACTAAAATAACAATAACAAGCCTAAAATTATAGTATGATTATCAAGGCAACTAAGTATCTTATTCATTCTTTCGTGCAATTTTCAATCCAGAATCCCTCCTGCAACCATTACTGACTGAGGGAGCTAAAATCTCTTGGAAACCCTCTTGCAACAGTTTGTGAATCCATCTTGCAAGTGCGCTGCCAAAGATGTATGTAATTGTGAAAGCGTAGTAAAGGCACATGAACTGTTTGACAAAATTTAAATAAAGAGGACAATGTTTTAACTGAACCAAAAAAACTCAAAATAAGGTCTTTTCAACAAACCTAATTTATTTTTTTGCATATCTTGCAATCGTTGCAGTCTGTGAGACAAAGTACCTTTAAGGCATTTTTTAAACAGTTCACATTATTGCCCATTTTCACACATATCTGCCAGGGAACATGCAACTAAAATGAGCCATTCTTTATCACTTTATTTATCACTGCACGGCTGACAAGATTGTGTTGGGGACATTTTGTCCAACAGTTTACATGCCTTTGCTTGCTTCCACATTTGAACATCCCCTTCCATAATGCTTTGGTGGATATGACTACCCTATTTGAAAGCCCTGCTTTTGCAGAGGCTGGCAGTATGCTAGCAAAGACTAGGCTAAAGTAGGGGAAGACAACAAAATGACATGAGTATTGATGGATTGCCATGGTGCTCAGCGGAGCTTGGACCAGTAAGTCAGCTGAATGGCCACAATATTTTTATGGACTAAAACATAATAATCATTTATCCCAGAAATCAAAAATATCAAAGTGAAATATAAATACTAGTAACTATAATTTCATCTCTTCTAAGTAGTGGTCACTGCAACATAAAAATAGATAAATAAAGAAACTATCCATCTGAAAAATTCGTTATCCATATGTTAAACTATTTATCATAAAAATAGATAAATAAAGAAACTATGCTAGCAAAGACTAGGCTAAAGTACGGGAAGACAACAAAATGACATGAGTATTGACGGATCGCCATGGTGCTCAGTGGAGCTTGGACCAGTAGGTCAGCTGAATTGCCACAATATTTTTAAAGAGGAAAACCTAATAATCATTTATCCTAGAAATCAAAAATATCAAACAGAAATACAAATACCAGCAACTATAATTTCATCTCTTCTAAGCAGTGGTCACTGCGACATAAAAATAGATAAATAAAGAAACTATGCATCTGAAAAATTCGTTATCCATATGTTAAACTATTTATCATAAAAATAGATAAATAAAGAAACTATGCTAGCAAAGACTAGGCTAAAGTACGGAAGACAACAAAATGACATGAGTATTGACGGATCGCCATGGTGCTCAGTGGAGCTTGGACCAGTAGGTCAGCCAAATTGCCACAATATTTTTAAAGAGGAAAACCTAATAATCATTTATCATAGAAATCAAAAATATCAAACTGAAATACAAATACCAGCAACTATAATTTCATCTCTTCTAAGCAGTGGTCACTGCAACATAAACATAGATAAATAAAGAAACTATGCATCTGAAAAATTCGTTATCCATATGTTAATACTCATGTCATTTCATCTCTTCTAAGCAGTGGTCACTGCGACATAGAAATAGATAAATAAAGAAACTACGCATCTGAAAAATTCGTTATCCATATGTTAAACTATTTATCATAAAAATAGATAAATAAAGAAACTATGCTAGCAAAGACTAGGCTAAAGTACGGGAAGACAACAAAATGACATGAGTATTGACAGATCGCCATGGTGCTCAGTGGAGCTTGGACCAGTAGGTCAGCTGAATTGCCACAATATTTTTAAAGAGGAAAACCTAATAATCATTTATCCTAGAAATCAAAAATACCAAACTGAAATACAAATACCAGCAACTATAATTTCATCTCTTCTAAGCAGTGGTCACTGCGACATAAAAATAGATAAATAAAGAAACTATGCATCTGAAAAATTCGTTATCCATATGTTAATACTCACAAATTCAACCATTCCTACAGCTGGATACTGAAAAAAGAATTGAAAACAATGACAACAAAAAGATAAACCATCTATTTGAAATTTTTCCATAACCACATTTTAATATTCACAGTTGCTGCTCTTTCCAACCATTGGGCATTGCAAAAGAAAATTGAAAACGAAGAAAACCACCTGTCTAAACTTTTTCCATATCCATATATTAAGAAACACGATTTCAACTTTTCCCAAATACTGGGCATCAGAAAGAAAAAATATTTCCATACCTGCATATTAATACCCACGATTTCAGAAAAATATGGGGAAAAAACCTATCCATTTGAAACTTACCAACCCATCTCTACCCAGCTACTGGTATTGTAAAATATATAATAGAAGAAACAGGGCCGTGATTATTGGCATGTTTTAAATTTTTTTAAATTCTGCAATGACCCTGACAGTCGGGCTCAGCTACAGCCACATGTCATCCAAATATCTCAAAATAGACAGACAGATAGGATTTATTGGATGGTCTTGCATTGCCCTCCACAGATCCTAGCCATCATCAATATCTGTATCAGGTAAATGCCCATAGTAAGTCACACCTTCTGCGTAACCAGATGTAAAAATTCTGGAGACCCTTTCACTAGTAATTTGTCCTGGCGAGACTCTAGCCCCAGTTGGAGAAAGTGGGAGTCGTAAATCTACGATAGTCAGCTTACATTAGAGATTCTACATACATCCATAAGGGAAAATGTATATAAAGAATTTACGGAGCTTTAATAAATCTCTGCAAAAAAAACCCCTTTCCACATAAATTTAAGAAAATATTTATTCAAAAACATAGCAAAACCCTAGGAACATAACCCAACCACCTCAGGTGGAACAAGAGATAACAACGAATTGGAGGAAGATGATAAATGAAATCTCGCCTCTTCCCTGCAACATTGGCCGCCTCTCTCCTCTTCTGCGCAACAAAAATAACATGCTTGCAATGCATAGAACATTTTATTACCCTACTCCTCGTGCACGACCAACAGCCCTCTTTAAGGAGAATGGTGCCCCTGCCCTTGACCACATGGCACGCAAAAAAACCCCTTGTTTTGAAATTTCAACTGCCTATAGCCGTATTTGTTGCACAGTGAAAACTTGATCGACGGATGCAATCTTTGCAAAGGTCTTGCCTGCGTGCACGGAGACGTTTCCCACCATGGATGCAAACAGTAAAGGTCAACTCCGACTGTAAAGAACGCCGATATTACGCAGGATTATGTTGACAACAATGAATGCAAGCAGATAGTTCTGACAACTTGTTTTAATGGGAGAAAAAGCTTAAGTGAATTGAGTAAGGACTGCAAGTGAATCTCATTACAAATTACTGCAAGATGAACATTTGTGAACATCATGACATACAAAGAATTTTGGAGGCTACTTGCTATAAACCAGTTGGGTCATAATTCTTCATTTTCATGTAACAAATTGAAACAATGAGTTTATCCATAGGATTCTCTTAAAGCATAAAAGCAAAGGCCCAGACAGAAAATATATTTTTCAATCCTCTTTTATGCATTTGGAAATTCTGTTTGGTGCTCCCTAGGTGTGGGATCACTTTGTGTAATTTTACTGACAAAGTCATATGCTTCACTTGTTCTGCCCTTTTTCTTACAGCCATATGTAATGGCAATATAGGTCTGGTCATTTGGCTTGCAGCCATGTTTTTCCATATAGTTGAGAACATTCTTAACGTCTTCAAACATTCCGAGGTCAGAATAACCTGCAATAATCGTATTGTATGTGATGATGCAAGGAGAGATTCCTGAATTGATCATTTCAGAGAAAATCCTTGAAGCATCTTGCATAAGACCCTGTTTGCAGTATGCATTGATGACAGAATTGTAGGACACAACATCTGGCTTCATGCCAACCACTTGCATATCTTTTAATATAGATTCGGCTTTCTTGCGCCTCCCTTCTCTACCATACATGCTAATCAAGGAATTATATGTCACCAAATCCGGTTTGCACCCATTTTGCTTCATACTATTGAATGCTCCGAGAGCTTTATCAATCAAGCCATGTTTCCCATATATGCAAATCATCATGTTGAAAGTAATCAAGTCTGGGCAAAATCCACGTATTTTCAATTCCAAAACGCATTTTCTGTCTCCTTCAACAAATTACGTTTGCCATATACATGCACAAGTGTTTTTAGGAGTATCCAACTAGGATAGATGATCCCTGTTTGTATATCCTCTGCTAGGGCATTTAATTGTTCTAAACGATCACCATTTGCATAAGCATGCAATAAAGACGCATAAGCATCTTCATTTGGTTTATAACCTTTGTCACACATATCTTTGAGAACAGCCTCTGCTTCCTTCCAGTGCCCTTTTCTAGACAATGCATTGACAATGGCATTGTAAGTCGAAATATCGGGAGCAAATCCTGCTTCCAGCATTTCACTATATGTTGCTAAAGCACGCTCAACTGATCCACATCTACCATAACCCTTAATCAAGGTATTAAATGTATGTCGGTCTGGAAGGACTCCAGCTCCCTTCATTTTTTTAAAAACATCATCAACAACCTTATGCTTTCCTTTACTCGCACATACAGTCAACAAAGTATTCCATGTGACTCTATCAGGGGTACATCCAGCAGATGTCATTTCACCAAATGCTTGCATCATCTCTTTGAATTTTGCCTTTTTACCATACATGCCAATAATAGCATTGAAAGTGCATAGATTTGGACGACAATTATTACTCTTCATCTTTCTAAACAACTCCACCGCTCTCTCCTCTCTACCTGCCTTGCCAAAGGCAGATATCAGAGTTGTGTGAGTGAAAACATCAGGCTGTATTCCTTTACTTACCATTGTATCCATCAAACCGAAAGCTGCATCATAGAACCCAGCTGTACAATACGCTGAAATCAATGAATTGTAGGTCACGACATTTGGTCTGCAATCTTCACTCTTTTCCATTTCCCTCAATATATTCAGAGCTTCTTCATGTAAACCCGCTTTCCCATACACATCAAGAAGTAAATTGTATGTTATACCACAGGGAGCACATCCTTCGGCCTTCATTTCTTTGAATATCTTTGATGCTTCTTCATACAGCTCTCCTCTGCCACAGGCACCTATAACGATATTATATGTGTACAGATCAGGTTTAAATCCCCTACTTTTGATCTCTTCAAAAAGTAACCGGACTTTATTCCAGGAATTGCCCACTTTACCGTACACACCAAGCATTACATTGTATGTGACAAGATTAGGTTCACATCCATCTTTCTGCATCCTACGGAACAGGGAAATTGCTTGGTTGTATTTGCCAGATTTGTAATACACAGAAATCAAGGCAGTGTATCCATTAACATCCATGGCATAACCTTCTTGCACAAGCTCCTCAAATAGATCAGTTGCTTTTGATAACCCAACGGCCCCGCCAAGAGCCGTCACCATGAGCTTAATTGCTTGTCCATTGGGTTTGTGGGCTTCGTGATTTCTCATCCACTTGAATACACCCAGAGCATTTCGCCATTTGTTAAGCCTCACTAATCCCCTTAAGATTGCCATAAGATCATCTCCTAGTAATTTATCTTGGGCCATATCCAAAATCTCATGCACGTTCCTATTTTCTTCAAGAATAGACATGAGAATTGACTTACCTGTTTCTGAGAGCTCCTCCCTCCACGACTGCCTTCCATCGCTGATGTACTGCAAATCTGAAACATTGTTGCCCAGTAGGGAATGTACACCATTTTCAACTTTGGTATCATTTGTTCTGGTACCCAGTAAAGAATCAACTTCAATTTCAAGTTGGCTATCCATTTTAATGATCTGGTTGCCATTTTGAATGAAGCGGCTATCTCCTTTTCTGAATTGGGAGTCATTAGCTTTGAACTGGCTGTCCTTTTTAATGAGTGGTGAAGGGCTGGGGACTGAAAAGAACTCAAGTGCAGGAGTCTGACTGTTTGTTTTGGATTGGGGATTGGCATTGGATTTAGATTGGGTGGTGTGGGGAGGAGATTGACGGGGATTGAGAAGAAGTTCAATGAGGGAAATGATGGGGATTGTCTCAGATGGAGGTGGAGGAGGTGGACGAGATTTTTAGGATGGAAGATGGTTTTGGGTGCATTGGGGCCAGGTCTTAGAGAAGGAAGAGAGATTTTCTCGGCCATTATTCTTTCCTTCTATCTTTCATATTCCATGCTCAGGATATCCAGTTCTCTACTTTGTATAGAATGGCCATATTCCCAAACTATAGAGAGGGTTTTGCTATCACTCTGACCCAATAAGAACCGCACAACGAATTGGACTAACGTTAAATTTTATCCGCCTTTTTTACTTTTATTTTTTCTTGCGGTGAGAGGCGTGGGGATGGTTTGATCCATAAGAAAATAATAAGTTAGCATTAAATTATAATAAAGACTCTGCTAAACAAAAGCATTATTAATGAAAAATAGGGGAAAGACACCGGTTGTGGTGCACCCTATTTTTGCAGGTTATTGGGCCAAGTCACTGCCACGTGGGCGAGTAGAAACATCTCCATCTCGCATTTTTGTAATTTCTAAAATTCATTTGGATTGTTAATTTTTAAGCTTGCCCCGTGTCCTAGCAATTTATTTAACGATGTTAAAATGGGGAGATTTATGGTTGGGACCAACTAGTGATCGTGTCCAACGCCACTCGGAGTGTTTGCTACAGCTAGCAATTAAATGTCTTTGCCCTAAGCATTGAAACAATTGGCGCGCATGAATTGCACCCACCATCACCAAAAATCACAAATGTATCCTGTAGACATTGAAACACGTGTTTTAATGGTTGAGACATTTTTCATCGTTGGTGGCTTTGTTTTTGCTCCGACATGCGCTACATCTTCCTCGGTAATGACAACTCATCCTCTACCCAACTGCGGGGGGAATTCGGGACCGGATGCAGGCGCGAATGTAAGTTTTATCCCATTGTCTATGTCAAGAATGTCGAGGTTTTCTTTCACATTCCGCACTTGGAACATTTTTAGGAGTTCAGCATGGTGGAGAGAAGATGAAAGGAGATAGACAGAGGGTGAGAAGCTTCTCACGGAAGCAATGATCCTTCGGTGTTTTTAAACATTGCATTATGATGGAAAGTTTGTTGTTGGCCATTCAGTGTTTTTCTCTTCTGAAAAAACTTATTTGTTCCTTTTCCATATTTTACATCTATGCAATGCAAACAATATCATTCTCTATTATGTGAGTATTGCACTCATATCTATTCTTATCACATCGTTTGGCCATTTTTATCGCTTAGTTTAGCCCCTTGAGCAGCCTCTTTACCTCTTTAGAAAGAGCAATATTGCAGTGTTAAAGATATTACTTTCATATTTTCTTTGTATTTTTTGTTTACATTCTTTCTACAAGAAAATATGCATCATAAAATTTGATAGACATTGCAGGGACCAAGAAGATCTCCACAAGACATAAAGTGGAGGTGACAATATTTTCTTGCCTATGATGGATTGAAGATAGTTTTCTAAAAATATTGTTAAGCAAGAGTTTTATAAGAAATTTAAGGAACTTGGAAAAAAATTTGCTTGCCTTTATATTTACTCTTTATTTTCGGGAAGTTAAAAAAACAAGCAATGTCTTGATTATGAAACCTTTTAAGGACTTGTTATGTTATATCATTTACCAAATCTTGTCCTTTCATTTTCCAAATAAAATTTCAATCCCTAAATGTCTCTTAGAACATCTTTAGATGAAGTATTTCTCCTATCTTCTCTTTCATAGAGTTATAAGGGTCGTGATAAAATAGCAAATTCGAAATAAAGTTATGACAACCAAAATAACATTTTCCCCTTTGGTAGCTCTATGTATCATCTAAGTTGCTCTGTTGAGAGCTTTAAACAATTACAACATAATGTCAGGTCTAGATTGATTGCTTAATTGAGGAAAGATTAGTTCTGACTTGACTTTTGTGTCTTACAATTGTTTCACCATGTTGTATATCAATGTAAAAGCATTCTGAAATGATAATATAAATGTTCTTCGTAAGATTCTAAATGATAATATAAAAGCATTCTAGTATTGTTGTATTGTTTCTAGCCGAGATTGATATAAGTCTAATGTTAATTTGAATAAAACATTGTTGATTCAAAGAACTTGCAATACTTAAAATACTTTGAAAAACAGAAAACATGGTGTAAATCCTAGAGCATCATCATACTTGTTATATTAGCATAAGTTTAATTGAATACATAAAAAGTTGGAAAGTATTCTGATTACATACACAAAATTTATATTGCAAACATAACTTAAAAAACTACATATGAAGACTCCAACGAATACAACATCTAGCAAAATGGTCTATCCAACAAAATTACTACTATCATCATCAATCTTCGTAATATTGCCCTCTTTCAATCTTTGTATCATCATCATCCAGCAAAATGGTTTATTTAGCACATGCTCAACATCTTAGGTAGTATAAGTCATATTGTCCTCTTTCAATATTGTTGTTGGATTTTCTTTTCCTACTGATACAGAGCTCAATTGCCCAACTGAAAAGGGATTTAGACCCTCTTTTGATAGAGGATTTGGTTGCCCAACTGATAAGGGATTTGGTTCCCCTGCTGAAAAAGGAATTGGTTGTCTAGTTGATAAGGGATTTTCCCCTGCTGCTGACAGAGGATTTGGTTGCCTTGTTGATGCTTGCATCCATGGTGGCATTAGCAATGAATTATTAGGATTGCTTGAACTTATACGAAGTAAATGAGGTGATACATACCAAGATGGAATTGTCAAAGAGTTATTCATAAGTGATGGAGGTGTTCCATTTGAGCATAACTCGGGATTTGAATATTTAACATATCTTGAAAAATCCTTCGATTTTCATGATCCGTTGAAGAACTTACACGCATCCTCTTTTTGTATTCCCTTAATTGATTTTCAAGTTCCCTTTCCCTCTTCTCTTGCTCTTTCCTTTGTTGCTTATGTGCCTTCTCAATGTCTTTTTTTTGCTCCTTAGTCTCCTTCTCCCTTTCTCTTTCAAGCTTCTCCTAAAATTTATTTTTTTTGGTTGCAAGTCTAACAACCTTTTTTTTCTTGTGCTAATTATTTTTTCCTTAACTTTAGTTATGTTTGTTCCTCCTCCTTTCTTTATATATCAACCAATAGCTCTATGTATGCAGATGCAGTTAAAATATGTGAATGCCTACTCAGCCTTATAGAACCATCTAAATCTTGAACTCTCTTTTTGTTTATGATCTCCTCTTGCAAAAATTTAGAAAGCAACTTCCCGGGCCTTCCATTTTTATTTGAGTCTCTTCGTGTACTTGAGGTTCATGTTGCATAACTTCTAAGTTTATTTCATTTTCCTGAGCATCCTCTTCAAATTCAAATCCATATTGTTCATCCTCATCTCTAACATCTGCATAAAAATGAATTATTTCTTGTTGTTCCAATCCTTCAGAAAGGAAGGTATATTCAAGCTTTGATCTTCGTGATGGAACGTGAGCTTGTAACCCATTTTTTCATGGCATCCTCTAACCATTGAGGCAAGTTAACTTGACTTGGTAATGGCATATCATTGTTACATAGAAAATTTGCAAATCCTTCATTATTGTTAATGAAGTTACTTGAGTTTCCAAGAGCACCATTTAGCTCCACTCCATGTGTTGCGATTGCTTCCATACTCTTGAGTCAACAATTTACATGAATTGAGTTTCGGTACCACATCTTCACTATTATTTAATTCTAGATTTATTTTGTAAGATAGACTCGAGATTTTTGTGACAACATCAACATCTTCCTCACCTTGCATGTCAAATGCTTGGCTGCATGCCATGTCATTTATGATAGCATCATAATTCAATGGCCAAATATCAGTTCTGTTAAAATCTGCAATTATGTTAGATGGTGTTAGTGCCTTTTTTAAGGCTCTACTTGCAAGCTCAGCAATGTCATTCCTTTTCACATTTTCACATATGTTCTTTGTCATCCATTTGGTCGTCTAAACTCTAAAATATGTCTTGAAAGGGTTGAACACACTCACGCCAAGAGGTTGCAACTTATGACTAGTATGTATTGGTAGTGTTATTAAATCAATGCCCAATTTTTTTGCCTCCTCCATAGTTTGTAATGTTACATGGTTGTCGTGACCATCAAATATTAATAGCTGCCTATTATTTTGAGAAATGCCTCCTAGTATTGAAAGTACAAAATGACATAGCCAATTTAAAACAATTCATTTGTCATCCATGCATTTGGATGTGCAACCATGCATGCTCCGGGTTCACAATTTTTAATATCATTCTTTAACATTCTCTTTCCTTGAACAAATAAAATCATGGGATTGACAAACCTACTACATTGACACAACACAATATAGTGATCCACTCCCTACTTTTCAAGTATTACCTTGGTACATTTCGACTTCCCCTCTTAAAGAATAACACGCATTCCAAAATTTCTCCCAACCTGCAAACCAGTCTCATCACATTGCCATATTTTATGAGCGGTGTATGCATGAGTTCCACAACATTTGGCCAAATTGTCATAAAATTTGGTTACTATTGTAGGACGTAATTTTAAAGCTCTATCCATATCAAGTCCCTCATTGTTCGGATTACAAGTGTTGGAAGACAGGTAGATCTTCATTGTATTTCCTCTGTAAAGCAATTTGAATAATAATATCAAGGTCGTTTCTTAGTGGATGTCACCCACACTTTGGGTGAACCACGTTAAATCTGGTGTAATCTTTCTCTTGTTTATTCTATCTTTTGGTTATTTCCGCATTCATTGGTTGTATGCTTTATTTGATTATAGATTTGTGCAACATTGTTATATGGTTTAATCCCAACAACCGGTATCGAGCTTTATTTGAGGGTTTTTGTGTTGACAAATTTACTCACGAGATGGTTTTCTCATTGAGTGGGAGCTACATCAATGGCGAAGAAAACAAATACAAGGTAGAGAAATTTGACGATACAAACCATAAGCATATCCGAGACTCCCAACTGCTTTGGCGTATGGCACTCGTGTTATGTATTTGACCTCCTCATGTGATGAAGGACACTGATCTTTTCTCAATTTGAAGTGTCTAGGCATATGTGTACTAACAGGTTTAGCATTTTGCATGTTGAACCTTTCTAACACCTTTTAGATATAATCCTCCTAAGACAAATACATTTTCTTGTTTTTCCTATCTCTATGTATTTACATGCCAAGGATTCTTTTAGCAGCTCCTAAATCCTTCATAGCAAATGTGTGAGCTAGCTTTCCCTTAATCTCACCAATGTCATGCATACTAGATCCTGTAATAAGCATATCATCCACATATAGTAACAAAATAATATAGCTCTCATTATCAAGTTTCTTGAAATAAACACAATGGTCAGATTCACATCGCAAGTAACCATTCTCATGCATAAAACTATCAAATCTCATGTACCACTGCCTTGGACCTTGTTTGAGCCCATATAGGCTCTTTTTCAACCTGCACACTAATTTCTCCTTACCCTTGACTTTATACCCAAGCGATCACGCTGCATATAAATCTCTTCATCCAAATCACCATGAAGGAAAGTCATCTTCACATGTAGTTTCTCTAAATGCAAGTCTTCTATCGCAACTAAGCTCAATACAACGAATAGAAGTCATCTTAACAACAAGAGAAAATATTTTACCAAAGTCAATACCTGCTTTCTGTGTAAATCTCTTTACTACAAGTCTTTCCTTGTATCTCTTTTGTCCATCCTCTTCTTCCTTGATCCTATAAACCCACTTGTTCTATAATGTTCTCTTACTGCCGACAACTTAACTAAATCCCAGTGTCCGGTTCTATTCCAAGGAGTCCATCTCCTCATCCATGTCATGCTCCCACTGAACGCGAGTCTTATCATGCATTACTTCTTCAAAGCTCTCTGGTTCACCATTATCAATCAATAATAAATAAAATAGAGAAGGTGTAAATCTTTCTTGAGGTTTACTTACCATTTGTGACCTTCTCATAGGAGTTTGGGGTACCGGAGGCTCAAACTGGACCTCCTAGACATTCCTATCCAAATCGACGGTGGCGACGCCGGCCACCTCTAACCGACGTTGGTTCTGCTAACCGATACCGGTTTGGATCCTTTATGAATCGAGCATCTTGGTACGTCCGACCGAGGTCGGTTAGGGTCAACCGACACCGGTTATTGTGTAACCCTGTCGGTAATACTTTTAAATATGAGAGTTCATTTTCATTCACAAACTTCTCAACCGGTTCATCCTTGGGTACCAAAATTTGATCCCTGTACATTCTCTTTTCATTCCATTCAACATCACAACTCCTAATAATTTTAGAATTCTCTAAATCCCAAAAACGGAAACTGAAATCACCAAATCCATAACCAATGAAAGTGCACCTCTTGGATTTTACATCCAACTTCTTTCTATTTTCCCTATCAACATGCACAAAAGCTTCTGAACCAAAAAATTTAAGAAAAGAAAGATCTACCTCTTTTCTGGTCCAAGCTTCCTCTGGTATTCCTCCATCTAATGAACTTGAAGGCCCACGGTTAATCAAATAAACCGTTGTATCTACTACTTCCACCTAAAACTATAAGGTCAGTCCAGAATGTATTCTCATACTTCTAGCACATTTCATGATTGTCCTGTTCATTCTTTCTGCAACACCATTCTCCTGTGGTGTTCTTGGAACTATTCTTTCTCTACGTATCCCATTAACTGAACAATAATCATTGAAAGCCTTGTTCTGAATATTCACCATCATTGTCGGATCTAAGGCACTTTAATTTAGAATTTGATTCATTCTCAACAAGGGATATCCATCTTTTAAAAGTATCAAAAACATCAGATTTACGTTTAATACAATAAACCTATACCTTTCTTGTAGCATCATCAATGAAAGTAACATAATACTGGGATCCTCCATGAGAAGTGACTGAGCTAGTCCCCACACATCTAAGTGTACAAGCTCCATTTTTGCTCCTTCTTAGTTGCCCCAACTTTGAGAAATCTCACTCTCTTTTACTTTCCAAAGATACAATGCTCACAGAAATCAAGATCTAAATCTTTCAAATCTGATAACTTACCCTTAGCCTTTAAGATCTGCATTCATTTTTGACTCATATGACCCAACCAATTATGCCACATGCATGCATCTGAATCTGAAGTAGATAATGCAAAAAATGAATCAATAATATAGGTAGATAAATATAACGTTCCTACCTTCTTACCTCTTACCACAACAAAAACACCCTTGGTGACTTTCTAAGAGTCTCCTGTAAAAGTAACCATGCAACCAGATTCACCTAGTTGCCCTGCAAAAATAAGATTCCTCCTGAGGCTTGGCACATGTCTCACATCTTTCAATACCCATGTATTTTCATTATGTAATTTTAGATGAACTTCCCCTTTACCAGTAATACTGCAAGGTTCATCATAACCCAAATAAACATGCCCAAAATTGCCCCTGAACATAATCTACAAAATAATCCTTATTAGGGGTTGCATGGAAAGAAGCTCCAGAATCTAAAACCCATGATTCAATTCTATTATCTAAAGAAAGAATAAAATCATCTTGCATTATCTTTGATGCAACAAGATTTTCTTCTTTACCTTTATTTGGTTGTTGGTTCTGTTTATCCTTTGACCAACAATCTTTCTTTGCATGTCCTTTCTTCCCACATTTCCAAAAAGTAATTCCATTACTACGGATTCGAATCTACTATCCCTTGACTTTGATTTCCCATTACTCTTACTCTTGGATCTCTCCTTCTTGCTTGCCCTTGCTTTCTACATTCAAAGCATTTCCAGATGATGATTCCTCTGTACTCTTCTTGCAATTTTTTTCATTCAAGATTATACTAACCACACCATCAAAATTCTAAATATTATTAGCAGATGTTGTATTAATAATAGCCATTACCAAGTTATCCCGACTATCGTGCAAAAAGAACATAAGAATAAAAGTGCTTTTACTTCATCATCAAATGGTATAAAGAACTGATTTTAACTGATTTACAATAGATCAATAATCATTCAAATGACTATACGTAGATCCACCTTCATGCATCCTAGAACTAAATAGTTTCTTCATCAAATAAAATTTATTTGAAGCACTAGGTTTTTCATATAAATTAGCAAGAGATTTCATTAACTCTACCGTAGAAGCCGCTTCTATAATATTGGAAGCCACGGATCTTTGTCAAAGCTCAATTTTATAGATCTCAATCCTCTCTATCAAAAATCTTCCATTCTTCATCAATCATCTTCGTAGGTCTAGAATTTTCATCCAATGGTAAATATAAATCTCTTTGATAAAGATAATCCTCAATCTGCATCTTCCATAATTGATAATTATGACCATCAAATTTCTCTACCTTGTATTTTTTTCTTTTGTCATTGTTGTAGCTCCCACTCAATCAAAAACCCTCTGTGAGTAAATCTGTCAACACACAAAAGCCTCAAATAAAGCTCGATACCATTCATTGGGTTAAACCATATAAAAGTGTTACACAAATATATAATCAGATAAAGCATACAAGCAATGAATGCGGAAATAACCAGAAGATAAAATAAACAAGAGAAAGATTACACCAGATTTAACGTGGTTCACCCAGTGTGGGCTACGTCCACCAAGAAATGACCAATATTATTATTCAATGCTTTACAGAGGAAATACAATGAAGATCTACTGTCTTCCAACACCTCACAGGATGTTCAATGCTTTTCCCTCACTCAACTACTCTTTCTTGCTCACCAAGAAAACTTACATGCAAAACAATTGCTATATATCTTCTCTCCTTCTTACTTACCCTCATACAATGCATACATGCATATATATCTATTTTGGGTAACTTAACTTTGCTTTTACAATCAATAAATCATCTTTAAAATAATTGATTTATTCTAATTTTCGTCAAAAAACAAAAGCGTGTCGCATGCAGTGTAACCGCCGCCACTACCACACGATCGGCGCCAATCACTTCCCGACCTAGATTGATCGACACCGTTTACACCCTAATCGACACCTATTCATCGTCAAAACCCATAACATGTAAAATCAAGTTTCTTGTGAAGCAATTAAGCTCCATTCTCAACGAAAAGGTCTGGATGACACTTTTTGAATCCACCCACCATGATTTACCAAAAACCCATCTCTCAAGGGGTTTTGTCTTATTTCACAAATCTTAGCAACATTTTCTTTTAGCTACACTAACTCCAATCCATGATCTATATCAGCCATTTCTTTGCACCATTCAACAATTTCCTCTTCTTCTTCGATTAGAATGCTGGAGGACCCTCTCCTCTTAGTGTGGGTGAGACCATTTAGCCAATAGTGTAATGATGTGGGTGGAATGAATACTTCTTTCTTTGTTTCTCTAGTGAGAACCCATTAATCTCAACATCATCTATTTCCTTTTCCATATATTCCTTTTTCCAATCTCGTATGATAGCTAAACTTCTTTATTGCGAGATGTTCTCAAGACAATGGGTGTTTTTCTACATTCGGTTCATTACCAATTGGTGCAGAATTATCCTCTTCATCAATGACATTATGTGATAATTGTACACCTCTCACTTTGGGCCTCCTTGACCTTCGAGTAATACCACCTCTTGTCATGACTTAAATGAAATACATGATTCACAACATGACATACAAAATAGAAGCACATGATTATCAACTCAATTCTAATTGTTCAAAGAAAGATGATTGTTGGAAAAGAAATTGTTAAAATACAAAAAATGTTGATGCTTCAGGTCTCTTTTGAGGCTCATTGTTAACTTAATTATGATCTTAATGATGGGTAGCAAACAAGATATGAAACAACAATATATATTTTTATTTTACACCAAGTTTCTTTCCCAAAAATCTTCTTTAAATTTCTTAGCTTAGCTTTGGTTTGCATTGTACTCAGCTATTAAATTGAAAAATTGAACATAGATTTGGGGAAAATTTTGGATAGAAATGGTGAGTGGCAGGGGAAATTCAAGTGGCATCTGAGAAGAAGGTTGAAGAAGTTCATGTTGAAAATGCATCAAAGAAATGAAATGATGTTAAGGTTGTATGGTCACTTACATTCACACTTACAAGAAAATGGATGATATGGAGTGGGAGCTTGATGATGATAATTAAAATAAGAAACATCAATGTGTTCATATTAAAGGGACGTCCATAGTATTGTTGTATTATGCTAAGTAATGACTATACACAAGAGAGAGATATCTGGAAAAAATGAACAATATAGTGAATTCTGAAATGCAATATACAACACTACTTTGGACTATACAACACTTTGCTAGAATATACAACACTGAAAAAATGAACAAAGGGCTTGAATTCTGAAATAGTTTGCATTTCATAAATTTCTTTACCTGAATTGCTCGTCACTTCTTCAATTGTGAGAGATGAAAACTGTAGCAACCAATGGAATTGTAATTGGTCATTCAACTTTTATTCTATCATCCTAAATTTTGATTGGTTGATATTAGTTGACATGGATCCAATATGAAAGTTTAATCAAATGGTTTGGATTTATTGGGATTAAATCCAATGGATAGTATTTTATTTGGTTATTTCTATTATTTTATTAAGTTGGTTACACAATTTATTGTTCATATGGTAGTCTTGAGTTTTTAAACACTATGAAAGGTGAGCCCGACCATAATGTCATTTATTGTTATGCGAGGTGGTTACGGGGATTGAAGACTCTTATATCAATAAAGAGTACATTATATTTGAGATTTGGTTTATAAAGTCTTCTGAAATGACATGTTGAAGTGGCTATGATAGATATAACATACATAAAATGTAAATACTATTTAATGAGTAGTTGGAATCATAGACTTGATATCCGTATGTACACTTATATATAAATTAATGTATATTTGAAGTTATATAAATGAATAAGAGAATATTGACTAATTTAAAAATGTCTTATTCAACATTTCATTCTAAATAGTTTTTTGAAAAGGTAAATGTCTTATCCAATACTATCTCCAGTATTGGACCCTGCACCACAACCAGTGCCTCTCCCTATGTATGATATATCATGCACAAGTAACAACACTTGGGGTTAGGGGATGGTGGATTATATGTGGGAGGCACACTTCAAATAGGAGGTTTATTTTCATTAAAAGTGAAACTAACATGAGTAAAAGAAACTACTTACATGGTAAGAGTGTGGTCATTTAAACATTGACATGCACCAAAGAGGACAATCGAGACGGGTTTGATTGAAGACTTATAACACTACATTGGGTTGTAACCCCTTTGTTGAGAAGGAGTGGAGAAGTTGTTGCGGGATCGCCTACACCAAAACTGGATGTTAGTGGAAGAGAAGCTTGTGGACACGACTCATAATGCAAGAAACACTCCACCAATCACGGAACAACTTTTACACATGTTGAAATTCAATTGCCACCTTCTTGGTGTGGGGCTTGGATTTGCACACACACTAGAGATCTCAAAAGAAATTTTTCATTTATAACAAAGTGAGGAATAAATTCATCTTTACTAAAAATAACTATATATCTAGAACATATCTAAAATAAAACAATTGATCGAAAATATTCCAAATAAAAGTAATTAGTCAACGTAATCCCTAAAGAAAACCATACATTAATTGAAAGGATGTGAATGGAAGGGTTGAAAAGGCCATGAACCTAGTTCTAGGTGAACATAACTCTAGGGCAAAACTAAGACATTTTTTAAATTTTAGGGCAAGAACACCATAGACACTGAAATAATGGATGTCGATATGTTTTCAATTCTTTCCCAAAGAGGAAATCCTTGATAGACTAGACATGAAAGGAAGTGAGCTAATTTGGGTTATATTTTGGTAGTCTAAATTCTGTTGAGTTTGATAAGGTAGGTGCAAGGAGAAGAATTTAAATCTCATCACTTATTGAGCTCGTCCAAAGCCGAGGAAAAAGGATGCATAATCTGATATAACAACCCAAGAGAGTAGTTTTTAAATGCAGATATCTCAATTCCATCGCCAATCCTTTTACCAAGCCAAAGGCGGTTATATCCCAAGTTTATGTAGCAAGGCATCTAGCATAAACAATTTGATACAAATAAAATATGGCAAGTCTAAGACTAAGAGATAAAAATTCCTCTATAAGTTAGTCTAAGATACCCAATCTCTAGAGGAGACTAGGTCCTGTATAGAAATGACGCCTTTTCTAAAAAATGGAAGAGATTTTATACCAAACATTGTAGGAAGAGGAATACTAGGAAACGCCATTGATATGAGAGCAAAACATCATGGATATTGAAAGAAATCCCACTTCAAACCATCCCCATCCACTTAAGATGGAGTTTAACTAGCTCAAAGGCTTCCCAAATACTTTTAGCCACGAAAGAGCCCTCAATTTTAATTAACGTCATGGTGATAAGAAACATTTGAATCCAATGTTTTTCCAACAATTTTTCCATAGGGATAACTCACTAATATACAATGCCTCAATATGATTTTCCAATCCCCATTTCCCTCCACAACCCTTACTACCCACTCAAAGACAAAGAGATGATTTGGCGGTGTATGTCAATGATTCATATAACTCTTTTTCTCTTGCAAGAGGCAACAAATATCCCAAGCAACTCATGTGAAATCCTCATGTTTCTCAATAATTTAGACAATTTATTATATGAAGCCTTTGTGGGAAACCAACAAGATGAGTAGTAAATGTGGGTGGCAACAAGAATGGTGGTGCACACTTGAAACTTGTTTACAAGAGGAAAGATGTTTGTAATCTAGAATGAATTTTTTTCTACACACTTAAGCACATATTGCCAGAAATTAAAGGAGAATGATCAAAAGCAAAAGGAGTACTAAGGAACTTGAAATACTCCCCTTTTTATCCACTTATATTGAAAGCCTTTAAGCGGTATGGCACATTCATCATATGTTTCCTATAACACTTGTGTCTTGGTACACTATAGATTCAAATTGGATGTTTTACAAATATATCCAAGCAATGTAGAACTTCATTAAAAGAGGATTCATGTCCTAATAGGGTGAGGAAATAATCATCAACAAAATGGCCATTGATCAATGTAAAGTTTTATCAGGGAGGAATATTCCTTTAATCAGGTCCCCTCTTAACACGATGAGCAAGCAAACATCTAAAGGCTTCTACTATAAGAACATAAGAGGCATGAGTAAAAGGAAACCCTTGTTGAATAGAATGAAAGAGCTCAAAGTTATCAAAATTGTTGCCATTTATCATCAAACAAGACAAGGTCCCCAAAAAGAGGATTTGAACTATAGAAATTAAAAACTCTCCAAGCCCAATAGCTTTGAGCATAACGAAAAGAATGGTCATTCAATGTAGTCATAAAATTCTCAAACACCAGCTTGAGGAAGATCGGAGGAAGATATTTCTCATGCCGAAAGATGAGCGCATTCCATGCCTTCCCAAACTTGACAATATTATTAAGAATATGCCAATTTTTAATAAAAACCTATTTTCTCTCGTCCTAATGATTGAAAGTATAATATGATGGAGATAGAGGGCTAGAGCTTTGGAAATGATCATATTGGAAACATTCAAAAGAGTATTTAGACTCAAGAGGTACTTAACTCATGACCTCTTGCTTTAGGAATGAACTTAATAATACCTTTATTAATAAGATTCCCTAACATTTTTTGTGAAGAGATTTTTGTAAACTGAAACAAGTTTGGCCTAATGAAATTTCCTAAGTGGCCTTGTAGAATTCACAAGAAAAAATGTTAAGGTCGTGACTCTTTATTATTAACCATGCTATGAACAACAAATAGCTCTTCAAGAGAGAGAGGGGTATTGTAGAGTTTTTTAAGAAGGGATCACTTTGTGGGGGACAATGTTAAGGCATTCCTATAACGTTTTGTTTCTCTTAGTCAAGAAAATTGGTGAGACAAGCATAAGCAATTTGGGTGGCCTTAATTTTTTCCCTTGGCTTGCTTGAGTCGAAGGGATTTGAAAAATTATTTAGAGGCACAATCTTTGAGTTTAAGCCAATGCATACGAGCTTAGATAAGAGATATTTTGGAAGCATGCATTATTATAAGATTGAGTTTTTGTTAGCTAACAACCATGGATTGTAAATGCATATTGAAATAATCATATTCTAATGTTGATGGGACTCTATATAACTCTTTGACCAAAGTGTCATTGATCTACTTCCTCACCTATGCCATAGGTATTTTTATACTCGTCTTGAGGAATATGAAGCCTATGCTTGAGTAGAGTTAGAAAATCAATCATATTGGAAATACGTCAAACCGAGGAATGAATGCATGTAGGGTGTGAGATGAGAAGTATGTCGGCTTAGGAAATGATGAGGGGTGGGATTTACTTGATTAATATTAATGAGAATCATTAAATAAAATAAATAAATTTAATTATTCTAGTTAATTAATGAATTAATTAATGGGAAAGGTTGTTAATTAATTACATTAGTAACAAATTAATAACCCAAAATGGTGTGGAGTTATGTCTGTGAGAAAAGGAAATTGTGGGCCTCTTTGGGTGCGAAGCTAATGCAAAATCAGTTTACAAGTGCGACTTAAATTCTAGCCATCATCTCAATTTAGGTTCTTTAGATGCTTTTCAATCTCCTCTGTTTCCCATATGTTAGTGTAGGAACTTTCCATTACAATTAATTTTGCATTGTTTATATAAATGGAGTGTTTAATGTCATCTTTGTGTTTTAAAAGTCTACATTTTATAATTCTCACATCTTTTAGATCTTTACAATGCTCTTTTACTCGTGTTTGGAGCGAAGGAGTTGTTTCACAAATATAGACTTATAATGCCCTCCGGTTTCGCTCCTTTACTTAAAAATTGACCTCGTGATAAACTCGTGTTTGAGACATTTAAGTGGATAATATCATGATTTATTTGAATTAAATTACAAGGATTTCGTTGTTACATTATCTCTTGTTGTTATCTCTTGTTATATGGGGCTCATGTTGTTCTGACCTTGGTTTTGATGGATGATGGGTATTATTGATCTAGGATTTACACGATTAATAATTTGGATAATGTTTATAAAGGTTAATTGTTCAAATATATGTATATTAATTTGTCATCTCTATTTGGAATGTGCTAACCTAACTTGATAGGTGGTGTATGAGGCACATGATGCTAATATTGTTTCCATTATTGCTTGTTTCATTGTTGTCGTTATGGATGTTATGGAAATGAGATTTAAACGGGTTATATTTTGTAGGTTATGGAGGTATATAGTTTTTGTTGTTATATTTGTATGTGTATTAATTGATTATATAAATTATATATTTTAATTCAAAATTTGATTTGACCAATTAGACATATATGTAGAATCGTTTCATTTGGTTTATTGTATCGAGCAAGTATGATGACATCCGAATCGTGTAACACCCACAATTTTACCCGCACGAAACTCAAGACAAACCAACAATTAATTTAGAAAAAATACTAAATAATTTATTTTTTAAGACAACATCGGTTCTGAAAGCTTAGGTTATTCCTTGGTTAACAACGATCGTTTTAAACTAACAATTAAATCGGATCATTTAATTTCCGATAGGTTTAAAAATCTTCATTCCTATAATCCTTAAATAATTTAGGCACATCTCCTAAAGCCATTTAATAATTTATTTTAGGGCTAAGTTTAATTTTCCCTTCCATTGATTAAATACAATTAAATTAAATTCCTATGATAAACATTACCTAATTACTAAGGAGTAATTTGACTTAATTTATTTAAGGGTCATGACTTTTATTACAAGACAACAATTAATCAAAAAGTTATAAAACAATTTAACTCTTACACCACTTAAGTGGCCCCATTCAATCTTGACCCATGCATTTCATTTAAAATATTCTCACTAACCTCTCACCTAACTTTTGTAGGGAACATTCCTAGTCATTGGATGGGATCAATCCAAGTCATTGAATCTAAGGAATTTCAAACAACCCTAATCATTTCTATGATGTCTTTTATTCATTCATTTGACTTATTTTTCTCATTTTTATTTTGCAGGTTTTAGGGAAGGAGAGGAAGTCATGGAAGAGGAAGGAGCTTGGGATGGATACACACACCATGTTTATTTTATTTTTGTTTTTCATTTATATTCTACCCTCTCCTAGGGTTTGATTGAAATTTTTTCTCTTTGTTGTAAATCTATCCATTATTGTTAAGTTATTTTAATGTATTTGCCCTCTACTTGGGCATTTAGGTATTTTACCCTTTTATTAAATATGGTTTATGAATAATATATACACTCTTTTTTAGTATATATATATATATATATATATATATACACACACACACACACACAAATTTATTATCATACTAAAAACACAAATTATATTTATATAACCAAGTAACAATGGGTCGCAGGATTTATAAAGGCAACTATGTAAAAATTGCGTGGTGGTTTATTAAAACAAAACAGGGTTTACAGAGTTTGGTGGGGGCTCGGCCCCACCCACATTGGTTTTGTTAATAAAAAGGAAGGGAGAGGGGGTCGCCACCCCCACCCTCATCCCATAAAACTATGGGGTGGGGGTGCGGTCACGAGCCCTCCGCACCCCATTCCCTAATGCTAAGAGCCTACATAGCCGCGACCACACTATTGGTCAAAACAATTTTGATTTATTTCTTTTTTAAGGATTTTAATTATTATAAAGTCAAGTAACAATATAAACATTAACAAATGTTTTTTTAATATTAATAATAATAGTATATATATATATATATATCTATATATATATATATATATATATATATATATATATTTAAATTTCATTATTATTATTAAATTGTAATAATATTAATATATTAATAATATTAAAATAATCCAATTTATTTAAGTTCCTTTCTTTTTTAAAAAATGAAAGCAATAATTAGTCTAATACGTATATAAGAAGATCTCAGTAAAATATGCCTATAAAATTAACTTAACCATAATTACATTTATGTATAAATGTATATATATAATTTTTTTGTGTATTCCATGTAGGGCTAAGTTAAGGTATTAAAAAGATATCTTGCACAACTCATTCTACAATATGATAAAAGCAAAAAGGAGATTTTCGCTTATTCTAAATTTTGAACAAACTACTTTCCTTCAATAAAACAACATAACTATTCTTTTTCTTTCACAAGATAAAGTGATAACCATTTTCAACAACAATAAATTTTAACAAGATTCATATTTGTTTTACAATGAAACATAACACATGTTGAGAATAATGAAACAACTTAATTTTTTTGAAGAGGGATGCATCTCTAATTCAACTTATTTCAAAATTTCTACTTTACCAAAACAAAGCAATGATTTGGTAGTTCTCTTTCACATACTAACACATTTGAAGATATAAATTTCTCAATCAAAACTCTTAGAAGAGTTTACAATTTTAAAGTTTCCAAATGAATATACAACTTCCTCTCAAGCACACAAATATATAATCTTCCACTCAAGGTGGGTATGATTATAAGAACAAATTACAACATGAAGGTTTTCAACAAATCCAAAATTGAAGTCTCCAATTTGCATGTCTTCTTCCCAAATATAGCACCATTATCTCACTTCATTCTTTTTCAACAAGGATCACAATACAAAGGAAGGGGGAATAGGAAATGCTCTCCGCCCAACCTTTAATGGTCCCCGAGCCCCAACCAAAGAACCATGAGGGATCTTGAGCAACATTTGACAACTTTCAACAAATATGGCTTCCACAAACAACATACATTCAAATATTCAACACACTAAAATGACATACTCAAACAAGTTTTATAACTTCACAAACAATACATAGGTTTGATATCCAAACCAAATGGAGCAAGGACTATGGGAAACCACCTCCTTTTGTCTCCCAAGTGAAGTGTGAGTTTCACCCTAAGCCTCTAAGTGCACAAAACAAACAACACAATATCTTTATCTCTCCCTTGCAAGTATGCAACAAAATGACCATGATTTCCTTTTCACTCCCCATAGGTGAAACTCTCAATCACACTCCCACCAAATGCATGCCTCAAAACTCCCTTTCCCTCCCCAATGGTCCCATAAGTCCATCTCCCACACCCAACTTAAGGCATACTACCCAACCACACAAAAGCACATTCACAAAACTCAAACAAACTTAACAAACACAATATTTCCACATCAACAAACATAATAAACAAAACAATAAAGGTGGAGAGCCTACCTCTCCATCAAGCTCCAAGAAAACTTCACAAGTCTTTCACACCTCCAAGCCAAGCAATTCCCAAAATCACTCCAACAAGCTCCCAATTTCAAAAATGACAAAGGAAGAAAATGAACAAGTAACCCCCATTCCAACAAAATCCATCAATAAATAGAAATGGAATGTGAGGATGATGAGGTGGCTCCATGTAGGATTCCACTTCATCATTCCTCCATTCCCACACTCAAGTCAACACACCATGCCCAAGACAATAAATGAGCATGTAAGAACTATGACAAACCCACATGGCACACAAACTTGCACACCATGCCTTCTAAGGAAAAAAATTATTGTGACAAGAAGAAGGTGTAATTATTTTCACCCTTTTACACTCCAAAAAGGATAAATAAGTCAAAAATAAACTCCCAACCCATAGGTAGGGTTGTTGGGTAAATTTAAGAGGCATGAGACAAGCTTAAATTGTCCCACAAGCCTCCAAAAAGGCCTCCCAAGTCAAAATCCGAATTTTGAAGTTGGGGTGGAGTAAAACACACAAACCAACATAAATCTCACTTACAAAAAGGACCACCTAACCTCATAATTATCTATTTGTCACATCTCTATTTTAGTTAACCAAATAAGAAGGATTAACTTAATTAAGACACATTATTACTTGTTAATAAAGTGACAACAATTTCAAAAATTAAATACATAAAACACATACAAAAATTAAAAGAAAGGAAAACATTTCACCCCATGGCCACACATGTGAGGTCACCCCCATGGGAAACCTCCTAACTAGGCATGCAAAAACACCACACTATAACATTACATAAGTTGTCAAATTTTGGCCACGTTGCTCAACACCCAACATCCTTTCGTGGTTGGTCCCCTATCCCCTTTCGATGTATGTGATAAAATGTCCTACAACACAAACAAAATACCTCTCTGGCCTTTCACCGTATTAACAACATCGAGATAATATACATATAAAATCAATAATCATCATTTGACATTAGCAATTCTATCATCTAGCATCATACAATTAATTCTATTTTGGCATCCATAAAATCATAATTCTACTCAAAACATCCAACATAGGTTATGCATCCAAATTATGACATGTTAGTACAAAAATCAGAATATTACAACTCAACATATATAATTGTCTATCATCACCATCTAGTGCATCATAATAAATATTTGCATAGTCCATCATCTACTGATCAAAATATAATACTCAAATGTCTAAGTATTAGTCTAACAAAGATCAACATCAAAATGAAATAGTGTCGAAGAGGATTGGGCACTACAAATCGAGTGTGCGAGATACATGAGAACGTGGGACTTAGAGATGCACCTCCACCTTTGCACAAAGCGATCGACTAGGCCAAAACCTCACTTTTACTTGATTTTTTGTTTAGCCTTGTGTTTGTGTTGTGATTTTTTGTGGACACCCTTAGTGGTTCCTTCTTGACCCCTATTGTATTAATTTGTCTAACTGATTCAATTTAATTTAAATTAAATCTAATATTGTAAAGTAACTATTGTTCCTAGTGATGTACAAAATGATAATATACAATAAGATCCCAGCAATAAGTAAGCAATAATGTAAAACCCTAAGCAAGAGGGAGAGACAAGAAGACTTGGATGATTTCGAAGAAGGATGGAGGTAATATGGGTAGGTAAAAGTGTTGAACAGGTTGTAGACAACATCATTAATGCTCACTGTAAATTTTGGAACTCGAAATGAGGTAGGATAGGAGCACCCACGAAAGGATAAGAGCATTCAAGTGCTAGTGACCAGATCTCATTGCTAATGTCCGAGCGGTGCTGCTTAGATTTTAAAGTTTTCTGGGTCGAAGGTCTTCGCTCTAAGATTTGTTATGTCACTCGAGTTCACTATTAAGGTTTCGATTGCACCAGTAACCTACAAAACAAATTTCTACTTGCACATGTCCACAAACCACATCAAATATAATAAAAAAATATGTAAAATGTGGAGTTATACTCGATCCTGACAACACCGAAAAGTGAACTTACAATCGATCATTGCACTACATCTTAGACTCCATGTAGTTTTGGTGAGTGTGTGTAGAAATTGTGCCCTATGATGCCCTTGTGCAAGTTGCACTTGATAGCAGGTTATAGCTAGAATGTAGCAATGTAGTAGAATGTGTGGATGGAATAGAATGAACTTTCCTTCTTATGTTGAATATGCATATTTGATGTATCCCTTATCCCTTGAATGGATGCTAGATGGATGCTTTTGAGTTCTTTAGGTGTATTTTAAATGTAAGTTTAGGTGATAATAGTAATGTTTAGTGTTTGGTCCTTCATATTACAAAAATGAATATGTATTTATATGATTCCCTTGTTTGAATTTCATAATTGACAACTGGAAGGTTGACCCATAAGTGAAAAAGATGCCCAAAATATAAAAGAGACCCAAAAAGAGTGAGTAAGGTAGAAAAGGGCTAGGGGTTCCCAGAGGGGACATGAGCGAACGCCCGGCACTCATCACACGATTGGGCGCTTATGTCTTTAGCCATAAAAGGTAAATCTATAAAATTCAGACTGGTCAGGTTGTAGGGTGTGTAAGACCAAATAGAAAACAAGAGATAAAGAAAAGAGGCCAAAGATAGTTGTCAATTACTAGTTTTTTGCTTAGGAATCATGTAAATGCTAGCATGCTTTTAAGACCTAGAAATGTACCTAGGTGCATGATTACATGTCTATATTTTCCCCACTTTATGTTGTTCAATGAATACTCGATAACATAAATTAGATAAGAGATGTGTACCTTATGATCTTGTAGAATGTTTGGCAAAATGTGTGTCGAGTGGTCAAATAAAGTGTGGAATGATTACAAAGTGAAGCGTGACAACTATGAAAGGAAAGTGACCCTAGGGGTGAAGCGTATGGGTTGTTTTCACATGTTGTTGTGCTTGTGGTTATTGCTTCTTGTAAGGATGGACCTACAAAAGAAGAGAAAAAGAGTAGTCAAAGTTCTATATATGATAAATCAGAGAAAAATGTGTATAAGTATGTAAAATTAATAGTAAAGGAAAGTGTGCACCTGATGTAGAAGAGTGTAAATGATAGAAAAATGTTCGAAATGCTATAAAAGTGAGTTTTTGGGTGATCTCATGCCAAAGGTGATTTTTTTGGGCAATCTCATGTCGAGTGCGAGTTTTTGGGTGATCTCACGCCAAAGAGTAAGTGTTGGGGAGAGATATCTAGTGTTATTCTCCATCCATGACTTTTCCCGATAAGCACCACTGCAGATGGTACATCCCTTATTTGTTCTTGTTGTCCCGATTTAGTTCTAAATGTATGGATTGTTCGATTGAAATGGATTGTAGGACATTACATGCATGCCATAATTAGAGGATTGTGCATGTAAGCGTGAAACCGCTTTGAAGACTTTTGTAGATCATGTTGATCTGATAAGATGATTATGTGTGTCCCCAAGAAATTAGCTCCTAGGGGAGGACGAAGGACCCATGTGTTATTGTATGAATATGGGTATTAATGTCTCTGTTGTCTTTGAGGACCCAAGTTAGATTCTCGGGTCGTTGTTACGTAATTAAGTTCATGTTCCTTTTTTGTCTTGTAAAGATTCCAATTGTAGCTCGAGTTCTTTGTAAGGGTGATTTTTTCACCCAATGTATGCCCCCTTGTTTGGGGTGCATGCAACAATCTGTATGAGTGTGCAAAACAAAAGACAGGACTCGATGTTGTCTTTGAAACGAATACCTACAAGGGGTTGGGGATATGTATGGTAGACACCAAGGCACATGCAAAAAAAGTAGGCTAGTAACATGTGTTAGTCATAAAATTAGCTAACATGCAAAATAATACAATGTAACAAGAAAGTGTGTAGACAAGATGGACCAAAAATGGATTTCAAACATGGAACATCTCTCACAATGTCACAAGATAATTAGGCCGAAGTGGCTAAAAGCATACAACGATCACACAAGACATAAGTGATTAACTAAAAATGGGTTATGGGGATAGTTAATATAATCTAGAATGACATGTAAATATAGTAAATGAATCTAATAAACAAGTATGGAAAATGACCCAAGTAACTAATCTAATGAAAATAGAAACCCTAATATGCAAGAGAAGTATTAAAGTAACTTAACTTATTCAAAGTGGTAGATCTAAACTGTGTGTCACAAAAGTGACTAGAGAAGCAGAAAGAAAGAATGAATTTGCAACGGCACCTTTGAAAAGATGGATCTGAACTATCTAGCTAGACCGGAGTGCTGCGGGTGCTGCGGTCATAGAATGGGCGCCCTAGTTTGTGCAAAAGATCCAGAACTAAGTTTCAAAGGTCCAACAGTGGTCTAAAACCCTCGTTGTGTGTCACATCAGATTTGATGCACTGCTCTAGATGTCACTTATAATCCAAGATGGCAGAAAGACCTGCAAGAAAGCCACAAAAAGTATCAAAACCCTAAAAAAGAAGAATGCAAATTAATGGGTCAGACTAACCTCACCGCCATAACAAGGGCTTACTTAACCGAACGTTGCACTATATTTCAGACCCAAATGTATTTTTGGTGTGTGTGTGCATGTTGTTCCCTAGGTGCTCTTGTGTTAGTCGTACTTTGTGAAGTAGCGAACAATAACTAAATGTAGAAAATGTAATAGAATGTGTGCATAAAATAGAATAGAATCCCTCCCCTATGTTTGTGTGATGCAAATGAACCATCCTTGTCCTTGTGATAGAGCTAATGGATGCAAATGATATCCAAATGGATGCAACTCTAGGTGGATAATAGTAATGACTAGTTCTTGGTCCTTCATTATGGTCTCATAACTTTATATCTATAGGGTTCTCTTGATCTAATTTCGTAATTAATTCCAAAAGACCAACTGCAAAAAAGATAAAGATCTCAAACGGCTAGAAAGATCTCAAAATATGGCGGGAAAGTTCAAAAGGATTGGGGTGCCTGGTGGGGGACCAGGGCCCCCATGGGTACCCCATCAAAGCTAAAATGACGAAGGATGATAAAAAATGACTAGGAATGTGGAAGTGCAAGAGGTCGAAATGATGAAAGGAAATATAATAAGATGGCCAAAAGAAGGGGGTTAATTAGTACTTTCTTCACTCAAAACCTTCTAAATAGTAGTATGAAACCGGGACTAAATAATGTCTAAAGTGTGCTATTTTGTGTCTACATTTGCCCCCACTTTATGTTGGTGAGTGGAAATCTTGGTAACATAAAGTAGATAGAGATGCGTACCTAATGTCCATGAATATTGTAGTAGAAAACACGTTGATGGACTAGAAAAAGCGTGGAACAACAAAAAGATGGTGAAGCACGAAACTAAAGATGAAAATGTGCAAAAAAGTGATGAGAGTGAACCTAGGGTGGAAACGCGTGTGTAGTTGTTGATGTGTGTGATGTACCTGCATGGTTAGTATGGTGTGTGTTGCCGTGAAGTGTTTTTGTCGTTGTTATTGCCCCCATTTGATCTTGTTTCTCATACAATCGAGCTCTGAATCATAAAACAATCATGTAGTCAAATATGTATGTATGTAAAGATGCATGTAAATGTAAATTACGCAAATGAAAAAGTGTAAATGGAACATGTGCACCTAATACATGTCACGAAAGAGAGTTTAGAAGGATATCATGTCTTTATCATGGTTTTTGGGCGATCTAATGCCATAGGCTGAAGAAGTATAGGGAGGAATTCCAATTGTATCCTCTAACCTTTAACTACTTCCCTGAATGTGTGTGAAGAGATATTTGTACATCCTTGTTTTTGGGTGATCCAACACCACTAGCCAAAGTAGTATAGGGATGCACACCCACTATAACCTTTGAGCACATGAATCGCCCCCAATGCTAAGGACACTCTGTCTTGTAAAATTCACTTGTGTATGGGGTTCATAGACTAGTTTGAACCCACTCGTTGTATGTAACCCACAATGCCAAGGGTGGAAAGTGCACTTGAAATGAACCGGTGTAAATGTGTTGTGTTAGTATGTAAAACCCCAAATGATGCCCCCTCTTTGGGGGTGCATGTGACATCATTGATAGGAGAATGTAGCCCCAAAAGAGGACCAACCACATGAATCATGTACCTTGGAAAGTTCTTGGTAGAAACCAAGGCACGCACAAACAAGAAGGCTAGCCAAATACAAGTGTTAGTATAAATAAACATACATATAAAAAATGGTGTATAAGCTATGTAAATAGTGTGTAAGCTACCAAGCAAAGTAATGTAATGTAAACACTTGAAGAAAACAAGTCGCTGCACAAAGTGAGGTGCAAATATGAGACAACACTCATGATGTCACAAGACATGCAAGGCCATCATGGCCACAAACAACAAACAAGTGTGCACACCAAACATAGGGCAAGACCCACAAACAAGAGCAAACAATAGAGAAGCAATGTAACAAACAAGTATGGAAGCAAATATCCCTACATAACAAAGGTTGCACATGAAGCACCCATTTGCATGTTGGAAAGATAACCAGTATGTCAAAAGTGTGTATAAGTAAGTAGTGCTAAGTATACAATGAAACAATAACACCTGTGAAAGAGTGTGGATGCCCTTAACGACCACTGTAGGAAGGGTAGAAGGCAAACATCCATGCTACATGTAAGAGACCTGTATCTGCAATCATAACTAGAAAAATGTGTGAACACACATGTGTGGATGATATAGATAAATAACATACAAGTAATCTAACTAACATGTGTAATAAAGTGACTATGAACAAACAAAAGTAAGTAAGAGTAAAAATAAACATAATATGTAGTATGTTGTGGATGGATGGAATGGAATGAAAAATGGAGTGATAAGAGTGGGTGCCCCCGAGTGAATGGAAATGTATGCAATGAGGTTCATTTGGTTTTCCCCCTCAACAATCAAGAATGAACCGTAAACGAGAGTGCGTCATCGAGAAATGGTCGAAGTGTGTGTTGTGTCTAGTGCATTATGATGAGTGTGTATATGTGTGGTGATAATATGCGACCTAGAGATGATGTGTGCATGAAACTTATAGCCTAAGCATATATCATGACAAAATGAATGCATGAGTGATGATTTAGCCTAAAGTGTATATCACTACTAGATGAATAAAAGGGAGTGGTGATGTAGCTTAAAGTGTATACCACTACAAGATGATAGAGTAGGTGACCATTTAGCCTATAACATATGTCACTATCCTATAAATGTCACATGATGAAAGGTCGAATGATAAACATGTGATGAATGTAAGGTCCATTTGATTTGTAAACCCTCGGTAGTCGAGTATGGACTAAGGAACTAAAGTGCGTCATAAGGTAGTGAGTGCAACACATAGAAGAGTATGTAATATGCATGATGATAGATGACCATATGATGAGTAGAATGTGTAAATACATGATGTGTAGAATGCAATGCATGATGTAATGTATAGAGTGGTATGTAATGTATGTAGATAGACTAGTAATGTAGTATGCAAAATGATGTAATGCTAGACTCATATGTGATGAAGACTAGTATGTAGAATACATTTGATATGGAGATGTGCGGTTTAGACTAAAAGTAAAATGTAGGATGTAAGACGTGAGATGTGTGAGTAAACGTTGTGTGTTAGTAGCTATTGTGGAGTGTGTGGGGTTCATGTTTATTAAGCTCTCAACGGTCAAGTGTGAACCGAAGCGAAGAGCGTGTCATCGGGTAAGGACGACACTAAAGTACGAATGAATATGTGTATACTAGGTGCTTGATGTATTAGAATGTAAAGATGATAGATGTGCAAATGCTAAGAGTGTGATGTAGTACTATGTAAGGATGCTAGAATGGATGGGGGAGTGTGTTAAATGTGATTCCCTCTAGGTGTATGATATAGAAGATGACTATGTGCAACTATGAAGGAGATCATCATTATCATGATCGAAACCTATTGGAGCAACATCAGAGACCTAATAAGCTATAGAGTGAGGTGGGTCATACAGGGACCCATTGTGGAAGAACGTGTACATATTCATTGCGTATTCTTTATTAGTAAAGGCGATCGGTGGATGACCGTGAGCATGCCAACATGAGATATTCAGAGTGTAAACGGAAGAGGAATCATTATGAATAGAGATATTGCCAAAATACATAGGAAATTTAAACAAAGAGTGATGAGCATCTATTATACTGCCAATATAGTCAAGCCAAGACTGTTCAAGTGTGAGTGGAGAGTCATGAGGGGTACGCACAACAAATATCATTAAATGAAAGACACGCAAGCCATAAGTTGCCATAATGTGAAAATAGCCATGATAAAGATGTGGCAAATGAAGAGGTGGTAAGATGTCATTAAGTGTCATGCCAAACCTAACCAAATTGTCACGTGTACAAATAGTGTCTAAGCAAGTAGAATCGATAGGGATGTGTTGCCAAAAGGACTTGTTGATGAATAGTGTGCATGTAAAAGGAGGCAACAAAGCTACAACCTGTGGAGGAGAAGATGAAATAGCATCCACACTATTTATAGACCCCCAATATAGTACCATAGCATTAGTAGAGGGAGGGGTCTTGAACCTATATTCACTTGGGCCATCGGCCACAAAGGTTTCTTCAAAATAAGAGTTGTCTATGCCAAGAGGAGTAAAATTGAGTTGTCTTAATGCTTCATCTGTAAGTTCAATGGCATCAAATCATCATTAGAATCCTCAAAATCATCAGTGTGATGATCATCATGTTGTATAACACTATCAATTATGTTGGTAGGTGGCACCGTAGATGGAGTAATAGAGGGTGTCGTGACGGGTGGAGAAGGGGCATTAGTAGGATCCAGAGATCGTAGGTGAAATAATAGTCGTAGTGTGAGTAGATATAGATGGAGTATTGAGAGTGTAGGAGGATATTGTGAAGCACTAGATTGACCAATGTCATATGTGTCAAGAATACTATATGGAATACGCTGCGAAGGTGGTTTAGGCATAGAAATAATGGGGTCTATGTGACAATATTTGGATGGCTCTAGATCGGCAGTGATAGTATGTTTATAACCATCATGAAATAAATTGACACATTGGTGAATAGTAGATGGAACTGCATGCATTGCATGAATCCAAGGCCTACCTAATAAGAGATTAAACTGAAAGGAGGCATTGATAACATAGAACTTAGTGAGAGAAATATTAGGCCCAACCCGAATATGTAATGAGATAATCCCTAGGTATGTGCGAGTGGCGAGAATCATAACATTAAATGAGCGTAGAATTCTTTAAGTTTAAATTAGCGTTAATACCCAATTTCTTTAAAAGAGAATGAGCACATAAATTGATAGTTGATCCATTATCAATGAGGACTCGTTTAATGCAAGTAGTAATAATAACAGTAGTAATGAGCAAAGGAGCACATGGATTGCTTTTAGCAAAAAAGGTGAAAAATCCTCATCAGTGAAAGAGATAGCATGTGGTAAATTACGAAGAGATTGTATGAGATGTGCAAAGACCACCACAAATTATCACTTTCAATATAATTGACACTAAAGGGAGCTTTCTTGTGTGTTGCGAAAATCTGGTGCATTACACAACAAATCATAAAGAGAGATCTTAGCGAGCATATTTTTAAGTTGTTCAATGATGTCATAGCCCTTAGAAGCAGTGGGAGGAGCTTCCAAGTAATGGGTGGAGGAATAGACGTGGGTGGAGCCATAAATTAGGATGAGTACGATGAGTAGTAACAACATTGATGGATGGATTAGCCTTAGGTGTGACAAAGCGAGGAGGATGTTGGGTACACACACGCATGAAATCAACAACAATAAGTAACTATGCCTGAGACCTTAGTTGGTGCAAAGGTAGGATAAGAATATTGAGCCATAACTTGATAAGGAGATGACATGGTCAAAAGGAAGTGTTGAAACATGGGGTTCACCAAAATTATTAACTAAAAATAGGTTATTGGGATAATTAATCTAATCTAGAATGACATGTAAATACAATAAATGAATGCAATAAACAAGTATGGAAAATGACCCAAGCAACTAATCTAATGAAAATAGAAACCCTAATATGCAAGAGAAGTATGGAAGTGACTTAGCTAATTTAGAGGTAGATCGAACTATGTCACGAAGTGACTGGAGAAGCGAGAAAGAAGGAACGATTGTGCAACGACCCCGAAAAGGATGGATCCAAACTATCTAGCTTAACCAGAGCATGTGAGTGCTCGGTCTACAAAATAGGCTCCTAGTTTGTGTAAAATATTCAGAACTAAGTTTCACCGTCCGCGGAAGGTGGTCTGAAACCCTTGCTTTGTGTGTCACATCATATTCAATGCACTCTCAGATGTCATTGATAATCCAAGATGGCAAAAATCCTTGCGAGAAAAGCCATAAGAACTATCAAAACATTTTTAAAAAATAATGCAAATGAATGGGTCAAATCGACCTCACCGCCACAACAAAGCAGTGCTTACTAATCGAGCATTACACTACATTTTAGACCCAATTGTAGTTTTGGTGTGTATGTGGATAATGTGCCCTAGGTGCTCTTGTTCCACTCACACTTTAAGAAGTAGCGAGTAATAACTAGATGTAAAAATGTAATAGAATGTGTGCATGAAATAGAATAGAATCCCTCCCCTATGCTTGTGTGATGTAGATGAACCAACCTTGTCCTTCTCGATGGAACTAATGGATGCAAATGATCTCCAAATGGATGCAACTCTAGATGGATGATAGTAATGACTATTTTTGGTCCTTCATTATGGTTTCATAACTTTATATTTATAGGTTTATCTTGATCTAATTTCGTAATTAACCCCCGAAATGACCTACACCAAAAAGATAAAGATATCAAATGGCTAGAAAGAGCCCAAAAATGGTGGGAAAGTTCAAAAGGATCGAGCGCCTGGTGGGACAAGGCACTGGGTGTCCCAAAGTGAAAGCTAAAATAACGGAGGATGATAAAAATGATTGGGCATGTTGGTTCAAGAGGTCAAAAATGATGAAATTAAATACAATAAGATGGCCAAAAATGGGGGTTAGTTAATACTTTCTTCACTCAATAACCTTCTAAATAGTAGTATGAGATCGGGACTAAATAATGCACAAAGTGCATGATTTTGTGTCTCAATAGGGCATAGCCCATAAAGAATAGCATATAATAGCAAGCAATAAAAAGCAATGGAAAATTAAGTAGTGATAGATAGTGATGGTTTATATAGTCTTGGAAGACAAATTCTACACATGAAGCACCCGTTAACATGTTAAAAAGATAAAGAGTATGTCAAGGTGTGTATAAATTAGTGAAATGTAAAGTAAATGTGATGAGAAGTAGTGAAAAATGTAGTAATTGAACCCATGTAACATGTGATAGTAGAGAGGGTAGATTCCGCCAAGAGCCTTGGAGGGATCGGGTAAAAGGTACAATGCCGAAAATCATTGCAACGTGTAAGAACACTGTAAGAGATCTGCATTCACCGCAAGAGGCCAAGTGGATGTGCATGTGTATATATAGAATGATAATGACTTACTAATAATTTGTCTAGCATGGGAAATAAAGTGTAACATGTAAGTAGTAAAAGCTATCACAAGTAAATACAACCAGGATATGCAAATGTTGTGTATGGGTGTAGTGATGTGGTATGCAAAATTTGAAAATGATAGGAGCAACATGCCCCCAACGATTATGTATTAGCTGAGTTTCATTTATAGAAATCCTCATTACTCAAGAATGAACCATAAAACAAGAGTGTGTCATCAAGTAATGTGTGTGAATAAATTCTAGAAAGATGTATCATGAAGCACGGGCGTGAAGTGTGAATGATGTGACGTTTGTTTCATAATTAGACCCTCAGTAGTTGAGTATGAACCATGGAACTAGAGTGCGTCATAGGGTAATGAAGTAAGGTGTGTGAACTACCAATGTGGTGATGCTCGAAAAGATATGCATAAAGCACGAAGTGAAAGAGAGTAATAGATGCTATGGAAATATGTTTCATGAAGCACAAAGTGTGAATTGTAACCATATTGGATGGGGTGAGGTTCATAGATGAATTATGCCCTCGACATTCATGTGTGAACCGTAGCACAAGAGTGCGTCATTAGGTAATGATAGTACAATGTGTATACCAAAGGTTTAGGAGTGTTGAGAAAGATTATACATGAAGCGCAGAGCGTGAAGTGTAGTAGTAGACACTAGAGACAGTTGATCGGGAGCTGTTGGAAAAAATATGTGATCATTGTGAACAAGATTAGTTAGAGTAGGCATAGTGCATGTAAAGATGTAGACCGTATATAGAAAGTAGTATGTGCACCATGAAGAGAAGGATCCATAAGTAAGCCTAAGTAGCAAAGCTTATATGATTAGGATAGGAGTCTATAGAGATGTAGCAAGAGTTTTCCAATAGGGTAGATATGAGAAATTGTTGCTAGAAATATTGACGTGAATTACAAAGAAAAAGTAATGCATAGATGTGTATGTGAATAATATGGATAAACAACTATTGATTAGAACATGTGACTATGAGGGGGGGAGAGTTCGATGCCCCCACATGTGTGAATGATGGAGATATATCTGAGGATGGAAGAGATACCATGCCATGGTGGCAGATGTGGTAATGTGTTAGGAGTATCAATATTGGTGTTATGAGTAGTAGGTTTTCCAAAGTAAGTTGTAATATGGAGAACATATGGAAATTACTTTTTGTGATGGTGAGGATGTGAAATAGTGTAAACTGATGAAGAGATGTGGTGGGAATAAAAGGAGTAAGCAAAGGGAGATAGTCGAGGCTGATTTTTGTGGATTGTGTGGGAATGGAAAGAGGTTCTTTGACTCCTTTTGCATATTTTCCTAATCTGGTGCCATTGAAACCGTAACGAAGCATATATCGATACCTAGGACCATACTTTTTGAAATTGGGAGGAGGGTGGCCAAAGTAGGGGCTTCAGGTGAATGATCAATAGTGTTGCAAAAGGAAAATGGGGAGGGATCTGCCAAGGCTTCATAGACCACACCTTGGTATAGGAATTTAATACGTGCATGAAGGGTTGAAGGGACCACATGCATGACATGGATCTAAGGCCGTCCGAGGAGAATATTATAATTAATATTGTTAGGCATTACATGGAATGGGATGGACAAAAGTACATGGCCCAACAGTAATGGGAAGTGTGATTGTACCTAAGAATTTTTAGGAATATTATCAAAGCCACAAATACAAATAGATGAGGGTGTTAAGGATGCTTCGGAAAGGCCAAGTTGCTGAAGGAATGGTAGGTTACAAATGTTAAGGCCAAATCCATTATCAACTAAATCTCATTTAACCCCTATGTTATTGATACAAACTTTAATATAAAGAGGGGGATCATTATCTAAAATAGATTGAGAAGGAATTTTTGCAAATCTAAAAGTAATATGTTCTTCCTTAAAAGATAATGCTATGATAAATTTATGATACATATATTCCGAAGAAGTATGAGGATGAATATAATTGTTGAATATAAAATATTGGATTTTAGGTTGACATTTAGGATTGGCCCGAAAAAAGGTAGGGATGGTATCGTAGTAATCAATACCTTGAACTTGTGAAAACCTCTTTTCAAGATGGATTTTGTATGCCTTCTACTTGCTATTGTTGCATCAAAGGGGTGGCTTTGTATACCGATGGACATGAAGAGTTCCTTATTACACAAAGATTTACAAGAGGAAATATACATGGAGAAAACTGCTGGATTTGTTCACCATTCTTATCTTGTTTGTAGACTCAAGGTATCTCTACGGTCTTAAATGAGCCCCTCGGGCTTGGTATGAGAATATGGATTATTTTATTCTATATACTAGTTTTGTTCATTGCTACTCCGATCCTACAGTATATCTCTAGCATGTTGGCGAGGATATTGTGATACTTGTCTTGTATATTGATGATTTGTTACTTACTGTCATCTCTTCTTCCCACATTCGAGCATTGAGAGGGCTCTTTCTATGCAGTTTGACATGACAGATCTTGGGTTATTGCATTATTTCCTTGGATTGCAGATTTCTTATATAGATTTAGGGATTCATTTGAGTTATCAAAAGTACACCCATGATCTTCTTTAGTGCTTTGATATGGCTGATTGCAAGCCAAGTCCATCTCCCTTTCAGTCCGGGGTTACTCTTACTTCCACATACCACTCCACTTTGTGATCCTACATTGTATAGGTAGTTAGTTGGAAGTCTCACGTACTTGACCAATACTCGCCCGATATTTCATTTACATTAGGGATTATATCTCGGTTTACACATTCTCCTCATAGTAGTCACCTATTGTGATACTAAAAAGGATTTTGCATTATTTGTAGGACACTACCCACTTTGGACTACACTACACTAGGGGTTATACTTAGTTGGTTGGATATACAGATTCAAATTAGGAAATTTTTATTGATCACAGGCATTCCACTTCTAGCTATATTTTTTTCTTTGTTCTTCTCCAGATTGCTTAGGTGTGCAAAAAGAAACATGCTATCACACTTTCATCTTCGAGGCGAGTATAGGGCAATAATTACATCGAGTCGGTATATTCTTTAGCTTCAATAGTTATTGGCAGAGTTTGGATTCCCACAGGATTCACTATCTGTACTTTGGTGTGACAACCAAAGTGCAATTCACATTTCTTGCAACCATGTTGAGCACCAGTAGACCAAGCATATTGAGATACACATACACTTCATTTGTTAGTACATTCAAGATGGAGTTCTTTGCTTGGAGTACATTCTGACTCAACAGTAGGTTGTGGACATCTTTATGAAACCTTTTACATCACCTCACTACCTTAAGTTGCGTATGAGATGTTTGGGGTTTGAAGTTGTTCTTTAGGGGTGTTTGTGAGAACATCTTCCTTCCTTCTTCTTCTTCTTCTTTCTCTTTCCTTACAACAATATTATTTCCTACTTTTGGTTCGAGATTTATTCATGGATATATTGTACATGAGTACCCAATCGAGCCAAATTATTGGGACTCATACTTGTGGATATGCCACTTTTATTTTGGGCCCCTAACTTCACTTGAGGGGGTTGTTAAAGTAGGTATTCACCTTAACTCATGTTCACTTAGGTAATTTATTTACCTCATGTATTTTATCCTCACCCATTATGTGTGTGGATATTTCTTTTTCTTATTTAGATATTAGGAAGATATTATCTAGTTGTTATAGCTAGTTCTTTACTTGATTTATGGCTTGATCTATGACCTTGACTGTTCTTAGATTGATCTCCCTTTCCCATATAAGCAAGGCCCATTCTAATTGTATTTCATAAAGTTCCATAATAATATATGATATTCTTTGTTCATTTGTTTACAAAGGTTTTTGTAAAGTTACTTATGGAGAATTACTTTTATCTTATTGAGTGTGGTGTTTAATTAGCATATAAGTTATTTGTGGCTTGGTACATTTTTTTATCGTTCCTTTTAATGGTGATAGGATTATAGGGTATTGAAGATGGCAATAAAGAATGAATTAATAGTATTCAAATAAAGATAGGTTCACAAATTATTTAATTTACTTTGAATTAAATCTAATATTGCGAGTAACTATTGTTCTAGTGATGTACAAAATAATAATATACGATAAGATTCGAGCAATAAGAAAACAATGATGTAAAAACCTAAGCAAGAGGGAGAGATAGGAAGACTTAGTTGATTTCAAAGCATCTTTGGAGGTGATATGGGTAGGTAAAAGTGCTAAATGTCTTGTAGATAGTGTCGTTAGTGCTCACTATAAATTTTGGAACTCAAAAATGGGGCAGGACAGGAGCGCCCATGTAAGGACAGGAACACTCACCGGCTAGTGACCAAATCCAAGTGCTAGTGTCCAGACATGTGCTTAGATTATGAAGTTTTTTAGGTCGGAAGATCTTCACTCCAATATTCGTTCTATCACTCTAAATTTATTGTTAGGGTTCCGATCGCACTTATAACCTCGCAAAACAAATGTATACCTACACATGTCCACAAACCACATTAAATCTAATAAAAAGATGCGAGAATGTGGAGTCATAGTGACCTCAATAGTCACCCAAAGAGTGAACTTATGACCGAATGCTGCACTACATATCGAACTCCATGTAGTTCTGGTGAGTGTGTGTAGAAATTGTGCCTAGGATGCCCTTGTGTAAGTTACACTTGATAGCAGGTTGTAGCTAGAATGTAGCAATGTAGTAGAATGTGTGGATGGAATATAATGAACACCCCCTTCCTATTTTGTGTATATAGAGTTGATGCAACCCTTGTCCCTTGAATGGATGCTAGATGGATCCTTTTGAGTGCTTTAGGTGCCTTTTGAATGTAAGCTTAGGTTGTAGTAGTAATGTTTAGTGCTTGGTCCTTTATTTTACAAACATAATTGTGTATTTATATGATTCCATTGCTTGAATTTTGTAATTGACAATTAGAAGGCCAACCCATAAGTGAAAAAAAGACACCCAAAAGATAAAAGAGACCCTAAAAGAGCAAGTAAGGTAGAGAAGGGTTAGGGGCGCCCAAAGGGGACATGAACACTGAGCGTTGTTGTCTTGGATGGGTGCTTTATCCGAAGCCAAAAAAGGTAAATCAGTAAAATTTTGATTGGGTTGTATGATGTGTAAGACATAATAGAAAACATAAGATAAATAAAAGAGGCCAAAGATAGTTGTCAATTATTAGTTTCTTTCTTGGGAATCATGTCAATGTTAGCATGTTTTTAGGACCTAGAAATGTACCCAATTGTGTGATTTTGAGTCTACACTAACCCTTGTTCAAAGTTAGTTTAGGTACCTAATGGTTTCTATATATTTTAGGGGTGATTTATTATTGTTAACCTTGTTTTTAGAGGTATCGAGACCACTTAAACATGAGATGGGTGGGCCCCACCACCTCTCCTTGTGTGTCACTTTTCCCAAACCTAAATTTAGGTTAAAATCGGAAATTGTAAGTGTTGCTTTTTGTGTTGGGGTTCTTATTTTCACCAAAATAGACCCCTTGCACCTTACCTATGGGTAAGGGGACCTTTTTCAAGGATAAAATGGGCTTTTCCTCCAATTTGAGTCAATATGTCCACATCATTATGCATGTGCTTGTTTATTTGAGCCACTTTGGTAGTAGAGGAAATTTAGTTTATTTTTATTTTACAATTTTGGGGATTTCCTCCATTATGGTTTTTGTCCTTTGTATGATATGGACTTGTGGGAGTCTTATGGTGAGAATGAGGAGCGTGACACATGTCATCCTCTCATTGGTGAGAATCTTTGGGTTTTTCTTTCATATACCTCCACTATGAAGTTTGGAGGGAATTTTTGGTCTCATTTTTGGCATGGAGTGTTTGGGGAGGGAACTTGGAAGAAATAGAATCTTGGAGGGACTTTTTGGATTCTTGGAGCTCATGGGGAGCTTGAGCTTGCAATTTGGAGTTTAAAATATCATTTCTTATGAGGTAAGTCTCGGGAATATTTTTGCTGGTGTAGTATGGAATCAATGTTTTTTTATTGATTTTGTTTCAAAATGTTGAATGGATATGTAGAAAGGTGTTGGTTGTGTGTTTTTCTTAGTCTTCTCCATCTTTGTCATCTTGTTGTATGGCTAGGAGATAAGGTTCTTGGGGGATATGATAAGCCTTTATGGCTAGTGGTTATTTGGAAGAGTGTTGATACTCATTTGGTTAAATGGAAATATGAATGCCATGTATCTTTTCTATCCCCTCCTTTCTCCTTGAGAAGTGGTTTAGTTTTATCAAATGTATGGTAATGGCTTGAAAGTTTGGTTTGTTTGCATATATGATTGGTGTTATGTTTTTCATTCATTCACCTTTTGCATCTTGGAGGCATGATCCCTCTCTTTCCCATGGTCTTGGAGGAGGCTAGCATGCCCTCCTTTTGGGGAAGTGGCATGTAATGATGCCTATTGGTTGGGTGGACAACCAAGCATCTTTCCTTGTGGTTTCGAATGTTCCTAATGAAGAAGGAGCACAATCCTTGGAGCCTTTTTTTGGAGAGGAACGAATTATTTGAAAATTTGACATGTTGTTCACTTATTCGAAAGGCTTCTCCAATTGAATTTTAAATTGTAGTGTTCTTGTAAATTTGTAATGGAATACGAATTGTAAGAGGATTATAGTATAATTGTAAATGTCATTGTCATCTCTTATACAATATTCTTTTGAAGGAATGATTTTGAGTGCATGAATAGCTTCCTTCTTGTTTTGGGAAGGGATCAAAACCATATTTGTAAATATTAGTTTGAAAAGAGGAAAGAGATAGGGTTGATATATTTTAAGTAGTATTAGAACTAGTTGCACATCTTGTAGTTTTAGTGAAATGTGAAATTTGCCTCTCAAATTGTGAATAGAGTTAAATGATGTAATAGAAAAATACTTCCTTTTAATATGGATCCGAAAGGACATTTGGTTTTAGGTTGTAAATAAAATTATTACCTTATTATATGATGCGGAGTGCATTAGTAGGGTGTCATTGAGGTTGTCATGCTTTGGTTGGACTCTATGTTGTTTTAGGGGCATATGTCACCATTTCCCTCCAAATGTTGTAGTTAAATATTCAAATTTGGCAATGTTATGGGTAAAAACCTAAATAAGGCCTAGTTGTGTGCATGAAGGCTAAAAATATGTAAAATCAAACTTGGAGATCGTATTCCCATGTGGAATCAGTCTAGTAAGAGAGGATTAGAGTTGTTAAGGTCTTTTCTTAAGCTAGAAAGTGGTTGAGCTATCTTAGGGAGTAGTTAAATAAGATTAGGAGTGTGAAATGGAATGCTAAAAAGTGAAGTTTTGGTCTCAGTGTGAGAACCGTCATGTGGGAATGATATATTAGGCCTGATCAATTATGAATGGACTAATATTAAACGTTGGAGAATATTTCATAGTGTATCTTGCAAGATTTTATATGTTTCTTCCATGCATGTATTAGCAACTCTGCAGGCAGAGGGAGCTAGAGAGTGACAATGAGATAATTCAAGCTAGAAAACCCTATGTGATTCATGGGATAGTTAGAGAACGTTGTTACAAGTCTAACAAAAATTATTTGGAGTCTTTAACCCCCAAGAGTAGTTATGTGCAATGGATTTTGTCTTCGCTACCCACAAACTAGGGCTTGATTGATCTCGAGATTGATACGGTTAAAAAAACTAAAATTTTGAAATTACCATACTAATGACCTCCCCTAGCACTTTCTAGAAGTGCAGAGTTCAATTCCACCGACATATGTGGTTTCCATGAGACTCTATTTTCTAGGCGTGCAACTACCAATGGATGACAACTACAAAGTAAGGAATTGGTGATGTTTTAGAGTAATCATGGACAAAGTAAGATTGGGATATCTTTGAAATAATCCATTATACCTCCTTGCATGTGTTATAGGGTTATATCCATATCATAAACTTTTGCACCCACCGAAGCCATCTAAAAGACCTAACTAGTCCTAATTAGGCCTATAACAAAGGTCAAATAATAGAGTAAGGGTGAAATTGATGTTAAATTGGTGTGAAAGGCATACTTCATGAGTTGAGAATGGTTCAATTGTAGTCTTATGGCTATAACAAAGTGTGGCAAGGTTCTAGAGGTAGTTAAAACATCCTTATAAGCCTTCTAAGCATGGATTTTGTTATTGTTTAATGCCAAGGAAGAAGTCAGTGATGAAGTATGGATCGAGTGCAATTGGTATTGACAATATTGAAAGGATGGTATTGTTGCGATGGTGGAATGTTAAGGAGTAGGGTTTTGGCATGATGGAGCTATGGAGTGCCTTTATAGGCTATGCAGATGAAGCATGTGCATGGGAAAGTGGAGTATGAAGATGAAGTATTTGTGAGTGGAATGAAGTTTGAAGAGGTACAATAGATAAAATGGAAATTGAGGACAAGTGTGAAGCCATAGGGCAGGTAAGAGATTTGATGGTCTCATGTTGAACATACAAGCACTTTAGGTTGCTTAGAGGAGACCATTGAAGAAGCATAGTTTGTGAGTAGAGTGGAAGAGAAGACAAGGTGTGATGTTCATAAAGAAGAGAGTGATCGCAGATATGCCGACTACACCAAGAAGGAGCAGGGGAGGTTGATCAAAATAGGTTATGGTATGAATTCCATGTTCTTCTTCATATATATGATTGAATAAGTCTACATAGTGAATTGTGCACATAATATGTCCTTTGTGAATATGTTACTTATGGAAATCACCGATCACACCAAGAAGAGTACTTAGCTAGATCCTCGGCGAAAGGGGTGATTGGGAAGATCCATGCATGCTTAAGGAAATTGTGACCTACACACAATTAAGTTCAAACTTAGAAGACTCGTGCACCATTGTAGTGCACTAAAGCCTTTTTTTTTATACCTCATAATTAATGGTAAATACCTTTTCCGAAAAATTATTCCTTTTTGAGCTTTCTATTAAATTTTGAGCATGTACATTGTGTGAATTCACACTTTTTGTTTTGTTGATTCAATGCTTTCAAGTTAGGGGATGTTTTTAAGATGTAAATAGTAAATGGTGCACTCCTTAACTCTAATAAATGGGGTATGGTTTACTCCCAGCTTGATCAAATCAAACACCAAAGGATAAGGAAACAAATTATTTTCATTCTTATCCATAGTAATTTTCAAGTTATTAACTTAGTCATCAAATTTAGTATTCTATTTTTATTCTCGTTATGGAGAAAATGAAACTCACTCCTTGTTCGAGAGGTTAGAATGGGACTGCCTTTTTAGGGTAGAACTTCCATATGTGTTTATTTAACTCCATTTTCTTCTTGGTTTAATGATATTTTAAAAAAAAGACAAAGTAAACTCTTAATGTATAGAATAAATCCTACCTCTTCAACTTAATCAAATAAGCAAGAAAATAAGACTTACCTAACCTCAGAATGATGGGGTTTAGAGATACCCGTAGATGTGGATGAATGATGTTTGATTGTTATGCTCTGTATACAAAATGATGCAAGCTCCTTTCCTATAAGGACACCTGCAGATCACATACACTAAACAAAATATTATTAATAAGATATGAGGTGGATTTACAAAGGCTAGTCACCAAAGATCGAAGGACTTCTATCAAGGGTGTCAATCCGCTTTTACAATTAAGTGGGTAGAAAAATAATAAGTGATGTATGATAAATGGTAATAATAAATGTTTTGTTATTACAAATATAAAGCTGATAAAAGATAAGAAATCATGGTTTGAAATCAGAATTTAAATCAGTATCTAAAATTTTAGAGGAAGGAGAACTCTCTTCTTCGGTCAATCTGGGCCTTCTTCTCCGAGAAATCTAAGTTCTTGTCTTGATGTAATCTTCCTTAAGGAAATCTAAAACATATTCCAGATCTTCTTATTTTGTAACGCTCTAATATTAGGAATCAAAATCTAAATGCTCGGAATCATTTTGGTCTTCGACTCGGTCTCGAACTCAAATCTTCTAATTCAGCTTTGTATTGATATGCGAACCAAGCTAGATTAGCTCGGATACACAGGATCTCGAAGTAGGCCTCCCAAAGTTCATCTATATCTTAACAAATTTGTTGAGTAGATTCAAAGATGGTTTGTAAATGATCCAAAGGGGCGGAAAGGATGGAACACAGCTCAAGGTCATGTAAAATGTCGTATTGCTCCCAATGCAATGGGTGACAAATAATTAACAGAGAGTGATACTGGTAATTTCATGACTCGGGCCACCTATTACCATCTAATTGAAGCCATTCGAGACAAATTGTTAGTAGAAAAAGAGATGTAATAGAATTATTGGGCAGAGTTTGATAAATCTGCAAGAGAAACAAAATAGGCAGGAAACGCAGGTGATTCTTGTAATCCTTGGCGATTACTGGTAAATGATAACAAAATGATAAAACGAAATATTTAGCTAATCTGGTTCAAAATTATGGTCTTTAAAGGAATTAGATAATAATGTGAGGTAAATAAATGAATAGTTAAGAGTGCCTAAATGAAACTACAAGATAAAATATGACCTTAAATGAAGATTATGCAAGAGATTGATGAAACTTGCAGCTGGGTGATGAAAGGTTGGTCTACATGGGCTTCAAATGTCTCCCGATATGTTTTGTCATAAAGCTGGATGATAACACAATCACGTTGATGCAAAATAACATTGGTGAATTCCATTAGAAAACTCAGGCTCCAAAATGTCAGTGGATGATCCGGAAAAGAGGCTGCAAAATTGGCTTAAATAATCATTGACGATTGACCAAATCGCTAACAATTTCGGTCTGTTTGGGTTTGTTTAGTAAATGGTTAGAACAATTTTCTAATTTGATTTTTTTTTCGTATTTTCGAGGGATGGGTTTGTTGGGATTGTTTAGAGACGTGTTTTGTTTATTTTGGATGGTGATAGAATAGGTTAGATCATACTAATTTAGGTATGATTTAGGATAAATGTATAGATGATTTTGATGAGTGTGTAAATGATTTTAATAGGTGTATAGGTGGTTATGATAGATGTGTCGTGTTAAGGATAGGTAAAATGGATTTTGGGAATAAATAATTTTAAGGGGGATTAGGAAAATGATTAGGTTAGGTATTATTTAAGAAAATAATGATTTTTCATACGTGGACATATTAGTTTGACTAAATAGTGTATATATTATGAAATATTAAAAAGTGGGGGTGTAGTATGTGGTTTGGGACATGTATTTAAATTAATTGATTAATTGAATAGAAATAAAGGGTGTTTTCGTGAGATTCCATATGATTAATTAAGAGGAGGGTGCATTTGTATTAAATAATGGTATGTTTAATTAATGATCCAGACCAAGATGATGAAGTGTAGATTTTCGGTGTCTACATTTGCCCCTTTTTATCTGGAAATTTTAATGTCAAAGAGTCGACAAAAATTAAGAGAATTTGATTTAAATGGGTGACCAACTGCAATCCAATATAGGGAACACTAGTGTTTGTATATGATATGTTTTGTAAAAGTTGCCCCATTCAGGGGATACTTTGAAACAATATGTGATACTGAGGAATCAAATAATAGGGGATCCAAGGGGTTTGACACCTATAGTCGTATGATTCACAAAGGAAATCTAAATTGATAGGGAAAGTCAAATGATAGGGGCCAAAGGGTTCACGTCACATAAACGAATGACGATTAGCGATTATTAGCTAATTAAGCCTATTTTACCCCTGTTTTGGTCAAAAAACCATATTATTGTCTTAAACCCCTCTTCCAACCATTCAAAATAATCGCACTTCCCTCCACAACATCTTAGAAATCTTTAAAATCTTATCCTAGCCTCCTAATTGACCCTAAGTGGTTGATTAAGGCTCCTCACATCTTAATCACTTGTTAATTCACTAATCATGATTAACAAGCCTTAATCAAGATTAAAAACCTTAATCTACTTTGTGCTTTTAGTCCCACATGCACCAAGATGCAATTTTTCCTCAAAGGAAAAACTATAAAAAGGACAAACCACATACCTTTAAATTTTACACCATTCTTTGATTTGCATATCATATAAGAAATATGATTAAGAGCCCAACTTCCTCCTTGGAATAGCTTGCTCAATCTTTTCCTCCAATCTTCATGTTGGTTAGTAGAGGGATATCCAATATGGCCTTGTAGCCATTGTTGGAGAGATCCTCTCACCATTTGTGAAGTAACAACAAACCATAATTTGATTTCTCTTGGATCTATTTATGTCTATGTTAGTTTAGCAATTCATACTAAGAAGGCATGCTTTAGCTAAAATTGATTGATATCATGTTAGTTCTTTTGAGTGTTCCATTAAGCTTTAATCATTGATGTTACTATTATTAATTATTTGTTTTTTTAATAGACTATGTGGTGTTAGTCTAGCTATTTATCTTTGTTGGATTTTTAGTAGTTATCATTTGGCATGCCCGTGGAAGCTTACCACATTGCATTCATTTTTAAGCTTTTTAACTTAGTTTCAAATATTTAGTTTCAAGCTTTCTAGATTAGTTTCAAGTTTTCTATATTAGTTTCAAGATTTTTAGATTAGTTTCAAGATTTTTAGAGTAAATTTCAAAGTTTTGTAGATCAATTTTCAATTTTGATAGTTGTTTCAACTAGATTAGTAGTAGATGTTGCATTTTGATGTTCTAGATAAGTAGTTTTATGTGTCGTATAACTAGGAGCCCGATTACCTTCTACAAGAAACCCTTCTCTCATTGCAGACATGGTTCATAGAGAAGAAGAAATAGACCATCCTAATTGCTATATCAACAAAATATTAAACCCGTGTCATGCCTCTTCTTGGATGACATAATGATGAGGAGATACCTTTTGCAAATGACAGAGACTATCGTATACCTATTGTTAGAGTATATTGTGAAGACTATGAGGAACATGGTCATCATGAACAACCTCCACGTGAAGATCGTAACAAAGTACCCACTCGAGAGGTAACCTTAGAGCAACAGGGTGTAATATCTTTCTTGCCAATTGCCAAGTTTAGCCTCACACATAAACAAGGAACAACCGAAAACTTTTAAACAAGTTATACCAAAGGCTAAACCTAAAGCTTCGTACCATGAGTTCTAAATAAATATTCCTCGTCAAGAGACACGAAAAGACCCCTATGAGGAATTTTTGTAGAGAATAAGGGTGGGAATACACCTAGATTTAACCCTTCGTACAAGCCTATGCCACCCACACAAAACCAACTCTTCAATCAAGAGTGGTCAACCATGAAAAATGCCCTTCTAACGTTGCAAGAAGGCAAAATTGGTAACACCAAAAGTATCGATTTGATGAATTGTACCCTTATCCATTTGATAGAGCCATGTTATAGGTACCTTTCCCATGACATTTTGATTGTCTGAAGTTTGATAAATACAAGGGAAAAGGTGACCCCCGAGATCATATCAAAGACTTCTATATGGCATGTCAAGAGGTCACATATAATGACAACTATCTTATTCGTTTCTTCCCAGAGTTTAGGAGGACATGTGCTAGAATGGTTTTTACACATCCTCAAGGGATCTATATCTACATGGTTGGAACTTGCAGAAAATTTTGTACATCACTTCACTTTTAATATAGAGAGTGATGTCACCATGTTAGATCTATGCAATGTGAAACAACGAAATAACGAGAACTTCACTACTTTCCTACAACAATGGAGAGGGTTAGCTAGCCGCTTCCCTTGCTCCATACCTAAAAATAGCTAATAAGTATATTTGTACCCAACCTTCACCCTGACATTACATTCCACTTACAAATTCATTTTGGTAACACATTCGAAGAGGTGATTGAAAAGGGAGTCAAATAGAAAAAGCGTTGTTAGCTAGAGGGACCCTAAAACCCTTTTCATGCGATCATAACGATTCCAAAACTAATGACAAGACAATGTTTTTCCTAATAAGAACAAAAACGTTGTCGGTGATGGAATAGTAGACTCTAAATGAGTACAAGCCATTCAAAACCACGTTCCTTTGAAGCTTACAAAGGGAACTCCGCCTACGGTTTACAAATGCCATACTTTCACTCCTCTATCTGACTCAATATCATCAATACTAAAGTAGTTAGAGGTCATCAACATGGTTTGATACCCTGAAACAACACCTTATGAGGATGACACACCTAAGCCATCATGGTTTAGGGAAAATGAGTTTTGTGGATTTCACCACGTTAAGGTCACAAACCGAAAAGTGCTTGAAATTAATGCATTACATTCAAGATTACTTAATTGACAGTGGCGATGTAGAAATAGATTTTTCACCCCTACCAAATATCCAAACACAAACATGGGGATTTTTAAAGAACCTTTCCCCAAGCAAAAAGGAAAGGAAAAGTAGGATCAGGGACAATCATCTCAAAATAAGAGTACCAATTATGTATCAAAGACAGACCATTTTGATGCCTTAATAGGTTGTGTTGATTCACCTATTAAGCATATCAACACGATCAAGATCAGATCGAGGGAGTGCGTCGTGGCAATGTGATGAGATCACCTTGTTATCTCATAACCTCCTCCTCCTCCTCCTCAAGAGATTCATTATGACGTATTAGATCAATTAGAGAAACCACAACTAAGATTTCAATCTTAGACCTTATTAAAATTTCTAACGTTCATAAGGACATCCTTTGCAAAACCTTATAGGGATCAGGAGTGTCCGTTGATATTGACCCAACACACTTACAAGAAATGGTAGCACAAATCGCTCCTTCAGAACACATAATATTCAATCCTACATAAACTCTAGAAGAAAATCCCTCCCATAACCTACCCTTACATATTGAAGTAATAATCAAATGTAAGAAGGTAAAAAAGAGTGCTTGTGGATGGCAGATCGGGTCTAAATATTTTTACTCTTAAACTAGTTTGATAACTAGGGTGCACAAAAGCTGATTTGGAGACAAAGGTCATCACCATAAAGGCATATGACAATGAAGAATGAAAATCATCCAAGTATGATCACTTTCTCACTGGAAGTGGGTCCTATAAACCATGATACAAAGTTCCATGTCTTAGACTTGGAGCTCCCTTATAACATATTACTCGGCCACCCATGGATTCATGCCATGCAAGTCATACCTTCAATATATCATCAATGTCTAAAGTTACACCATGAAGGATAGACCCTTATGATACAAGGGGATCCCCAATCATTTGCTCATTGCAAATCATTGTCGAGCTATTTTCCCACCATCTACGTTCTATTCATTCGAAGACCCTCGCTTCATGAGTGGATCTAGATAACTTGTATCCCAATGACAATGATGCTTTCACATAAACTCTTTTTACTACATGGGAGATGAAGGTTAAACCAAGCAGTTGTGGAGAATATGATTTGCAAGCGGTTGCGAAGAATATGATCTGCAACAAGCCCCTCTGGTTCATAATATTCCCTATCTTCCAAAGCACATGGTAGGCCATGTTACAAACTTCAAAGATCCAGGGAGAACTTCCCTTTTGACGCTTTCACTCCTGTGGATTATTAGAAGATGAAAGGATACTCAAATATATTGTATTTCATCCTGAAGATGATGAAATGGCTCTATGCTACCAATCACCTAGGTATGTTATCCCCAATTGAATGATGCTTACTATGGGGTATAAAGGATGTGGCTATGTCTGCAAAAAATAAGGTATACTTGGTGTCCCCAAGATTTGACCACGAAATTTAGGACAACCTCTTTTTAAAAAAATGTTCTTTTCAAAGTAACATGTCATTTTGTGTTTGTTTTGTTTGTGGTTGTTTGCATTGTTCTAAGGTATCCCCAGAGAGTCATAAAATCCAAAATTCCCCAAGTACCCACATGGTAAAACTCACTTTATCCCTTCACAGGGTTTTGTCTCGAGAGAATTTTATTTATTTATTTATTTATTAAATAAATAAAGTTCTTTTAAAAATAGATTGAGCTAAAATTGGAGGATTTAGGTTATATAAATCACTTCACCACATCATTATTACCATAGAACATTCACCCAGGGGGGAATAAATTTTGCATATCAACTAATTGGAGAAAAATTTCAAGCAATTACCTGCAACTTCTTTTGTTTTGTTTTATTTCTTTTTGTCTGTGTTTTGGTTTGTTTTCTCTGGCAATTCTTGTAGCCTATTCATTCTTCTTGCCAAATCTTTCCCCAGGCCTAGGGTTTTGAAAAACTATCCAATATTTTTAATTACTAATCTTTCTAAAGGCGATCAGAGCTCAGGATTCTTTCAAAAGATTACAAGAAGTCGCTTGGTCCAAAAAGGTGTAAAAATGGATTTTATGAAAATAAGAAAAATATTGCCATCAATGCGTAGAGCTTGAGAAAATATGCACTTTTAGAGAAAATGACACCTAAAACGGAGCCACGGAATGAAAGTTATGGCACATGCAAGTTTTGTTGCTACATCTTCCCGGACCCTTTCCAAAAATGGAAAATTTTATTCTATTCTTGTGTTTTCTTCACCAAAAATCCAAAAAAGGAAATAAAATGTTGTTGATGAGTTTTCACACGACTTTAGAAGCTTTCTTCATGCAAGTCACACTTTTTGGGAAGAGCAATTTCTTCATGCAAGTCACACTTTTGGAAAGAAGCTTTCTTCCATGCAAGTCACATTTTTTTGGAAGGAAGGATTTAAGCTGCCAATGGGAATTTCAGAGGTGGCAAGCAGGCAGGAATTTCTTACCTGCAATGCAGGATGAAAATTCCCATTATAAAATAAAATCACTTAAAGCACCGGCGGGAATTTCTTACTTGCAACGCAGGGTGAAAATTCCCATTATGAAAGTCAAATCACTTAAGTGAAAGATGGGATTTTTGGAGCTGCAATGCAGGTTGGAAATTCCCATCACTTTGACTTTCTATTTTTAACAAATACCCCAAAAAGTGTGACCCACCTTGGCATTAATGCATGTGATTAATGGTATTTATTAATGGTATTTCTAGCTAAGTTTGGCGCCATAAATAGGAAGAAATTCAATGCAAGTGGATGAGCTAAAGAGAAGTCAAGGATGCATGCTAAAAATAAATAAAATAAATTCATTAAAAAGCAATCAAAAGCATGTAGAATTGGGCACCCAAATTGGATGAAGAGGCATGACTTTTAATTAATTAAATTGCCAAAAATAGGAAAGGGCAATTATTAAAAATAGCATGCAGATGGCTATATAAGCATGGGACGCCATAATTGAGAAGCAATTAATTATTTTTGATGAAGTTTGCAGCCCAGACAGTTTTGGCACCAAGGGAAGGAGGATTTTGCATTAAAGAGTGTTTTCCATTGCCGGGAAGCTTCCAGTTTTGGTGCATTGGGTTGGAATAGCCTGATTTTTGTTATTCTGATTGTCTGCATGTTGGTATAAGTGCCCAGGTGAATTAAATAATATTTTTTCTTGCTTTGCATGCAAGAAAAGTCTCAAATTTTAGGGCAGTAGGCTTTATATGCATATTTTGGTGATAAAAATCAAGTATTCATGCCATGGACTCCATATTTGTCTAAATTAATTATAGGTATTCATCACAGGTGCTCATATTAGTGAAAGGAAGTTCAAATCAATGTCAGATACATTGAATATCTCTTAAGAATCAAGAAATTTCTAGATCTATGTAAATTGTGTAATGTCCCCTTTCCTTGCCACAGGCTTGAGGGCCGAGAGATGCGGTACTAACCCTAGTCATGCCCAGGGTTATAGACACTTATGAACTATTGGGTATGAATATCTAGTCCATTGTTATAATTTTCCATTGATAGGGTTATAAAGTGTTTTCAAGGGCCTAGATGTTATGTTTTATCGTTGGAAGGGGCCACTTAACTCCTAATGTTCTAATTTTGCGTTAGGGTCACCTTTTTGGACCATGGCGACTTGAAAAGGAAAAATTAACTTTAAGTTACTTTATTATTTTGGTCTTCCCTAGGGGAAAATGCGACTTGGGCTTTTTAGGGTTCCTTGGCATGGGAAAAGTTATAAAAGGAGAAGAGGGGTGAAAGGAAGATCATTCATGCATACACTTATATTTTCTTTCATGTGCAACTGTTGTTTGCAAATATCCAGCTTGTGGAGTAAGATCCCACGGAACCCTAGCTTCGGTGGTGAGAGATCCATCCCTAGCTAGTAGGGCACTCTTCGGTGGTGAAAGATCCACCCTAGTTTGTCATTTTTGGAGCTGAAATCAGGGTTGTTCTTCAGAGATATTTTCGAAAGGTTTCAGTGAAGGGTTTTGGAAGATTTTGGGGCTTTTGTGGAGAAAAATCAAGGGTTTTCAGATCTGATTTGCTATTGTGGAGTTTATTCAGATCGGGTTGTCAGATTCAGAGTTTCAGAGGCTTGTTGATCCAGTTTCAAGTCCAGAAAGAGAAGACAACCATATTCAGTAAGAGAGATCATTTATTTTATCAGTGGAACTTCTTGTCATTGCATGTTATATGCATGTCATTGCATGTTGATGCATGTTACATGCATGTCATTGCATGCTGATGCATGTTACTTGCATGTTGCTGCATGTTAGTTTAATTGCAATAAAAGTGAAGATATTGTTATTTTCTGATTATATACCTTGCTTTGCCTTAACTGTACTTTGTTGTCATATTTTTCTATATACTGCTATCATAAAATCAGATTTTTATTTGTGAAAAATTTGGTTGGAAATCTTGAATATAAAATAAATCTAGAAAGGGGATATTTCAGTGGTATCGAGTGTTGTTTCTCTAGCTGTTGGGGTTGAAAGATGGGAGACAGACAGAGACGGTGAAGGGATGGGAGTAGATCTCGATGAAACAATTGTTCACCAATATGGTGAAGCAACAAGAGACTACCAATCTCTATTTGAGCCACTCCGAGAGCTTAACACGAGGGTAGGATTAAGGCTCATACGGAAAAAGGAGAAGCTAGAATATGGGATAGCATGGTAATAGAGGTGAGAGTGGACATTCGGACAAGGGTCCCCTCATGCTTCTACTAGGCCCCTAGGACTCCACGAGCCTTCTTTTTTAAGGATCTGGAATTTTCGCACACGATGACACGACCCTTGAGACATTGTGGATGAGGAATCTTGTTGGGAGAAGTACCGGACATTGAGTGAGGGTTTCGAGACAACATGCCATTTTAGGAGTATTGTAAAATGAAGATTGGTAGCAGGCCCAGGAGAGATTACCAAACACAGGTACCTGAGTTTCAGAGGAGATTGGGACAAATCTCTATTCCACACTTTGATGGCTCCAAGAAGTGTACCACACAGTCTTGGATTCAGAAGTTGAAGACTTACTTCGACTTGAATCCCATGTGTGAAGAGGATGCAATTAAGTTTGCTATCCTACACGTCGAGGGAGGTGCTCATGACCTGCGGCATCATGGATTGATCACATAGGGGCATATGCATATCACTACTTATGTAGATTTTACACAGAGGTTAATGAGTAGATTCGACAGGAGGGACCCAGATAGGCACTTCGGAGAGTTGACTCACTTGAGGTAAATAGGTTCTCTAGATCAGTACATTACAGATTTTTAGAGGTTATCAGTTATGGTATCTGATGTTTCAGAGATGAGGTTGACTTCACTCTTCATGGTAGGGTTGACTGACGCCTTAGTAGGATTTGTGAAGGCATTTGAGCCTTCCTCCTTACATGAGGCTATTAGCAGAGCACGTGATTTGGAGTTTTCTACTCCAAAATCGAGGTTTCCCCCTCGAATTCAACCTAAGGTATTTCCTTTGAGAGCGGATGGTTCACCGAAAGGGGCCCCACATAGGAAGGATACAACAAGGAGACCATTTGTATCGAGAGAGGACAGAGAGGAGTTGAGGTGAAAGAAACTATGTTTCGATTGCCGCACACCATGGGTTCCAGGACATGATTGTAGAGGAAAAGGGAAGGCCCAATTCATAGAGGTCTTCGAGGAGAGTGAGAGCGAGGAGGAGCGGGACACTCAGGAGTTGGAGGATGAAGATGGAGAGACATTGGATAGTGCAGGGGTTGAACAGGAGGAGGAGACTTTTCCCCATGAGACTATTGCTACCTTGTCGAGTACCCCGAGGTACAAGGCATTCAGGGTCAGGGGGTATTACAGGGTCAGAGAGTAGTAGTACTCATTGATAGTGGGGAAACCCACAACTTCATTGATGCATCTTTGGTAGAGAAGCGGGGATTACAGGTAGAAGACTTTGAGGGCTTCAATGTAGTGGTAGCCAATGGTGAGTCCATGAGATGCATGCAGCGAGTTCCGCAATTGAGTATCACCATGGGTAACCATACAGTTACTGATGACTTCTATGTGGTTGGTATTAGAGAGACCAACCTTGTGCTCGGTGTACAGTGGCTCCATTCTCTTGGAGAATTTCGGACTAACTTTCAGACGATGGAACTCAAGTTCAAGTCCGAGGGGAAGAATGTAACCTTGAGGGGTTTATCTTCAAATGCACCTAGGGTTTTTAGCAAAGAGGATCGAGAGGATTCACATGCACAATGGGGTTGATTGGGCAGTACAGTGCTTGGTTTCTACCAAGAAATTAGAGGATGGACAGCCAGAGTATCATGTGGATATACAGGGGCTATTGGATAAGCATAGTGTAGTTTTTAGTGACATACCACCTGGTGTACCTCTAGATAGGGGATTTGAGCATGTGATTGAGCTTGAGGACACTAGACCAGTAGTTACTACTCCTTACCATCACCCCAAATGGTTTAAGGATGAGATTGAGAGGACTATCCATGAGCTTATTGACACGGGACACATTAGGTGAGTTTCCTAGTCCTTTTGCTTCTTCAGTGGTATTGGTGAAGAAGAAGGATGGGACCATGTGGATGTGCATCGACTACCGGCATTGAACAAGAAGACAATCAAGAACAAATATCCAGTGCCATGTATTGATGAGTTATTAGATGAGCTACAGGGGGCAATCTATTTTTCTAAAATAGATTTGCGATCTGGATATCACCAGATCAAGGTTAGGGAGTAGGATGTGCATAAGACTGCTTTCAGATGCCATTATGGACATTTTGAGTTTCTAGTGATGCCATTCGGACTGTCTAATGCACCAGCTACATTCCAGTCTTGCATGAACCACGTGTTCAACTGCCATTTGTGGAAGTTTGTATTGGTTTTCTTTGATGATATATTGGTCTACAGCAGGACTTGGGAGAGCCATATCTGCCACCTTGATGAGATATTGGGAATATTAGAAGCTAATTTGCTATATGCAAAAGCTTCTAAATGTGAGTTTGGCATGACAGAGTTGTTATATTTGGGATATGTGATTGGTGGAGGGGGAGTAAAGGTGGACAAAGAGAAAATACAGGCAATTTTGGATTGGCCGCCACCCAGGACATTGACACATCTGAGGGGATTCTTGGGATTGTGCACCTATTACAGGAGGTTCATGAAGAACTTCTCACAGTTGACTACCCCATTGATAGATTTGACAAAGAAGGGAGCTTTCACTTGGTCAGAAGCAGCACAATAGATTTTTGATCATCTCAAGGAGGTGATGAGTTCATGTCCCATCCTCGCATTACCAGATTTTTCTCGGCCATTTGTTCTAGAGTGTGATGCATCAGGTGAGGGGGTTGGATCGGTGCTTATGCAAGATAGGCATCCCATTGCTTATGAGAGTCGAAATTGAGCCCAGTGGAGAGAGGGTATTCAATTTACGACAAGGAGATGTTGGCCATCATGCATGCCTTGGCCAAATTTAGAAAGTACCTTGTGGGCAGCAGATTCATGGTACGTACGGATCACAATAGTTTGAGGTTCTTTCTGGGGCAGGCGGGAAGGATCTCAACGGCCGCCGATCAAATGGGTGAACAAGGTACAAACGTATGACTTTGACATATAATACACTAGAGGTAAAAATAATGTTGTTGCTGATGCTTTATCTAGGAGGCCTTACCTCACTACTATCTGAGTTCTATGTCTAATATTTCAGCATATTAGAAGGCTCACATACTTGTTGAGTACTCCAAGAATTAGTTTTCATGCGAGATCATGGATGGTATTATCAAGGATGACCGTCTGAGGTGGTAGATGATCTCATTTTCTACAAGGATCAGATTTTCCTTGTATCGGGGTCTAAGATGAAGGACAAAATCCTTCGTGCAGTACATGATACACCATTAGCTAGACATCCTGGATATTTCAAAACATATAGGTACATCAGAGAGAGATTCACTTGAAGGGGTTAAAGGGCGATGTCCTTAATCATGTCAGAGAGTGTATGGTTTGCCAGCAAACCAAATTGGAGCATTCTTTTCCTGCAGGGTTACTCCAGCCTCTTCCCATCCCTGAGCAGAAGTGGGAGAGCATATCGATGGATTTCATCACAGGACTCCCTATGGTGCATGGGCACAATTGCATTTATGTGGTAGTTGATCGATTGACCAAGTATGCACATTTCTTTTCTCTACCTAAGAAGCATGAGGCAGCTGACGTGGCTCAGGTATTTTATACAGGGATTTTTAGGCTTCATGGTTTGCCTAAAAATATTATCAGTGACAGGGATAAGATCTTCATGAGCACCTTTTGGCAGGAGATATTCAGACTTTCTGGTACCGATTTGACTCCCAACATGAGCTACCGCCCTCAGACTGATGGGCAAATGAAGATTGTTAACAAATGGATAGAGGGCTATTTGCGGAGTTATGTGACTGGACATCAGCAGGCATGGATCAGATGGTTGCATATGGGTGAGTATTGCTACAATACCACATATCAGATGAGCATCGACATGACTCCTTTCAGAGCTTTGTATGGATACGATGCCATGTCATTTGTTGACTTAGTATTATCAGATAGTCGGGCTCCCAAGGCTCGGGATTGGTTATAGGAGAACCAGGATATTCTATGAGCTCTTAAGGAGAACCTCCAAAAGGTGCAGAATCAACAGAAGGTTTATGTGGATCGGCAAAGGATAGAGAGGTCCTTCGAGGTAGGAGATTTGGTGTTCCTACACACGGTAAGATACATAATGTCTTCCATGTATCGTGCCTTAAGAAGGCACTAGGACAACATATTGTACCTTCTACAGAGTTGCCACTATTGGACAAGAGGAGGGGAAGCTGGTTTTAGAACCCGAGACTATATCATATCATCATTGCGGTCGAGACAGAGGAAGCTCAAGAGCAGAGATATTACAGAATACTTGGTACGATGGAAGGGTTTGCCTCTTGAGGATGCTACTTGGGAAGGAGAGCAGATTCTACAGCATCCTAGTTTGCATTTGCTTGGGGACAAGCAAATTTTGGGAAGGGAGGACTGTAATGTCCCCTTTCCTCGCCACAAGCCTAAGGGCTAGTATGCAGTCCTAACCCTAGTCATGCCCAAGGGGTTACGGACACTATGAGCTATTGGGTATGAATATCTAGTCCAGTTGTTATAATTTTCCATTGACAGGGTTATAAAGTGCTTTCGAAGGGACTAGATGTTATGTTTTATCATTGGAAGGGGCCACTTAACTCCTAATGTTCTAATTTTGTGTTGGGGTCACCTTTTTGGACCATGGCGACTTGAAAAGGAAAAAGTAACTTTAAGTTACTTTATTATTTTGGTCTTCCTAGGGGAAAATGCAACTTGGGATTTTTAGGGTTCCTTGGCATGGGAAAAGTTATAAAAGGAGAAGAGGGGTGAAAGGAAGATCATTCATGCATACACTTATATTTTCTTTCATGTGCAACTATTGTTTGCAAATATCCAGCTTGTGGAGTAAGATCCCATGGGAACCACGGCCGGTGGTGAGAGATCCATCCCTAGCTAGCGGGGCACTCTTGATGGTGAAAGATCCACCCTAGTTTTTCATTTTTGGAGCTGAAATCAGGGCTGTTCTTCAGAGATATTTTCAGAGGGTTTCAGTGAAGGGTTTTGGAAGATTTTTGGGGCTTTTGTGGAGAAAAATCAAGGGTTTTCAGATATGATTTGCTATTGTGGAGTTTATTCAGATCGGGTTGTCAGATTTAGAGTTTCAGAGGCTTGCTGATCCAGTTTCAAGTCCAGAAAGAGAAGACAACCATATTCAGTAAGAGAGATCATTTATTTTATCAGTGGAACTTCTTGTCATTGCATGTTGATGCATGTTACATGCATGTCATTGCATGTTGATGCATGTTACATGCATGTCATTGCATGCTAATGCATGTTACTTGCATGTTACTTGCACGTTGCTACATGTTAGTTTAATTGCAATAAAACTGAAGATATTGGTTATTTTCTGATTTTATACCTTGCTGCCTTAATTGTACTTTCTTTGTCATATTTTTCTATATCTGCTTTGTTATAAAATCAGATTTTTATTTGTGAAAAAATTGGTTGGAAATCTTGAATATAAAATAAATCCGGAAGGGGATATTTCAAATTGATCCAATTATAAGGGATTACGGTAGAATTAAAAGAAAAAGAGCTCAAACAAAGATTTTTCTAGCCATGTTAAAGCATGATGAAAGAGAAGCATCACCGAATCATGCATAGCTTCCATATTTGCTGAAGTCAATGATACATACATAGGCCCTAAACCTATCAATGATTTAATCAATAGATCCAGATCTCATAATTGCAAAGATTTCTGGAAAAAATTCATCCTCTTGTTTCTAGTGCAGCCTGTGTGGAAGTCAGTGCATGGAAAATTCCTTCTAGGATCTTGTGCATGTGCTCCCAATATTCCAGTTGAATCCTTCATTGAATTTACTTGTATTTGCATTCACCCAGAGTGCTTTCCAAAATTTGAAATTGCTCATATGCAATCAAAAATAAAAGATGATAAGTTTTTTCTGAATTGTTTATGGAAAATATTGCACTAGTGGACATACTAGAGAAGAACTACAAAAGCTTCAAGGATAAGAGGGAAGACATGTCAAAGGAAACACCCGTAAGAAAAATCACATTCAACTTCTAAGAGTCAACTTGCATGTATAATATGGAAGAAGAACAAGGCTGGGAGTGTAGCACTTTCTTCTAATTTCTTTTCCTCTTTCTTATTATTTCTCTTGTTTTCTCGACAAAGTAATTGAAAGCAATCGATTAAATTATAAAACTTAAGTGATTGGTTTAAAAATCATTCCTTGAAGAATTCAATTACTTGGAAATAGGTGGCAGACATGCAAAATAGAAGGTTATATTTTCATTTATAAATCATGCATGTCATACAAAGAGGAATTCGGGAGGAAGATTGCCGATTTCCCCTTTTCTATAGCTTTTGCATGTGGGAATTCATTAAAAATTCCTATTTGTAATTTCCCTCTATACACTATAAATAAAGGAAGAACCTATGGGTTAAAAGATCATAATTTGTAATCAACATTCTTGTGTTCCAGACTTTGAGATGAAACCCTTGATATCTTTATGAAAACTAAGGAATAGAGAGGAGGTATATTTCGGAGAACTTTGTGTCGACGGTTCATTTGTTTCTTACTTAGTGTTATCTTAGATCTGGATATGAAACTTTCCTTTTATTTGAATTCTGCATTTCAAGATCTATTTGTTTCGTCTATGTGCATGTGACTAACTCTATTAACTATTGGTTAGGTTGTACATCTTCTTTCTTTTCTACTCGCATTCAATTATTTCCCTCTTCTATATATATACATTTCTTACAGCTGCTTACTTGCAAAATTGCCTAGCTATGGTGCATGAGCTACATGGTTAAAGTAAAACCAACATATAGATATTAGAAAATATAGTTGACAAAATCTTACATGGGAGCCTCACCAATAAATGAGGGAGATTTATCTCATGATTCCCTAGGTTTTCAATTGTGCAGAAAGTCTAGCCAACAGGTATAAAGGACAAGGCTACAACCACAACAAGAAAGGTATACTGGAAGCCCTTCCAATACCTTGTCGTGCAATGGGTAAGTCTAGTATTAACATCCATCCGTCACGAGTCTCACCCCTTAGAGGTCAAGGATGCATTTTTTAAGTGAGAAGGTAGTTCATCCGAAGGAGAAAGTGAAACAGATTCCTAGTGTAGTCTTTACAAAGACCTTGTCTCCACGAACTTGTTTTTACGACGTGGCTATCTTGACCATAACCCCTGCCTTATCACCCTATAATTCAAACATTAAACTTCATTTACCCATCACTTGTGAATTGGGACCAAAAAAGCATGTGTCAATCGATGTCTTTCAAAATTATGAGGCTATTGGTGAGTTCCTTGGTATTCGTGACAATATTCCCAGAAATGACCACAAGAAAGGCTTCTCCATTCACTCAATACATGTGCGTACTTTGGGGAGGAGGCAGAGTTGTGTGGTCACTTAAGCAAAAAAGTAAGCAAGGGAAAAAGTCCTACAGAAAAGCCTTATGGAAAGAAAAATTCCAAGTCCTATAGCGAAAACCTCTTTGAGGCGCTTGTGGAAAAACAAACAGAAAAACCCATGGAAAAGATAGTTGGTCCACTTAAAGATGAGGATCTCTTTGAGCCACCTTTGGTAGAAGAGGATCTTAATATCCCCCTAATCCTACACACATGGAAGATGAGTCCAAGTTACTGGTGGAGGAGACAATAGATGTCAACATTGGCACAAAGGAGTTTCCCAGAATGGTTAAGTTGGGAGCTTCACTCTCAGCTCAAGAATAGAAAACTTTACAGGGCTTTTGAGAGAATTTACTGATTCCTTGTTTGGTCTTACGCAGAAATTCGGGACTAAGGACTTGATCCTGCATTAGTGGTACACAATCTTGTTATACACTGGATGCCAAGCCCATAAAACAAAAGCTCTGAAAGATGCATCCTCGCGTCGCCTTATTAGTTAAAGCAGAGCTAGAAAGATTATTGGAAGTAGGCTTCATCAGGCCTATCGACTATTTAGAGTGGATTTCCAATGTTTCCCCAATTCAAAAAAATCAAGTGGGTATTAGAGTGTGTACCGATTTCCGAGATATTAATAAAGCTTGTCCTAAGGATGACTTTCCTCTTCCCAACATCAACATGATTGTCGATTTGACAACTGGTTATGAGATGCTATCACTCATGGATGGATTTTTAGGATATAACTAGATAAATATTATTGAGGAAGATCAAAATAAGACAACTTTTGCTACCCCATGGGGAACATTATGTTGTCAAGTCATGCCCTTTAGGCTCAAGAATGTAGGAGCTACCTATCAACGGGAAATGTTATTATTTTCCATGATATGATCAGTGATGTCATGGGAGATTATGTGGATGACATATTGGAAAAATACGAACTCGGACGAGCACCAAGAAATTTTATGACACGTCTTTTCAATGTCTAAGGGACTATAAGGTCCGACTAAACCCAAAGAAATGTGTCTTCGACGTGTTATCTAGAAAACTACTAGGATTCATTGTTTCAGGAGAGGAATAAAAGTAGATCCTGCAAAGGTGTGCTATAAAAAAATGCCTCCTCTACCAAGATTAGAAAATTACGAAGCTAACAAGGAAATATCCAAGCTATTAGAAGGTTTATCTCTCATTTTGCAGACAAGTGTCATACCTTTACGCATTTACTCAAGAAAGATGTCAGTTTTCACTAGGGACCAGAGCAACAACAAGCATTTTCTTTGCTCAAAGACTATTTGGCTAAACCCCCTATTCTAATGCCACCCACAGTAGGTGAACCATTATTACTCTACATCTCTGCCACACACTTTGCAATTAGGGCATTGTTGGCCTAGTATGACAAGGAGCAGAGAGAAAAATTTGTGTACTACTTAAGCCAAATGTTGATAGCTTACGAGCTCAACTATCCACAAATAGAAAAGGATTGCTTGGCCATAGTTTTTACCTTTCGAAACTACGTCATTATCTGCTCAACAATAAGGTCAAGCTTATTTCAAAAGTAGATCCATTAAAATACTTGTTGTCAAAGCCCACACTCATAGGAAATATGGCTAATTGGATCATCTTACTCAACAAGTTTGACATTGAGTATGTACACTAGAAATCAGTGAAAGGACATGTTCTAGCAGATCAAATAGTGAATCCCCACTACCAAGTACTAAACCTTTGAGTTTGGAACTCCCAGATGTGTATGCAAAGTACCTCAAGGAATATATCGTATGGAAACTATACTTTGATGGCTCATTTTCCTTTTATGGTTTAGGTGTTGAAGTTGTGTTGATCACTCCTACAGGAGACTTGATCCCTCGGGATTTCGAATCGGATTCCCATGCACAAATAATATAGAAGAATATGAGGCCCTTATTGCAGGGATGAAGCTATCTATTAAGTGGGATATCAGACAAGTAAATGTAATCGGTGATTCCATGTTGATTATAAAATAGGTGACAAATGAATATAAAGTTAAATATGAGAAACTTCTTCCATACAAGAGAATGGTTGGTTCTTTGAAGGAATTCTTCGAGAAGATAACATTTGATCAAATATCGAGAGCAAAAAATAGACCAGTGGATGTTATGGCCATAGTGGGGTCTATGTTGAGTATCCCACCTAGGAACAACGATATGTCATTCTTCATTGAACATCTATAAACACCGTCATATGATATGTCAGAATCTTGTTTGGTATGAAAAGTTGTTGGTCCCTTTTCCTTGTGATACTATGACATCTTTAATTACCTTCACGATGGAACCTTTCTCGCAAACACTTCCCATACCAATAAACGAAACCTCATCCACTATATAGCCCGTTATACCCTACTTGGGGCACCTTCTTCTACCGAGGCTATGACAGGAATTTGTTACGCTGTTTAAAATTAGATGAATCCATCCTAACAATCAAAGAGGTGCACAAAGGCATGTGGGGCTCATACTAATTGGATCGTCTTAGCAAATAAAATACTCAGAGTATGCTACTATTATCCTACCATGGAAAATTATTGCTACAAACATGTGATGAAATGATTGGATTGTCATAAGTATGGCATTTGATAAATGCGCTAGCATAATCCTTCTGACCTATCATGACACCTTGTTTATTCTCGAAGTGGGGTCTCGATCTTATAGGTAATTTTAACCATATCTCCTCAGATGGCCATAAGTTCATTATCACTTTGCTACCGAATATTTCAAAAAATGGGTAGAGGTTGTTCCTCTTACCTATGTCGAAGGTGCACAAATATCTAAGTTTATAATGAACCATATCATTTGTTGATATGATATCTCCTCTACTATTATGAATCGATAATGGTAAGCCCTTTAAAAAAAACCGTGAAAGTGTTATGCAAATTTTTTCAAATCTCTCTCGAAATCTCAACCCCCTATTACCCTCAAGGTAATGGGAAAATAGAAGCTTCTAATAAAACCCTAATTTGTATTATGGAGAAGATGGTGAATATAACAAGTCGTAACTAGCATTTACAAATTCACCCTGCCCTATGGGAATTCAGAACGTTTATCCGCACTCCTATATGTGTCACTCCATATTCCCTAGTATTTGGCACAAAATCCATGCTACCTCTAGAGATTGATATCCCCTATTTGCATATCGAGCTTAGAGATTACCTAAATGAAGAAAAGGATTACGTAGAATAGCTTGATGACATAGTTGGAGTTATTAGATGAGAAATTATTTCACGCCTTCAATCACCTTAAATTGTATCAAGATTAAGTGTGGCAAAGCTACAACAAATGAGTGATACCTTGTCAATTTGAGGTAGGAGACTTGGTGTTAAAAGAAAAGCAATTCAACACCACAAAAGACCGAGAAAAGAAGGGAAAATTTTAACCTAATTAGCCAGGGTCGTATGTTGTGGTTTTCAAGTTTGGTTCAGGTGCCTATACACTTGCCTACTCATATAGTCAAGAGCTTCGGGAACCCATGAAGGCAATGCATCTTAAGTGTTTCTATGCTTGGGTGTGGGGTCCCTAAAATATCAAAAAAGACAAAAAAGTATAAAAATAGATAGAGAAAAAGAGAAATAAATAAGTACGTCCAATAATGACAACCAAACAACGGTGGCACTTTAGACAAGTCCTTTGGTGAAAACTGGTTCCCGACGCCATTGGAGGGTCCGTTGTTCACAAGAATTTCAGGTCTAGGAGTATGATAGCTTTGTCCTGAATTGGTATTTTCCTTCGTCTAAGTCCTTGTGAGCTTGTCCATCTTCGCCTTGATCTGGATGATTCTACTTTTGAATGCAAAGAGTTTGAATTTGAAATATTCCCATCTCACGCTGGGGGAAACTTCGCATCATCACGTATTGCATATAACATGTGGCATTCTTCCTTTTTACATCCCATCTAACACTGGGGGCATCCACATTTATTCATTTCCTTCCACGTTCACTTTGGAAAATTTCTCAGAAAACATCAAAAACATTTGTATAACTTTTTGAAAATCCCAAAACATATAGATATGTTAGTTTAGAAAATAAAAACATTCAAATATGCTTCGTTGAAAAACTCCAAAAAATAGAACATTGTTTTGAGATAAAACCCAAAACAAAGAAAAACGTCCCAAAATTGTCCCTAAAAAACAAAGAAGTAGTTTCCTTACTTTTAGTTGTTAGTTTGTATGGTTTTAGTTGCATTGCTTTTTCATCTTGTGTGAGTTAAGTTGGATTCATTTGCTTATTTAGATTGAGTGTTACTTTAATCTGTTAGGCATTGCATTGAGTTCATTTTATCTTGCATACTTGTAGATAGTTGTGTTGTCTTTATTAGGTTTGATTAATTTGTACTTGTTGTTTACTTGTTCAATTTGTTATCATTTCATCATCATATCATCTATCATCATGGCTATACATCATATATCAATAAAGGCTAAGCTACATAATCATGAACATGAACTTAAACATGTATGCTAACCTAACATCACATAATATCGCCAAAGGGACAAGAGGGACCACCTTCATCCCCCTACCATAGACCATAATAAAAATGTGGATTAAACATGTTATCTCATACATAGAATGAGATAGGTAAAACCCAAAGTATCTCATCAACATGCAAAGTGATATCATCGGGTGATATATCATAAATCTATCAACATGTGATACAAACATAAACCACAATAAACATGTATATTAAACATGATATCTCATTAAAAAATTGATACATTAGTAATCCATTAATAATCATACATCATCATAAATATCAAATGTCAATGTACAAAATCAATGTGTTTCGATACATATCAGATACATAACACCATCAAGGGCATGGGTCAAAATTGTGACTTCATCATGAGGCATAATAAAAAACAATACATAAACATCCATACAAAAGTATGCCTTCATATCGAGGTGATACACCAAAAATATACATCTAGTACATCAATAAGAGAGTCACCACGGCTCTCACCCTCTTTGGGGCTGTCTTGCTTAGGTAGGACGCCAGGTGGGGGCATTTGCTGAGATGGATGTGTGGAAGGTGATGCATCATAATGTGATGATCCATGCTACTCGAGGCCTACTTGTGAAAAAGGACCCTATACTTATTACGATGATCGCGATGGCCTTTGTGATCTGGATCGTGATATATTGCCATTATGTAATTATAGTCTAGAGCTCTCTGCTGCAGTGGGTGCGGTCACATGATATTGCATCCTATAGTAGGTGGCCTCACCTGCTGGGGAGGCACTCTAAGGAAGTACATGCTTATTGGAGCATATCAGTCTCTGCCCTCACATTCACTAACTTTTCCTACAACTGATCTCTGTCTGATAAGGCTTGATCCCTCTCGCCTGTAGTTGTGCCTTCTTTGAGATTACTTGATCTCTCTCGGTCCACAACTGATCCCACTCTGCAATCACCTGGTCTCTCTATGTAATGGCCTAATTCCTCTCATCTATAACTTGAAGTTGTAGGGCTATAACCTGTTATTACTACTACTACAAGGTAGCCACATGCCCACTAACTTGTATACCCTCCTCCATCTTCTCTTCACATTCAAAATCTCCTTCACCTCCTAGTGGACTATGTGGTGGACTCATGTGAGGGGGTGATGGAGGTTCTGTAATGGTGCCCGTAGTGGAACCTGAAGTGGCATCCATAGTGTCTCAGTACCTATGGTTGTACCACTACCTGATGTTGCACTAGTACCTGCTGTTGAACTAAGACTTGTTGTACATGTGTCCTTTCCTGTGGCCCTATTTGTGGACCTTCATGGGGTCTGCACTGAGCCTATGCCCTAGGATTTGGGCCCTATAACTCTTGCACCGATACATCTAGTACTCCATGTAATATCATCAATCATCATGAAAACACCGTAACATACCATCCCCGATAATCTTGAGTAGTCCCGGATCTACAATTTGTACTCATTGTACCCAAGGTTATGGGACCACCTGTAGAAAATTAGTGCGAGCTTTTCCTAGCCTTGATCCATGGCCCCACATGAAATTTCTCTCTTGACCTATGCGCATACCACATCTCATCACCAGGAATCCCTTGAATGAGACAAAATTACCACCGGACCCTATCCACTCTATACCAGTCCAAGGATATAGCTCATGTTCCCAAGAATAAAGTGATCCACCGTCGCGGTACTCAAATCAACTCGCATCCTGAGGCCACTGATATAACCTGTATAGCCATCATGTAATCATATGAGGTTGTAGCTCATCTAAATCCCACCTGTAATAAGGTGTCTCCCATATGCCCGTGAATATCATCTCCATCTGGAACCCAACCCATGATAGACACTCGGCGAGGGCCCGGACTCGTAATGCTCTGCAGGGCAGGCATCTTATGGTGATATGGTCACTTGCCCATATCTGTAATAAAGTAGCAGGACCCATGGTCTTCTGACCACGGTAGGCTATCAAGTGAATATCTACATATAAATGCGCTAGTATACATTATCCCCAACAATAAACCTCTCCTTGGATAAGGTCGTGTATCACTCCAATGAGGCCCAAAGGAAACCGAGCACTAGTTTTTTTAGGCAACAATATGCTTTGTTGATAAGAGCTATCGAAATACGGGAATCCATCCCAGGAGCCGATCCGACATTCACCCAAGAATGTCAATAGAAATACCCTAATGAGGTATGTCTAATGTCGGTTATGCTCACAAATACAAATGTGGTATCCATCATAAGTAATCACCATCCCTGGATAGGAACTCATAGAATCCGCCACACATCCTCCAAAGTGATACTCATCTTGCCGATCGAAAGGAAAAACATCGACTCTCACTAAACCATCTCTCATCTAAGGTCATGTGATCTAATTTAACTGTGGCATGCGAGCCATGTATGATAAAATGGTCACCTCCAGTGTAATCTACAAGAAAATATAGCTGCATCATCTAAATGTCACTTTATAGGCCCGAAGCCGCCCATGCCACTCTCGTGTAGCCAATAGAGGTAGTCTAATCTGTAAAATTAGACATAACTCGTGTTCAAAATCTTTTTTTCTATCTCTATCATCTAATTCTTCTATTTTGTTATCCAATTCTTCTATTTTGTTGTCTAAGTTTTAATAAAAACTCTTCTAAACCTTCTAAGGGACCATCTAACTATCCCTTTGCGCTGCGTGCCCCATACATCGTCGGTTCCTTCAAAACACCAACACCCCCTTCAGTGCACCAGAGCCCACAAGCTCACGTAAGCACACCCTATTTTCCACCCTACCCAGTTCGGTCAAGTGCGCCCTTGCCCTCGAGACACTAGTGTGCCCTTCTACTAGCCTACGTGCAAATGCGTATACGCCCTTGTGAAATTTTCATGTGAGCGTGCCTTCTATAGCATTAGCATGTATGTGCTTGTGTGCCATAAACACCAAAGTGTACCCCCACTAATGTCGATTCGCCCCAAGGGTCACACCGGTGTTCTCACGTCGTTTTTACCCCTAATAAATGTGTTTAAATGCTAATTAATGCACTAAAAAGGGACAGAGGTGAAAAGTTTGACTTTGTGTACCTGTAGGCCATCCCCGGGAAGTCTAAGGTAGTCTCGAATGTGATCTACATGGTGTTTCCAATTCTACACCCTCATCATTTCTCTCGTAGGTCAGAGCAAATTCAACAGTAACAATGGTAAAAGTCGGTAACAAATGAATTAGCCACGATGGTTTTTACCCCCATGGTGTAGTTTATATACCCATTTTGACCCCTAGCGTCGTGTCTCTCACCCCCAAAGCGCCCTAGGAAAAATGTGATTCTTCTAAATTCTTCTAGCACTCGTCACGATGATTATTTTTAATAAATGATTACTTTTTGCCCATTTTCACTACGTTGGGGCATGCTTTTGCTTCATGATGACCCTTTCTGCTACTTGCCTTCCAGCGTCTTTTGGCGATGTACCATGACTTCATAATTTATTTTACAATATCTTCTTCTAAAAAATTCAAAACAATATAATATTTTTCAAAAATCCAACAAATTGATAAAAATCATTAAAAATCCAAAAATTGTAAAATTCAAATTTTTTCAAAAATTGGTAAACGACATGCACATAGCTGCATTGTCCTCAAACATCAAAATTTGTCCTACAAAATCATATTTCTTAGGTTCTTGTTTGTTCTTGTCTCAAATGACTTGTGGATCATTATGATCTACCTCCATTAACAAAGTTGGCTTGCTTACTATGTCGGTACTCCCGTGTAACAATGAGTTGTCAAAGATTGTGTCATAGCGCATGAATACTTTCCATGGGACTACTTGTGTCCTCTGTTATTCCCCTTGCATGTATCCTTTCTTGGGGCACCATTTTTAACCCTTTTTCATTACAACACAAACATTCGGGAGTTGAAGCTTGATAATAAAAACATTGGTGCAACTGTCTTAAATGTTGTTTGTTTGAGTATGTGTGATTGTACTTGTTTCTCTATTAGGTTAGCTAGTTTACTTTCTCGTATTGCATTGCATTATGTATGTTTCATGGAGTTACACATTTTTAGTAATGAACAAATGTTAGTAATATAACTTTTCATGTTATTTTACACTTTTGTTTATTTTAATAAGGGTCGATGATTTAGATCATAGGGGCAACATGATGAAACAAAGTTACTTATTAAAGATTGGATGTAAGAGTTATTCCTATATTCTCCACTATCATGTCATATCACTATTAATTTTTCTTCCAAATCACCTGGGGTAATAAACAATCATGTTTATCCCTATCCTATTTCTTCTATCTGTTTCGATCATATTTTCGATCGTCGATTGAATTCTTCTATCACCCCATCAACACTCGAGGGGGCATCCTTCATTCTACTAATTTTTCTTCAAAAATATACTTGTTTACACTTATCTATTATGTTTGAAGTGATGTCACTTACTTCACCTCAAATAGGGGAAAATGTAGACACCTAAATTCCACATTTGCAATCTTATTACTAAAAGCACACTAATCACTTTCATTCTTACCATTTTTCTTATAATTAGTGATTTCTGCTAATTAACTAACGTTTCTTACCATTTTGGTTAATTAAATATGATTTTTTGATTACCTAGCATCTTTCACATTCAGGATGCCAATTTACAACACATTGTAAGTCAAAATCCTCTTCCAAACAGATAATTAGTGATTATTAGCTAATTAAGCCTATTTTACCCTTGTTTTGGTCAAAAACCCTATTATTGAATTAAACCCCTCTTCCAACAATTCAAAATCACCTCACTTCCCTCCACAACATCTCACAAAGCTTCAAAAGCTTATCCTAGCCTCCTAATTGGCCTTAAGTGGTTGATTAAGGCTCCTCACATCTTGCACACCTTCCAATAGAATCTTTGAAGTATTTTCCCCAACACTAGCCTGATAATAAAGAGATCGGAAATTTTTCTTCATGGCCACATCATTGTGATGGGTAGGCCTAATGTAGAAACCTATGGTGTGAGTTGTTTGAGTGAAAATATTTGTTTGTTCACCCCATGTAATTTGGTTCCTAAGCAAGGACTGAAAGGCCTTCAACTAAAAATCTCCCACAAATAGATTAATAAATAAATCAGCACATTGGTGACCAACATGTTGTGGAGGTAAAATTCACACAGTTGATTTTGTATCTCAGGGTACTATTTTGATAAATTGACAAAAATGTTTTGCCATCAGGAGCTTCATGAGGTTGTTGACTGCACATTCTCATTAATTGTCAAACATATAATTACTCTTGGAAAAACATGTTATAGACAAAAGAAGGTTTCATACAAAGCTGTGCTTACAAGTCAATGGAAAAACATAGTATAAAATAGATTTTGACTTCTTCTTATTTGCACTGGCCTTAATCTCCTCTTTTAACTTTTTATTTTCCTTTTTTAATGCTTTATTCCGAAGAGATAACAGATTTAAATCATCCCATACTTTAAGGCCTATATCTCTTTGTCTCTTGAGACTGCTAACCTCTACCTTCAAAGCAATAATTTCCCTCACTTTTTCTATAGTTTTCTGTCTAAATTTAGTTTGCAAAGATTAGTTGGTTTCTTACATACCTTTTAACTTTTCTTTTAGGAAGGTAATTTCGTCCAGATAACACCTCAGTACATCATCTCCATGTGATTCATGGCCGCCAATCTCCATTACAAGAGATTCTGACGTCGAGGTATGTATATATGGTGTTGAAGGCATTTTCAGAGCTCCTAACTCAATTTTCGACTGTAGAAATATCTAGACTCTATGTTATAAGGATAGTTGTTGTGAATATATCATCCTTAGATTATTCATCAGGGATAGTCGAGGTACCAACCTCTTCCTTCTCCTCCATAATGGGAGTAGAATCTTCATGAAAAACTTCCGATTGGGAAACTTCAGTCTCTGTAAAGTACAAGACCTTCTTGGCCTCAATGAAATAGAAGAAGGAACTGGTAAAGTACTTTTACCCTTAGAATTTTGCGGCATAGAAGATGGACTATCCTGACTACCAGGTTCTTCCACAGTCTCCTGTGAAGGGAGAGGAGCCAAATTGAGCTTAGGTCAAATGATGGGAGATGGTCCCTTCTTGATTTTATTTTGTTTGGAACTCTCCCCTGTACTTATTTGTTTGATCCTTCTCTTGGGTATGTAGAAAACCTGATGTGAACAAATCAAAAGAATAAGCCTTGGGCGTTTTAATACAACCTTACCACCTCCATTTTTATATTTTTGTCCCACTTTAATGACTGCATCAACTAAATATTCAGGTAAATTTACCCTAAGTGTAGGGTTTATGTGGCCTTTCTTCAAATGAATTAAAATCTTCAATGAATCCCCTCTAAGCACAAATGGTTTTCCATCACAAATAAAGTACTTGTTGACCCATTTAGCAACTTCCTTCCAAATACCAGAAAAATTTCCCACTTAATCCCCTTCTGAGTACCATATGAAGTGAGGATTACTTCTAGAAGAGCTTCGTCATCCTCATGAAACAGGGGAATTAGGTCTTTAAGAGGAGCATTTGTCATAACCTTGAGACCAAAGTCTGGTAAACTAGATAGGTAAAAAAACTTGACTACTTATTTCTACTCTTTTCCCCCAATTCGTGAGCAGGTGGCTTCAAAATTTATCGAAACTCATCAACTAAATTTTCATCAAAGCCTTCAAATTTCCTAATAAATTCTAGCCATCTAGCATCATAAAATACCTGGGAAATTGCAGCATTCCAGAGTAGTGGGTCTAGAGAGTCTGGTTTGGATTTCTTCTTCTGCCCCATAGTATAGACAAATTTAGATAGTTGTATAGAAGAACGATGTTGTGTTTGAACTCACAAGAAATGACATGAAGTGTTTGGCAGTGAAATTTTGAAGGTCGGTGCAAAATTGGCGGCGTGAAAATTTGACAGGACCAAGTTTGCGTGGGAAGTTTTAATGCAATGTATGAAACACACCCCATCATATTGAATAATAATGCCACTTGTCCTTCTTATAAAACATCTCGTCCCTTTCTTAGAAATTTGACACATGTGGTATCACCGCTAATTATGATTCATGACACCCCACTCCACATCACAAGATTTTGAATGATATTCCCAATAAATGCATTGAAATATTGTGTATTGATTTAATCATGCTAAGTAAATGCAATGGAGGAGAACTTTAAAAGTTATATCCGTAGCAAAGTAAAATGCACTTACCCTTGTCATCTCAAACTTTCTCGATATCTCAGTAGATTTCCACATCCCGCACTCATAGAGAAAATGTGAGTAGTGTACATTTTAACAATAAACATGCCCACCAAGTATTGAAAACATGAAATAGAAAAACAACTATAATATAAGGGAAAGAAGATCGAAAGCATGATCATCTTTCTTTATTCAAATTTAAAAACAACTACTCATGACGGGAAGAGCCAGGCTCCTCCACTGAATCCATTTCCTCACATAACAACATATATTTGTTGAAGGTTTCTTTATCCAGAGGACGCTGATACATCCTTAATCTATGTCCATTCACCAAAAGAGTTCTTCTATCTCCATCAATCAACAAAAATCTCATAGAGCCATTATCAAACACTTGTTTGATCTAGTATGGTCCCAACCATCTTGTCCTCAGCTTTCCTTTGAACTATTGATACTTTGAGTCAAAAAGTAAGATCCAATCTCCCTCATTGAACTTCCTATATTTTATACGAGCATCGTGCCAATATTTTCTTTGATGTTGAAGAATCTCAGTTTTGTTGTTGTGTCTCCATCCTCATTTCATCCAGCTTGTTCAATTGCATTACTCTCTCACGTTGTGCTTTGTCAAAATTGATGCCAAATTCCATTCCTCCAAGTCTGAAATTCAAACTCAACAGTAATAATGGCTTCTTCCCATACACCAGCTCATATGGGGAGAAACTAATAGTGGTCTTCCAGGTTTTATTGTAGGCCCAAACCACTTCTGGAGTTTTGGTACCCAGTTTTTTCTATTTGCATTTACAACTTTGGTTAAATATTCTCTAGCTCTCTATTTGTAACTTCTACCTGCCCATTTGATGGGGGGTGATATGGTGATGACTTCCAATGATTGATTCAGTAGATCTCCAGGAAAGCCTCAATCATGTTAGACACAAATTAAGGTCCTTGATCAGATACAATAGCTCTAGGGGTGCCAAATCTCAACATAACCCTATTGTACAAAAAGTCAGCTACAACATCTTCATTGACAGATGCCAATGCTTGAACCTCGGCCCACTTTGTGACATAATCAATGCACACCAATAGGTACTCTTTCCCAAAGGATGGGGGATCAAAAGGTCCAATGAAATCAATACCCCACTTCTCAAATGGTCCTAAGACCAACTGAGGATTGAGAGGCATTTCCATGGACGATGTAGGCTTTCCCATTCTTTGACATGCATCACACTGCCACATGTACTTCTTAATAGACTTGTGAAGAGAAGGCCAATAATACCCATCTCTAAGGACCTTGTGAATTTTCCTCTTTATTGAGTAATGTCCTCCTCCAGGCTCATCATGACAAGCTCTTAGTATGTCATATACTTCATCCTCATGAACACACCTGTGAAGAACCATATCAGACAAAATTTAAATAAAATTTCGTTACACCATTTATATGTTGAGTTGTTTTTAACTTATGTTCCTTATTGGAAAAGTAAGTTGGAAACTTCCCTGTAGTTAGGTAATTTGCAAGATCAACAAACCATGGAGGATGAGTTGATATTGTAAACAAGTGTTCATCTGGAAAATGATCCGGATTGCTTCTTCTTCTCCCAAAACATTCAATCTCGAAAGGAAGTCAACAACAACGTTAGTCTTTCCTGGCTTATCAATAATTGTTAAGTTAAATTCTTACAACAAGAGTAACCATCTGATAATTCTACCCCCCACTACTGTTTTATTCATCAAATACCTTATGGCTGAATGGTCAGTATAAAAAAATATTTTCTACCCAATAATATAATGTCTAAATTTATTCAGAGAGTAAACAACTAAAAATTCCTTTTCCGTAGTGGTGTATTTTCTCTCTGTAGGGGTCAAATTCTTACTTGATAAAATAAATGGCATACATATGATCTTCTTCATCATTTTTGTCCAAGAACAACTCCCATTGTTGTACTAGACGCATCAGTGTGAATATGGAAAGGCTACCCCCAATTGGTCCTCTCAAGACTGGAGCGGTGGTTAGCTTCTCTTTGATAATCTTGAAAGCTTGCTGACATTGAGGAGACCATTTAAAACACAATCTTTTGTCAACAAAGAAAACATAGGTGCAACAATTTTACTAAAGTCTTTGATGAACCACCTATAATACCTTGCATGTCCAAGGAAAATTTTGATGTCAGTTTGATTTTTGGCGTAGGCAACTAAGTAATTACTTCAATCTTTTTGGGTCACCTGTATTCCTTTGGTAGAAATATGATGACCTAAGACAATTCCTTGATCAACCATAATCAGACATTTTTCATGACTCAAGGAAAGTTGGTGCTTGCTCACATCTAGTTAATACTTTTTCAAGATTGTTTAGAGATTCATCAAAAGTGGAACCATGGACAATGAAGTCATCCATGTAAACTTCAACACAGTCATTTGTAAGATCTACAAAAATGGCCAAAACTGCTCTCTGAAAAGTAGTAGGTGCATTACAAATCCCAAATGGTAGGAATCTATATGCAAATGTACCCCAGGACAAGTGAAGGTGGTTTTATCTTGATCAACAAGTGCAATACTAATTTGGTTATACCCACTAAACCCATCCAAGAAGGAGAAATATTTCTTACCTGCAAGATTTTCCAAAACTTGATCAATAAAGGGTAGGGAAAGTAGTATTTCTTAGTGGCTTTATTAAGTTCCCTATAGTCTACACAATTCTCCATTTACCATTTTTCTTGAAACTATAACTAGTGGTGATACCCACTGACTATCAGATATAGGATAGATGAATCCTACCTTCAGCAATTTTTCTATCTCGTTTTTGACTATGTCTCTAAGTGTTGGATTAATTCTTCATTACGGCTATCTCACAGTTTAACATCCTCAATGTAGATATGGTGAGTGCAGATGCTTGGATGGATCCCTTTCATATCAATATAATCCCAAGCAAAATCTTGGGAATGCTTCCTCAAGATTTCTACAACCCTAGTCTCTTGGTTGGCCTCTAAGTTATTACCAATGGTCAACTCTTTTCCTATGTCAACAATCACTTTCTTGGTATCTTTCAAAATAGTGAGCTCTGCATCAATAATTAAATAATTCAAGGGACAAAACATGAGGCTGAAGCATGTGCAAAATAGTCATATTTTCAAGAGACATAACCTTGGTTAAAGGACAATAGAAATCAATGATTGCACATTCCTCATTATAAGCATAGGTTTCTTTACAATTTTCATTAGAAATGTCACTTACCAAGGTAATATTATTTGTTATGTTCAGAATAGATGGTTATGTAGCCTCACTTCCAATTTCTATAGCCCTAGTTCTAATTTTTGTAGCCACAGTGTCCTCTTCATCAGACATTGTGTATGACTCAACAATTTATTCCATGTGATTTTTCACTGCAATGGTGGCCAAATAAGAAGAACTCGATGATTATTATATGAATAATCTACCCATACATGTTAACAAACATCCACATATGGTTGGGTAGGAGGATACAATGAAATATTCTTTTATTTTCGCCCATTTAAAATGGTCATTTTTCCCAACCTACAGTCAATATATGTAGCAACAAAGTAGCCAACCAAGGCCTTCCTAAGATGACTGGATATCCCAACTTCCGATCTTTAGGTTGTAAGACCATAAAATCAATGGGATACTCCCAGATTCAACCGTGACCATTACATCCTCAATCACTCCATCTGGTACATCAATAGATTGATCTACCAATTGAAGAATGATATTGGTTGGCTGTAATCCTATTAAATACAACATATTTGTTGTTAGAGCATTGATGGTAGCACCAAGATCCACCAAAATGTTAGATATTGACTGACCATTTACAAAAATAGTAATGACTGGACTCCCAGGATCCCCATATTTTGGTGAAATAAGCTTTCCAACAACAAGATCAACTAGATTCCCTTCCACTTTGACCATTTTTGGGTATTTCTTCTTTCTTCTTGGTGTCTTTATACACTGGTCTATAATGGTCTGGTTTATTTCGGAATGTCCCTTATTTCTCTCAAAAGTGGGACCTCAATGTTCATCTTTTTCAACTCTTGAACTAGTGTTGTTTCTTCTCAGCTTCGAGTTTCCTATAATCATTCTAGAAAAGGAGTTACATGTACATTCTTATCTTTTCCTTGACCATTCCTAGTGTCTTGCATTTGTGGAACATGTTTAGTTTCTTCATTTTCCTCAAGTGTCTCTTCTTTCTCATTTTCCTCAATAACAATAGGAGGATGATTCACTGTTCTCCCAGACCTTAGTCACATATTATTGATAGTATTAACTGCGCATTATATCACTCTGTCATGCTTCATTAATTGAATTTCTGTTGATGTTTAGGGTTCTTACATGTGCTAGGCTAGAAGTTGAGTTTGTGTTGCTTTCCCATGTTGTTGATAGTTTTTGGTGGGGTCATTAAATCTTGTTGTGGTTTTTGAACATCCTCTATTGATTAGAATTTTATTGAGGTTCACATTGTTGGTTTTGCCATGGATTTGCATTAGTTGGTGGTGTCCAACCTTGATGATTGTAGGGAGTCATCCATGGTGGTGGATATGACTAAACCATCCATTTGGTGGTTCCCCAAGTAGGTTAAGGAGCATGACTAGGCCATGACATCCTCCAGGGGTTCTGAGCAGGTCTAGGGGAATACACAACCTAATTATTTGGCTTTTGAATAAATTTTACCTCTGTATTTTATTGAGACACGACATTCAATCCTTATTTCAACTGAGGTAAGAAAGTGTAATGGTTAGTATCATGATCAGTGACATCACAGATCAAACACATGTCTGTGACATCCAAAGGACACTCTCTCAAAGGATGTCTCTTCCTGCATTTAGGGAAGTATATGTCCAAAGGTTCTTTTACAACACTAGTCTTGGCTTTCAGATCATTTATGGTTAATGTTAATTATGACAAGATGTTTATTTTCATGTTATCCATTTCCTCTAGAAGTTCTGAGGTACCTAGGGCAATCTTGGATGTTTTTCTTTTCCTTATACCTCCTCATGTTCTAGAGTAACTTCTGCATAGCTCAGTGATATTTTCCATACTAAGTTTGTGCACATCACCTCCTCCCATAAGATGGAGGGAATCCTTGGTTTCCTCATCAAGTCCTTTAAGGAAAATTGTCTTAGTGATTTCTGCATGTAACTCATAACCACTCCTCTAATGGAGAAAGAGAAATCTATCCAGATAATCTTCTATATTTTCATCTTCCTTTTTCTTTATCTAGAAGAACTCTTCTTTCCTATCTCTTCCCCTACAGTAGTCTTGATATTTGTCCAAAAAGGTTGTCTCCATGTTCTCCCAAGAATGAATGGAGTTAGGGGACAATCCCATGAACCACCTCATAGCAGAGTCCTTGAGGGTGGAAGGAAATAGTTTGAGTTTTTGATTGTTTGTTTTATAGTCATATGCTGGAAAGAGAGTTAAATTCAAACATGAACTGATCTGGGTCTTCTGTAGACATTCCTCGAAGATAGGGAGGATGGATGGTGAGATATTTTTCATAGGTGCATCCTCATCTTCGTCTAAGACAATGGGATAGGTAAAGGTTATACCTAAGGGTTAGTTCTCATTATTCTTGTTGTCTCCCATTTCTTAAGGCTGTTATGGTTCTAAATAGGATGATGCAGAATGTTCAGAAGGGCTTCTAGGTGTTGTATTAGATTCAATGTCACTTTCAATGTTCCCTACTTGTACTCTGTTTGGAGATATTATTTGGATATTATGTGGTATAAATCTCCCTTGAATGTCTCGTGGCCTATGCATAAACTTTGGTTATGTAAACAAGGTGTAGGACTTATACTGGTTACATAGATTAACTTCATTAACACCCATATCATGTAAAATGAATAAAATGGCGTGTTGTGCTTATGGTGTCCCCGAAAATGGCGCCAAAAATGATGGGTTGTTGTATTCTCCAATCATTTAACTAATAGATTCTTCTGCTAGTGTCATTATAAAACTAGGGTCAGTGTGTCCAAGGTTGTATGCAATGAAGCTTTATGCAACTCAATTATTCGGTGGTTCCTTTTAGGGGGTTTTAGTTGTTATGTTTCTCTCTATCTCTGTTAATCTAGGGAAATGTAATGCTAAACTACCAAAGCAACACTACTATAATGCAATGTATTTAATGGAAATACTTTGATGGAATTGGAATTTACAAACCAAATAAGTATAACATAATTCAAATAACACACACTCTGAATTGAAATTACAGAATTGAAATGACACACTCTGAATTGAATTTGCATGAAAGGAAATAACACACGCTTAATATAAATCAGTTGAAGGAAATAAGTAATTGCATACAAACCGTAACTTATTAGAAACTACAAGCATGCATAAACATAAAAGCCTCCAATCACCTTGGTCGAGTGGGCCCTTGCTCTTCCTCGAGACGAAGGTAATCTTAACACCACAAGATGTTCAAAAAATCATGTAATATATTTATTCGAAAAGTTCCATAACATACTCAGTACATAACTAGAAAGTAGATACTAACTACTATGAATCATATTGCAGATTACCAACAACAACTAACTACTAATTTTTTCTTCAATGATATGTCTATATAGACATCTCTTTGAATATCATGCTGAAATTTTAGGCACTAATTTCTTCCACTAACAGCCCTATTAAAGTTCATTAAATCCTACGGAACTGCTAAAAACAAGATCCATGTTTATAGGTTGTCAATGGAAAAAGTCTTCCATGATTTCACGACGACTCCGAATCGACTCCTTGATTACGCCTCCCAATATTGATAGTAAATGTCCACTATTGTCCTGGACATGTCACCACATTTCACTCATAGAGGCGATTAGTGGGAGGTTCTACGGTAAACAAGTTGCATGAAACAAAACAAGAGAAATGCATTGAACTTACTAGGATATAACTATATAAAGCATCCCCATACACTAATTAATCATCTTTAATGACAAATCAATAAACACATATAAGATATAAATAATTCAAATAATGCATTCATCAACAAACAATGACAAGCAAAGAGTAATGTATAACCATGGTGGAAAATATTTCTTTCAAAGAAAATGTTGCACATGAAGCACCCATTAGCATGTTAAAAATATAAAATGTATGTCCTGGATGTGTATATATCGATAGAATAATGTGCTAGTAAGAATAAGAAGTAGTATAAAACGAAACAATTACACCTGTAGTATGTAAGATAGTAGATGTAGATGCCCCTATGAGCCTTAGTGGGACTTGTAAGAGGTATAGTGCCAAGCATCATTGCTACATGTAAAGATCTTTAGAAAGTTTGTATCCACAACTAAATAACAAGTGAATGTGCATGTGTCTATATAGAAATATAATGAGATACTAAGTATCTAGCTAGCATGTGAAATAAGTGTACATTGAAGTATAAACATGCAAGAGTAAGTGCAACCAAGATATGCAACATGATGTGAGTGTGAATGGAATGGAATGCAAAGTGAATGTGATAGGAGAAGCATGCCCCCGGGAAAATGTGTATGTATGAGATGAGGTTCATTTATAAAATACCCTCGATACCAAGAGTTAACCATAGGACAAGAGTACATCATCGTGAAATGGTTTGATAGTGTGCATTATAAAGATAAATCAATGAAGCATGTAGCGTAGAGAGTGAATATGGCGAGGTTCATTTCAAATTTAGACCCTCGTAAATCACGTATGAACCATGGAACTAGAGTGCGTCATAGGGTAGTTTGTTGTGGGAGAATGTAATTCCGAGAGAGATGTGTCGTGAATGCACCAATTGTGAAATGTGTCATGTGTATTATGTTAGTTCCATGGATGTAGTATGCCCTCAATATTCAAGTGTGAACCTTAACATGAGAGTGCATCATAAGCTAATGATGATACAAGTGTATCAAGATGTGTAATGATTCTCAGAGAGATTAAATATGAAGCACAAATCGTATGAGTAGAAATCATAAACAACTAGTGATGCTAGGAGGGGGAAGTAAGTATAACGCCCCCAGTGTATGATGATTGAGATCTATGCGATAACGTGAGAGATACCATGCTATTGTGGGAGATAATTGTCTATTTCATGATAAGAGAGAGAGAGAGAGGTGACACAATGGTAGGAAGAAGCAATAGTAGGATCATGTGATGGTGGTGGAGTTTGAAACGTGTCCTACTCATTAGTAGAAGGAGCAGTTGTTTTGACAAAATGAATCGGGGATGGAAGTGGAGTAAGATGGGGAGAAATCTTGAATGGTGGTATCTTATGTGGGATTCATAATGTTGTAGAATAATTGAGAGGAGAAGAGGATGAAATGATGCTTTGAGGAAGTTACTTAGGCAGCTCTTGACTTTTCGTAGAAGGAACATTAGTAATTGTGGCATGATGCTCACTAGACATAGAGGAATTAGATTTATGAACCCGGTGAGATGTAGTAATTGGAGATGAACATATATGATCATTTTGTGTAGCAAATGAAATGAGACCATAATTCTTAAGGTGATTTTTTTTTCTTAAGAGCATAACAATCATTTTCGTTATGTCCATCGACTTCATGATAATTGCAATATGGATGAGCTTAATATTTTGCAAGCCTATAAGGAGGATAAAAATGAGTAGATGGAAAGCTGATCAATTGATGAGTGAGGAGTTGTGGAAGAATATCTTGTTTCTTAGTATTGAGATCAAACTTTAGAGGTGCAGGAGTGGTAAGATTTGGGGTTCACTGATATGAGCACATGTAGAAGACATAGAATGAGGATGAGAAGAAGAACTAGTGTGAGCTTGAGAAGCGTCCTTAAGATGTTGGATTTCAGATTTAAGATATGTAATCATGGATTCCATAGCCTAAAATTTGTCTTGAAATAAATAATGTAAAGCTTGAATTGATTTAAAAATAGATTGATTGACATTAGAACTAATAGAGTCATCGAGAGAGACGATTGAAGATGACACTGACTTGTGAAGGTGACATGTTGATAGGGAGATACATAGTGTCTAGGGTTTTATGGAGAGAATATTTACAATGTGGGTACATTTGAAGCAATTGAAGCAAGGAGACTTGAGAAACCTTATGAGCCATGAGAGAAGAAAAATGAGGATCCAAGAGTATTCAAATGATACAGGTTCACAAAATGATTTAACAAATCTAGAAATCGTAAAACCCTAATTAAAGAGTCACATGTGATAAAGAAAGCTCTAAAGCACATATTTGACCCATACAAGAGAGGGAGTAGAAGACTTAGTTGACTTCATAATTGATCCCAAAGTATGTTGGAATGGAAAACTAGTAAACATGAGGAGGAGATTATCGCGCATGCCCGTAAATTCAGGAATCACGATCTTCCCGGTCTCGGGTCAAGAGTGCTTGGGTGTTGGAGCCTACTTTTGGCCACCCATGATTGTGAAAGACCTCATAAAATGATTTTTACCGTGTCGTGAGATGGTCGCTCACCTTCGTTGTTGGTTGCTGTGTGTTACTAGATGATCGTTGTATTCACTGTAACTTATAAGGAGATATATAACCTACAAAACCCTAAAACAAATCAAATCCTAAAAATAAAGATGCAAACGGGATTTAGATCTGACCCCAAAGGTCATCTGATAGAGTGAACTTATGACCGAGTGTTGCACTACATCTCGACTCCATGTAGTTATTGTGAAGTGTGTGCGAAATCATGCCCTAGGAAGCTCTTGTGCAAGATGTACTTGATAGCGAGTAATAGCTAGATGTAGCAATGTAAATAGATGTGTGGATGTCAAAATGAACTTCCCCTCCTATGCATGTATGTAGAAAATGTAGTCCCTTGTCCCTTGAGTGAGTGCTAGATGGATGCCTTGATGCTCTTAGAATTCCTTTGGATGCAACCTTAGGTGGTGATAATAGATGTTTAGAGCTTGGTCCCTTATTATGGTCACATAGCTTTGTATTTATATGATTCCCTTGTTTGAATTTTGTAATTGAAAAATAAAATTCCAACCCATAAGAAACAAGATTCCCAAAAGATAAAAGAGGACCAAAAGATGCGAGTAAGATATAAAGAGGTCGGGGGTGCCTCTGCACCGGTGTCCAGAGTCAATAAATATAAATAAAAAAAGATCATACTAGGCCATGGGGTGTGTAAGACCAAAGAGGAAACAAGAAAGACATAAAAGAGGCTAAAGATAGATGTCAATTACTAGTTTTCTTACTTAGGAATCATATGAATAGTGGTATGTGATTAGGACCTAGAAATATACCCAAGTGCATGATTTTGTGTCTACATGGGTCAGCCCTAATGTACACTTTTTGTGTGTTTTCTTTTTGTAAAATTGATGCACTAGTTTTTCGTCCTCACCTCTAATGACTAAGACATCTAGAAATGGGATTTTATCATTCTCCGCAACCTCCATCATGAATTTTATATGCTCTAATTATGTGTTGAGGTGATCCAAAAATGCATTCAAGTTATCAATACCATGTTGTCAATTTATGTTTGTGTCATCAACAAATTTGACACACCATTTAGGTTTTAATGAAAATGAATCCAACGTTTTTTCCTAAAATTTCTCCATGAATAAATTTTCCACAACTAGGGAAAGGAGAGAGCCCATTGCCACACCTTTGTATTTCTCATAAAATTTTCCAAGAAAGATGAAAAATGTGAATCTTAAGCACAATTCCATAAGTTCGGTAGTTTTATTGTCATTGATTTATTTTATGACTCTAATATCCTCTTCTAGAGGAATCTAAGTATGGTGTGAAACCATGTCAAAACTAACTAGCATATCTTTAACACCAATACTTTTTCCCTTGATTTTGTGTATAATGTCATTTGAATCCTTGACATAAGATGAAGTATTACTGACAAATGGTTCTAATTTTCTAGCTAGGTATTTGGCCAAAACATATGTAGGAGAATTCATTGTGTCAACAATGAGCCTTATAGGAGTTATTGCTTTATGTACTTTAGGTAATCCATAAATCCTTGGCAAGATTAAGTCTCTGTGATTAAGCCTTCTTTTGAGTTCAACATCGAGGAAGGAGTTATTACTGATTTTTGTGACATCTCTCATAATTTTATTTAGAGGGTTTCTCGTTGCATGCCTGTAACTCCCACTTTTAGAAAAATGCTCTTTTCTATTTTTAAATGTAATATTTATTGTTTAGGACTACCGTGGCACTCCCCTTGTCTACTTTGAATACCAAAATAGCTTTGTTTTCATTAAGCTTGTTTATTGCGTAAGGTGTTCTTCCTTTAAGATATTGCTCTTTAGAGTTCTTGCCTTTCTTTGCACCATAAATTAGGCTTGTATTATTTATTTAGCTAAATGTACCAACTTGATCTCAATGGAAATTTCAATAAAAATCAAGTTAGAAATTATGGGAGATTCATAAAGGCCATATTAGATATGACTATCTCTAGGGATCAAAAATAGGATATATGCATGAAATGTAAAAGGAGAACATGTGTTGATTGGAGAGCATGACACAATCAGGGAATTTGATAATCTGATCCTTATTGACTAAAAAATTAGACCATGTAAACTATAAATTATAAGTTTATACCCATGCAGAAGAGAGAGTCGATAAACTCCATCTATTTTTAAAATTATACAAAGCCTCATGTTATCGACACACCAACATAAAGGTATCCACCCCTTCTTATCTTAAAGAATCTCAACCATATTAAAATCACCACAAATTATCCAATTGACAAGAGGTAAATCATTTTCTAATTAATGCCAAAATTTCAATTCATTAGGCCCATCATTAAGAGCAAAGATTATAATGTCCCACCCTTTTGAGACTTTGCAAAACATTAATAAATGCCGACATGGGCATGTACTACATAGATTATATTTTATTTATATTTTTTTACTTCGATATGGAGACATACTTATTATTATTGTTGGACAACTATCATTAATGTTGGGTGTGAGTTTAATATAGGCCCCCGATTATTTAATTGTTAGAATTAGTTTTAGTTGTGTTTTTGGTTTTAGGAGTTTTTTTATTAAGTGTAGAAATCTTTTTAGAGATCTATTTTTATAAATTTATTTTTTATTTTTTATTTTTAGACATCTTATATTTTTAGACCGAAAGTGTTAGTTAGAGTGCAATTCACTAGATGTGTACTTAATTGAGGTCAAATCATTATCCATTCATCCCTAAGAGGTGGTCCACCATTTTTAAGTTTATATGACTAAATTTACTTTTATCTTAATCTAATTATATTTAGCCAATAGACTATTTATGTTGAGAATATAACTAGGAGAAGTCACCCCATGGAACCTGTCGACACCGAATTTTTTTCTTGATGTCGAGGCCCGTAAAATTTATAGGATGCCGATATTTTTGTCGAGTACTAGGAATGTAGCCAATAAGTGTCCTATTTTATTAGCTGACCTTGCTACTAGCATGTGCCAAAAATGGATCTTTGTCATAGGATGTAGACATCCACTAAAAAGGAGATTTTCCACAGGGGCATAGAAATCCTCCAAAAAAATAGCTTCATCACATTGTATTTGACAAATGTTAAAGTTAAAATTTCCCTAGTATATATGTTTACAAAATGTGGAAACATGTGAACTATTCAATCTCATGGACTACAATGATTGTGGGAGATACAAAAATAAGTTTTTTGCAAAGACCTTTGAAAATTTTGAGAAAATGCAAACAAAATCTATAAAGTTAGAGTACATAACCTTTAGAGCTACAAAAACATAAGACAAAAATCAATCAACAAAAAAAAGTTGCTTCTATCTCCCATAAGAGCTTTGCATTTTGACATGTTCCTTAATAGGATAATCTAATGTTGTAGTCTCATTTCTCCCTCTATAGAAGCAACAAAACCAATGACACCGACTTTCCCCATATCAAGTTGTTGAAAAATTGAGGCCTTCGTTGAAGTAATTTATCATAACATGAATGTTTTTCTTTAGACATTATGCTCTAAGAAAGTTTGGATTGTGTTGTAACATTACCAGATCATTTCCCCAAATGTACAAACAATTGATCTCCTAATAATGAGGTTTGAGGGGTAAAGAATAAGTTTCGAGTCCGTAGGACTACTAGATAGAGAAACATTCAATGGAATCCTATGGTGTTAAAGATATCACACAACCTATACCAATAATTAAAAAAAAATAACAAAGGCCTCAAATATCATTTTCTCTCGACATTTCATGAAGTATCCTTGCACTTGCACGTAAGAATATCATGTGGACTTGTCGGATGGTGAGACACCTATGCATACACCCACATTTTACATGCATATCTACCAAGGCACTTACGAACCCAAATATCTTACTAAATTATTGTTTTAGAAAAGGATGGGAGTATCTTTAAAGAAAGGTGAATTGATTAAGATGGTAATTTTTGGTTTCATTTGGTGAAACAACACCAATGCTTTGCATAGTGCCCATGCATTTTATTAGATGCAATTATGATATTTAAAAATAAATTTGTGTATATTGATAAAGCAAAATAAACACTTATTTTTATAGTGGTTATTCTACCACATCGTCCCAATTTGTATCGAAATGGAAGATTTAGGACAGGGGCAAAAGCTTGACTTGGGTTTGTTTGTTTTGTGCTGATATGGTTACACTAGGTCACATGAATTTTCAATTTCATACTTTTAGGGTTCGAATTGAGCTCCACAAAGTATTCCCAACTTCCTATTATAGAGCTAAAATTATTTGTAGATATATTGTATACATATGAGACCTTATTGTGTTTAAAAACTTTATATGTGGGGCTTTACCTTGATGAAAGAATTCATAATATTATGTTGTTAATTTCAATAAATTTAGCAAATTTACCTTGGTTACATATTATTAGGCTTATATGTGTTCACCGATAGTGTATCTTCCATAAAATTCATATGGGACTTGCACATTAGTTGATGTATGCCTAACCAAGGTAAGGTAAGTAGGATGTGATAATTAATTCACTTTGCTTTAATATAATTATAATAGGGAGTTCCAAATTTTATTTTTAAGGTAAGGGGTTCTCTAAGTAGGCCAATACAACAATTTTTTAACCCTTAATTACATTTCAGGTCAACTTAATTAGGTGTAAGATAGATTAGAATTGATTTACAAACCCAAAAAATATGATACAATGTAAGAACTAATCCATATTTACAACTCATATCGTATAGAAATATTTTGCATATATGAAAGAAAAAAACATAAGTATAAAGGCACTTAGCTGATTTCTATTGATTTATTGAAATATATGAAACTGCGCAATAGAGAAAATGGGAGAAACAAACTTTAGAAACCCTTGCAAACTAGAATGGAACTGTGATTACACCTAGGTTTGGACCAAACCATGATGTCGAGGACCATACCATATGGTCCACCTCCTTTGTACGGTCTTGGACCTACTCAAACATAGCCTCTACAACTTTCGGGTTTGCTTACCTTCCTAGATTTGTTCGTCATTGTCAAACCCTAGTTGTCACACATGTAACGAGGCTCTCTAAATGGACTAATCATCATCTCAAACCCTAGTCATGGATGAAGAGTCCTACAAAACAAACATTAGAAGGGTTGTGAGTGATTTAACAAACATAGAGATGTTTAAAACCCTAATTACACAACATAATGATAAACAATAGAGTACAACTTTGGCCTAAGCAATAAGCAATTGAAAATTGAAACCCTAAGTGCAAGATATGAAAAAATAGACTTAGTTGATTTCACAATAATCCTGAAGATGCACCAAGATGGAAAACTAATGGAACAAGATGACATATTGTTGCAATCGAGCCCATAAAAAGGAAAAATTGTCAAAAATATTAGGACTAGGGCGCTTGGGTATCGGGGGGCACCTATGCACCGAGACCTTCTATAGGTGCACCTTGTAATAATGTAGATCCTCGTAAAAATGATATTCACTATATCACACAAGTGTCATTAGCCTTCATTGTTGATCGCATGTATGCAATTGGATGTCTATAGAATTCACCTTATTGCAAAATCACAACGTAATGATAAACAATAAAGTACAACTCTAACCTAAGTAATAAGTAATTGCAAATTTAAACCATAAGTACAAGATATGGAAAAAGAGACTTAGTTGATTTCACAATAATCTTGAATATGTGTCGAGTTGGAAAACTAATGGAACATGACGACAAATTATTGTAACCGAGCCTAGAAATATGCAAAACCGCCGAAATGTCTGACTAGGGCACCTGGATTGGGTCAGGGGAACCTATGCATCAAAGACCTTCTATAGGTGCATGTGAATGTGTAGAACCTCAAAAATGATATTCACTATGTCGCACGAGTGTCGCTAGCCTTATTATTGATAGCATGTATGTCGTTGGATGTCCATAGAATTCACTTGTAACCTGAAAAACAAAAGACCTCATGCAAAACCCCAAAACACATCAAATCCTAAAAATAAAAAGATGAAAATGGGGAGTCATACTAACCTGACGGTGACCCAAAAAAAGTGAACTCGAGAAGCATTGCAGTACATTTCGGACTCTATGTAGTTACGTGTGTGCGTGAAGAATCATTCCCAAGTTTCTCTTGTGTAAGATGCACTTGATAGTGATTAATAGCTAGATGTATCAATGTAGATAGATGTGTGGATGACAAAATGAACTTCCCCTCCTATGAAATGTATGTAGAAGAATGCAGTCCCTAATCCCTTGAATGACGCTATATAGATGCTTTAATGCTCTTGAAATACCTTTAGATGCAACCTTAGGTGATAGTAATAGATGCTTAGAGATTGGTCCTTTATTATGGTCACATAGCTTTGTATTTATATGATTCCCTTGTTTGAATTTTTTAATTAACATCTAAAAGGCCGATCACCAAGAAAACAAGATGCCCAAAAGATAAAAGAGACCTAAAAGGGGTAAGTAAGATACAAAGAGGTCGGGGGCACCTAGAGGGGATGAGGGTGCCTAGGTGTTGATGTCTTGGCTGGGCATTGGTGTCCAAAGCCAAGAAAGATAAAGCAGTGAAAGTTAGATTGGGCAGTGAGGTGTGCAAGACCACAAAGAAATCAAGAAAGAAAGCAAAGAGGCCAAAGATAGATGTCAATTACTAGTTTTCTCACTTAGGAATCATATGAATAGTAGTATGTGATTAGGACCTAGAAATGTACCCAAGTGCGTGATTTAGTGTCTACATTTCCCCCACTTTAGTTGAGTAAATACTCGATAACATAAAGTAGATACGAGATGTGTACTGATAATGGCGAAAGCGTTTCGAGGAGACAAGAAAAAGTGTCAAGGGATAAAATGAAGTGTGGAAGCTAAAGAAGAGGAAGTGGCCTTAGGGGTGAAAGTGTATGTGTATATGTCATATTGTACCTGTTGTCATTATCACTTGATGTGTTTGATGATGTGACTATTGCTTCCCATAAGGATGGACCTGTAAAAGAGAAGAGAAAAAGAGTATTCAAAGTCATGTATATGTGAAAATTTTGATCCAAGTATGTAAAAAGTATGTAAAAGTATGTAAAAATGCAAAAAGGAACATGTGCACCTAATCCGTGATGAGTAAAAGGATAGAAAAGATCCTAAAAATGGCGTAGAAGAACGATTTTTGGGAGATCTCACACTAAGAATGAGTTATTTGGGTGATATCACGCCAAGTGTGAGTTTTTTGGCAATCTCATGCTATAGCGAAGTGTTGGGGAGAAAGGTCTAGTGTCATTCTCCAACCCCGACTTCATCCCGAATATTTGCACAACACTTTGTAGATGGTGTGATCTTGCTTTTTTCCAGTTCGATCAAATTTGATCCAATTTTATGCAACATGAATAGAAAAAGGATATAACATGCATGTTGATTGCTAGAGGATTGTGCATGTTCTATGCAAACTATCTAAAGTGCTGAAAATTGTGTTGATCTAAAAAAACTTTAGAATCGCCTTTGGTCATAGGTGTCTAGGAAGGGTTAGGGGTGCCTAGGTGCTCATGTTCAGATCTCTGGTGCTAGTTGTAGACAAAAATCACACACTTTGGGTAATTATTTAGTCTCCATCACACACTACTATTGGTTCCTAAGCAAGAAGAGTATTGATTAACCCATGTCTTTGACCATCTTTCATTGCTTTCTATTGTTACTTTTGGTCTTCCACCTTTATTGGCCCAATCTATATTTTCATACTTTAGTTTTACCTTTTTTAGATTGGAGCGCTCACCAAGATGTCGATGTTAGGCACCCTCGTCCCCTCTAGGCACCCATATCCTTTTACACTTTACTCTCACTTTTTGGGTCCTTTTTAAACGTTTGAGCATCTTATCTTTTTGGTATTTGACCTTTTTGAGGTTAATTACAAAATTCAAGAGAGGGAATCATATAAATATAAATTTATGTGATCATAATAAGGTACCAAGCACTAAGCAATAGTTATCACCACCTAAGGTTGCATCCATCAAAGGCATTTATAGCTCCATTTGCATCCATCTAGCTCCATCACAAGGGACACAAGGTTGGTTCATCTACATCACACTTCATAGGAGGGGAGTCTATTACTTCCATGTACACATTATTTACATTCTACATCTAGTTACTTGTTTTCTAGTCACAAAGTGTGTCTGACATAAGAACAACCTAGGGCACAATTCCACACACACACACACCTGAAACTATAGTGGGTCTAAGATGTAGTACAGTGCTTAGTGATAATTCCATCAATTTGGCAACTGAGGAAATTATGACCCCTTCATATGCATATTTATTTTTAAGGATTTTAATGATTTACTTGGGGTATTGTAGGTGATTCTTTTATTCTAGGTTTACAACGACATCAAAAACTAGGTGCGGCGTACACGTGACAAACAATGAAGGATTCACATCATCTAGTAACCCTATAAAATTGGCTTCCGAACTTCCCTTACATTGATAGGGAGCCCATTTACGAGACTAGGTCACCCCTATCCCTTTTTAGGAGCCTCAATCTAGCCAAATCACTTGGATTTACATTTTCTTAGGCTTCTTTGGGATGGTCTCCCATTCCTATTCGGATGGTCTTCATTGTAACACGGTCCCACAACATCTTCAAATCAACTAAGGCTCTTTCAATCCTCTTTTCACATTAGGGTTTCAAGTATTACATTATTCATTTATTTATTGCCGTTATAACATTTCTATTAGGCTATTATTTCACATTTTAACATAATCATTTTGATGAGTCTCGCATCATCCATGATAATTGTTTCCTTGTACATGTGGTTGCCATCTCCACATCCATGAGCTCCCATCCATACAAGTCCTTGGGCTCCAAAGTGATTTGGAGCCGTGTGTGTATAATTTTTCTTGGGTCATCAACATACCCAACAAATGGAGTCTCATACATCTCATCATGCTTCTCCTTCCTTGATCACCCACCCTTTTGAATCTGAGCGCTTGAATCTAGTATTGGGCCTTCACTTGTTTGTGTAATAGATGGCGTGCCTAATGGCTCACCCTTATCTTTACCTATCTCTATGCCAATATCCCTATTGTCATGTTATGTGCCTTCAAGCCCTCTTCATCTTTCTCCATTTCCTATTCCTGAAGATATTATGTATCCTTAGTCCGAACTCGAGTGTTCGGCATGTTGTCTCTAGATTTATCTTCCTCATCATTCTTCCAAGGAATGTACTTGCACCTTTTCTTTTTCCGGGTTCTACTTTCACAGCAAAGCTCTCTATGACCTCTAAGAGGCTATGATGTCCCCACGCCCTAATTCCTTCTTCTTCTTAGTACTCTCTTAAATTGAGGTTCCTTAGTAGTCTGTTCTATATCCACCTTTTTGCGCCTCTCTCCAAAGCACTTCATCTTCTTTCTACGGTGGAGGGGTTACCTCGTGCTCTCTTTTCTCTCTAACAAGAGGCCGTTTTATGCCCCTATGCTCCAAGCCACCACTATCTTCCTATAGTTCTTCTTCCTCTCCTTCTTCTTCAACAAGGGGCGAGACTAGTTCCTCATCTTCCAAAGTGCCAACTGTATGTTTCCCCTTGGGTGCTCCAGAAGCTTGAATTCATTCTCCACATATATCTCATTTTCCAATTTGGGGCTTGAGTTGGATATATACAAGGGCTACCCCACTTTTCCCAATTTTCAAACTCATTGCCTTCATGTTAATATTATATGAAATTAATCTTTCAATATATGCAGACTTACTTGGATAAACATAAGTCTTCCTTAGTGTGTGGTAGTCACAGTCTACCTTGTCTACATTAAAGATTAGTTGACACGCATATGAAAACCTATGTATAGATGCCTGGAAGTAACACACGGTGAAGGCATAAAATAGCTTATACCAAGGCCTCCATTTCCCTTTCTTCATCCCAAATTGGGCAATACAAAAGTGTCGATATACTACAAACCGTACATGTTTATATAGTCCTGAAGGAAGCTCCTTGGGTATTCTCCATTCTTCCTCAAACGTAGTGCGGAGGTGATCATACCACAATTCTTGCCCTTTATTTAAAGGGGCCACTCATGGTCCCATCACAAGTATACTTCTCAAATCTCTCTGCAAGATATTTCTTCTCCTCGGGATATTCCCATACTTTGTCCTTTGGCCCATCAAGCACTCCAATTTCTACAAAAACAAGGGATAACAAGATTACATTGAAACTTATCTTATCACCTTCGTGTGCTTCCTCAATGATGGTTTCAACGAAATGAAACCCACCAAGTTGTAAACTACACCTTCAATTATTTTCTTCGCTATGTGTAGCCATAATGTATTTACCTACAACCACCACTCATGGTTATTTAAATTTGTGAGGAGGTGCACTACTACCTAGACCACTAGGTACTTCTGTAGTTTGTCAATATCTATTTTGTGCCCTCCCTTGAGGTAACCCAACACCTTCCTTGTCACCATTATTGCCTCTTTATCAGTGAGGTCACTACTCACTTCAGTGCTCGAACTCCTAAGTCCTGTCAAACTCCCAATTAGGGGTGCATTGAGCCTCATCCGTCCCCAACAAAATAGAAGAGGTCCTCATATAATCTTCTTATCAACCACTGGTATAATTTTTCTTGGTTTTCCAAAATAGGGAATTTCATACAATTGTAAAGCTCCCACCTTTGTCAACAGCTTCTTGCCCACATCATCATACACAGCCATATCATCCATTATTCTCTTGTTTGTCTTCAATACTAATAACTTATCCAGTTCATCCTTATTATCCTTCGTTTTGTGATTGTAATCACTCACCTTACACCGACAAACATGTGATTCCCAATCACGACCCATGTAAACCCCTTTAGGGTATTGCATCTATGAGAAATGCATTTTGGGGGTGTCCTCCACTTCAATCTTGACTTCCTTCTACTTCTTCCCCCTTGTGGCTGCTCCAAGTGCTCTCTTAGGTGTCATAACAACTACAAAGGTGTGTTCTTTTAACTGATTTGAGCTCTACAACTCAACTCCACGTGCCCTTGCTCAAAACCACGTGTCCTAGCTTAAATACGAACCCTACCTTTCAATTTCCTTGCTTGCATACCTCCAATTTTCTCAAACACTTCTCCAAATGGAGCGGAAATCACACAGGGTGCATAAATCGATTGATTAAATTGGATCGTAGCTCTCCGCACTTCGCAGCTCGTTCGCTAGCTCACTTGTCAACAACTCACTCGAATGCTCTTGATCGCAAAGGTGAAAATGATTTCACAACACCACCTTATATATATTTTTAAAATGTTTCCACATTTATTGCTCTCTACCTACCACCATACTTCACATTAACTTGATGTTTCTTTCCTTTTTCGTACTCAATTTTCGTACGTGCCATGCAATAAGCTTCACGGTGCACCTACTACTTCTCGGCCACATAACTCCTTTCGCAAGCCTTCATGAGCTGAATTACTTCACAACTGCACCTTTCACTAAGTAGTTTTCACTATTGCAACCTACCTCGTGTTACACTATGCGTCCATTCATCCATATGTGGTCTTCAATCATGAGAAATCTTTCTCTATCTACACCTTTATTCCAAACACATGCACAAGATCTCTTTATGCATATCTATCTTCAAATAACATTCAAACTTGGTCCATGTACCTTGTATATACTCCACCCCATACTAAGGGTATGTGTGGTCCTCTATGCATAAAAACACTTAGATAATAATCAGCTTCTAGTGCGCAAGCACGCTTATTACACAAAACACTGAACTAAATTGACAAAGCATAACAACGATGAAGGAAACACATATAAAGGAAATGCATTAAGGAAATATAATCTAAGTGGCAATACTACCTTATTACAAACACCAAGAATACTTATTTATAGTAGGGCTTCAACCTACTCCCGTTGAAGTAATCGGAAACCTTGTTCCATCCAACGCCTCTAACGGAAAATGCTCGAATCAAGTATATAATTTATAACATACGGTCCCGACTAATGCATCTTAAGCTTTCCAGGTGGCACAAAAACTTTGAGTCACAAAAAGAACCATATGTCCAACTTTAAGATTTCTATCCTTAATATGTATGTCATATCACGCCTTCTTCTTGGCATTTTCTTGCTTCTGACTCTATTGTCCTATAGCGCGCCTTTCATCCAACTCGCATTAGTTTGTCATTACAATATTCAAGTGCTTTCTCATCAGCTAACCTCCTGCGTGGGCAATATGCAGATAAGGCAATATGAACTCCACTGGTAGAACAACCTCTGCACCAAACACCAATTCAAAATGTGTTGTTTTATTCAACCTTTTGTAGGTTGTCTTGTATGACCGAATTACACCATAGACTTTATCATCCCAGTCCTTTCTCCTAACATCACAAATTTTAGTTAAGGTATGGCTCAATATCTTATTGAAAGCGCCAATGGTTCCATTTTCCGATGGTGTTAAGGTGTGTAACCATAAATTCTGTGAGCAATATCTTGACAGGTCTCATTAAGGAAATGAGTAACCCTATCACTTGTCAAGCTTAAAGGACATCCATACCTGGTGATAATATTTTCCCATAGAAACCTTGTTGTTGTAGCTACCGTGACACAATCCTTTATAGGTGCCACTTCTGCCCACCTCATAAGATAATTTGTACAAGTTATAATATAGAGTGATCCAATCTGGCAGCGGGTGGGGAAATAGGACCCAAAAATTAATTGCCCATTTTTCACATGGTTCTGCACCAACAATCAGCTTTAAAGGCATTTCATATCTATCCTCATGCTTTCTAAGGTGCCAAAATGGTCGTAGACCTCACAATATTCTTTGCAATCCTTATATAATATTTCCCACCACAAAGCAACCAAAAAGATCTTGTGCACAATGACATCCCCTACATAGTCTCCTCCCATAATACCACCATGAGCTCATTCCATTATAGCTTCACACTCATGCTCAAGTACACACCGGCGTAAAACTTCATGCTGACCTAATTTGTATAAGTCTCCACTAATCGGCATGTACGACACGACACATATAAAAATTTGTTTCTTTTCCAAGGCCTTCATTCATTCATGCACCACACATGTTCGTAAAAATACAACAATATATTCCAAGTTAGAGGGTGTATGGTTCAATCTGAACAGTTATGCATCTAACATTGTGTCCTCAATGCTCTACGTGTCCTCAATTAATCCTTGATAAGTGATCTGGTCTAGAATTACTCTTTCTTGGCTTTACCACAATTGTAAAGTCAACTTCCCCGAAATAACAATATCCAACAACATATACGCCCCTGTGATATAGGATTTTTCACAAAGTTCTTCAATTCCATGTGATCTGTATAGAAAATAAAAGGTGTTGCCAACAAGCACTATCGAAACTTATGTAGTGCGTAGATTATAGACAAGGCTTCATGCTCCGTAGTAGTGTAATTCTATTCTATTGGAGTTAACTTCATGCTTGCAAATCAAATAAGATGATCAAAATCCCCTTCTTTAGGATGGGCTAATACCATGCTAATGGAAATTCTAGAGGTGTCCACATGCACATGAAAATGTTTGGTCCACAAAGGAAAGCACAGAATAGGTGTTGTAGTAAGCCTTTCCTTCAATGTCTCAAATGTGTGTTGTTACACCTCACCCCAATAGAACTTGCCTTTACCCTTCAATAATTCCTCTAAGGGCGTAATGATCTTGGCATAACCTTTGATGAACTTCCTATAATATCTTGTGTGCCCCAAGAATCTACACACCTTGCTCTAGCTAGTAGGTTCCTTTAGGCCGAAAATAACACCAACCTTAGCAAGATCCATTAAAAACCTTCCTTAGAGATGATGTGTCCCAGCAAAGTCCTAAATGGTGTATCAAAAAAACACTTCTTAATGTTTAAGGAGATGCTCAACTGTTGGCACCTCTCAAACATAAGCCTTAAATTATGACACTGATCCTTCACGAGCCCATAGACTATCTAATCATCCAAATAAACTTGCAAGAAATTATGTCTAAAGTTCTGGAATGCATGTACAACAATGCACAAAAATACTACAGTGCATTCTTTAATCTAAAGGACATAACCGTGTATACAAAAGTTCCCCACTCAGTGGTGAAAGTTGTCTTCTCTTGATCCTCTTTATCTATCCTTACCTGATGATATCCACAAAATCCATCAGTGAAGGAGTAGATCTCGTTTTCTCAATGCCTTCCAATATTTATTTAGTAAATGGTGTGGGAAAGGGATCAATTACACATGCAACATTTAACTCCATGTAATCCACACAAATTCTAATTCTGCCATCTTTCTTTATACTAATAACCATAGGGCTAACCCATTCTGACTCCTTAATGGGCTCAATGATTCAAGAATTCAACATCTTGTCAATTTCTTCTCTCACCTTGATGTGAAAGTTAGGATTCATCCTATAAGGCCTCTTCCTAACTGGGCACACACATTCCTTTAGCTTGATTCTCATCTCGCCCAAAGATTCATGTACCCATTTTAATTCATGATAGCCCCTAGGGAATAGGTTATGGAAGTCACACAAAAACTCAATTATCTTATCAAACTCAGAGTGAGACCAATAATCTCCAATGATGGCCTCCTTAGGTTCAACATTTGTCCCAATATTTACCTTTTTAGTTTCCATCAGCTCATGATAGGCATGTGCCTTCTCATCTACACTGTCTAAGACCTTACGCATACCCTTTGTATGCTCAACATCCAAATTCTCAACCTCTTCATCATCAATCATATAGACCATCTTACACTTTTCTTTTTCTAGGCACGCGCACCCAGTTGTTTTGCATCTGTTTCTTCCTCTTCAAGCACACCTTCGAGTTTTAATCATCTAGTAACTCCTGAATAAGTTCTTCATCCTTTGCACTATCACCCATTATCAAGCGCTTCATAACTTGTAATGCCTCATTCACCGAAGGTTTAGTGGAAAAATAGTCAAAGGTCTTAATCATACATGCTATCGTTCTTGCCAATTTCTAGTCTCTCTATTCAAATCCGCATAGGCATACCATGCACACGCGCAACCTCGCAAGGTGAAGTAGAACTTGTGCACCCACAACGAAGGTGGTAAATACTCTTTCCCCTTTTTCTAGAATCTCTCACACTTTGCTAAACATGGTCTTTGAACAAAATCCTTACCATGAAATTCAAATATCTGAGTAGGTGCATTACTTTAGAGAAATCTAGCAAAGAAGGTAATTCTCACTTCTTGCCATTCCAAAAGATTATCTCTATGAACCATCCACCAAGCGTGTTGTTTTCCGCACAAAATATAAACAAGCATATTCCTTCTTTCCACCTAATCTATCCACTTTACTTCCATAGCGCGTAGGAATACCTCAAGATTTCCTTCGCCAAAGTGTACCTTGGTACCTGGTTGCTTCCCAAATGCCTAACACAACATGGCCTACTTACGTGCGTAGCTGCACTCCTTACTTCACGCCCAACCATTTCATAAGTGTCATGTGCCCAATTTTCACATGCAACACTTGTAGTATCGCTCATGGATTATGCATCATCCCACTAAAAACTCCTTCCTTTGATGGCTCAAGCACTTCCGAATCTCAAATGGTGCGCACATAAATTCTGTTTAAATCTTCTTCACTTAAGGGATCTACATAAGGTGTAACTTTTCCATCTGCCAAAGGAATGATGACACACTCTTCCTTGTTCTCAAAACTGATGTAACCCTTATTGAAGCATATGTCAACATTGTTTGCATAACACCAAGGGCACCCAAGTAGTGTTGGAAAATTGTCTACCTCTGCAAGCACCAAAACTTCAAAGTCCCTAGTAAACTTGGCCCCTTGTATAGTAATAGACACATCCTTCAAAACCCCAATAGGCATGGATTTAGTCTTGTTTGCCATAAAAAACACATTTGAAGATGGCTGTAATGGTGGTCTGCCCATTTGAATCCATGCGTCCAAAGTGAGTACATTCACTTTTGCACCTATGTCAATCAAAATGTTACTTAAAATCCAACCATCAACAACAACATTCAGAGTGATCTCCTTGTCATAATCTAGACTATGAGGAGGAAGGTTAACATACAAAATCTATCTTTCACACTCAATTACTACGTTCTAGGTGTTTTCTTTTAACCAGTTCCCCAACAAAGGAATGATGTTCTCCTGTCGCAAAGATCTTGTAAACCTCCATTAAATCATCAACATCCATTTGATGGAGCTTAACTTCCTTTTTTTGTTCTAACTTCTATGAGTGCTCTTTCAAACACTATATCTCACCTTATAAATTCATAATCACCTCCATGGTTTCTTGATAAACCTCCTTCTAATGCATAGGGTCTGGATACTTTACATGTAATATGTCCTCCTTTGTGACAACATGATTCTAATGTGGAACTTCCCTGGTGTGCACAACCTCAGCTTGTGTAGTGATCTTCATAGGTACCAACTTAGGATCAAGTGCTAAATTTGGCATCCACTGATCTTCTACGATGCACTGTACTCTAACCATTCCCGCACCCTTGTCCTTCTTGTGCTTCTTACTCAAGTGTTTATAAAAGTCCGAGCATTCTTCATAGTTATGGTTCTTTCCATAAAAATAACAAACAATATTTTGAGGGCATTTGCGCCTATAATGATTAGGGGCTCCGTATGTATAACGTGTTCCATGCGAAAACTCACTCCTTCCACCACCGTGACCTCGACCTCTAAATCCTCTATGGTATCCTTGACCTCTACCACGTCCTCCGTCAGAGCACCCTTCGTTGTGATCATGATCATGATGCTCACCTTTTTCCTTTAAATTATTTGTAACACTGGTTTGTCATACACTAGTAATGATGACATCATGAATCGATCAATCAACCTATAATTCTTGGTATCATGAGTTGTAGACTTGCAAATCTTGCACTAACAAGACACGTTCTTTCTTATTGCACATTATAACAATGGGAACATGCTTGAATCATGATCCAAGTGAAAAATCTCACAATCCAAAGAACATGGTGTGCACCAATTTACAAGGGAAACTATCCTTAGTATGCCCTTATACTTCACAATCTATGCACCAAATCCCACTGCACATCTCATGTGCTGAGTTAACTAACAATTTATCTAACTATTTCACCATGGCTGCAATATGAGCTTCTAAAAATGGGCTCACTCCTATGTCTGCACTCTCAACCACCTTAGCATGCAAAGTCGCTTCAAGTGCCTCGCACAAATATGTATAAGTTTTGTGTGAGAGCGCCCTTTTGAAAGGCATGATCAATCCTCTAACGAACCATTGAGCATGTTGGCTTGGATGTATATCATAAGATAACTTAGATAGAAGGGTTTTGAAATGTGCATCATACTCTCAAACACTCTCAATTGTACCCTACTTGATATCCTTCAATGTGTTGATGCTCTTCTTGTACTAAACTATGCGTGTGCCCTCGCAGTGTAGTTGTAAACCGACTTGCCTTACGCTCTCGGAGATGTGACCCCCTTTACACACCATAGTATCTAACACCTATGTATGTGCTTAGCTTCATCTTCTATCCCTCTGTATTCTAGAAGATGAAGAGACATCTCCATATAAATATTCTGGGGTTGGTGCAAGCCATGCCCACCAGATCCAGAACCTATATTTCCTCTTGTATTTACTCAACCCCTAGAACTACCAGATCCAAACCACATGATCCTCCTCTTGTAGTAGGTATCGTAACATAAGATGCACTTTGCATTGTGTCCCAACAATTATGCTAAAATGAACTACTACGATCTGCAAAAGTTGTGCTACTTCCAGACGTGACGCCAACATTTTACGCACCCAAGTTCTGTGATGATGATGCACTAGAAAACATACCTCCAACTAGACCTCTCGAATAACATAGACAAAGATCACACCGCCATAGATGAATAAGATACTTGATTAACTCTTGAACTTGATCAAATCAACTCTATTTGCTACTATACTTATCTTTGCTCAAACTATCTTGCTTACCGATAACTATTGTAGAAATTGGAAAACCAATGGCAAGGGCTAGGTCACCAAGAGGGATCAAATGTGCACCCACACCATGTATCTTCCACTAGTGTGCTTTTATCCGAGGTCGAAGAGGGTTATCTTCCATGCTTTCCAAAATGGGTGAGTTCCAGATGATCTGGCTCCACATCCTCTGTGTGAGCTCCAAATCCTTAACGAGCCATCTCTCTCTGCAATGCCATTCTATTAGCAACTTCACGCCGCTTCTCCAAATCCCTCTTGTGTGCCTCATTAAACTTAAGATTCCTTTATTCTCTCTACCTTTTTATTGCTAGGTCCCATTACCTTCCACAACACCTTCTCCCCGCCCCCACGTGTGGTGTGGGTTTTACTAGCCATAGGTTTCTCTTCCAAAGCTAGGGTCACAATCAAGATCTTAATTGCCAAAGGAATACTATGCAAATAATATCCTATGGGTTTGCGCATGAACTGGAACTCAACAACCTCTAGACAAGAGTAAGTATAAATTATGTACTCCAAAATATAGTTATTAAGAACACCACGAGAACCAATGATCCACAACGTGTGTCCATGTCAGATTTACATCATACAAGGCCTGGAATTCTTCTTGTGTCCAAACAAGTGTACAAAAACTCCAATTTCTCTTTGATGCATAAGAAACCAACCACTCATACAACTCTATAGGAAATATGGAAAAGAATGTCTCATACAACTCATGATATAAATTTTGTTCAACCCACGCGCATGCATTAAATTTAGGTCCAGTGCTAAATCTGTGAGCATACTCTTCTTCCAAATCATCTAACCACTCTTCAATACTAGCCAAGGTCAACCGGTACGTCTTCATCATGCAACATCCTACCAAATAACTGAAAAAGAGGTCCCGACAATGGAACAAAAATGTAGCCTAGATTTTACCCACAAATCCCAAGGCACGCTGACACATCACTCATCCTGGACTGAGTGCTCACTCGAAGAGCGCAAGGGTACCAAGTCCCTCTTTTATGTTAGCTTGTTCAAGGAGTTAGCATGATTAAACAAATATTCCATATCCATCAAAGATAATTAAGTATAACGAGGTGCATAAACCAGATCTAGATCTTAACCATATGCATGAACACTTAAACAAGGACTAAGATTAACTTTACCATACAATATCCATTCATAGATGTGTCTACAATCGATATCCAGCCACAAAGATCCATTATATTAATTGATGTAAAACACATAAGATTCTTACATACATAACAATGTCACCATGAGTCATGCGCGCACATAATCTAACAACATAACTCTATTACAAAAGTGATGATACCAAACCGTGAAAATCAATACATATTTATAGTGGGGACTTTCCCTTCATTGCCCATGCACCTTCAAAAATATGTTACATGCTAATAATAGTTATGTGCCCTTACATAATAAATACAAGAGCATGCAAACTCGTTATTAATAGATTATCTAATAATACAACAACAATATAATCCTATTAATAACTCAAAACCTACGCATGGCGCTTGATCTTCTACTCATCCAAAATAGCCTTTGTGTGTTCTTCAAGTCTCCTACAAAATGTGCAATGCACTCCATGTCTATAATTATCCTCAATCTACAAAACTACTAAATCCCGATTCAAACCTCCCCAGGCGCACCCTTTTCGTTATACTTCCACACGTATTCCTATGCCCTATGTCACCGCACCCAATCCTTCTATGCCTTCATACTCGAGATGTATTCCTTCACCAACAAGCACTTACCTTTTTTTTGTTGGTGGTGAGACCAACTCTCCTAGTGACTCGATTGGTTAGCTATTGCATTTAGTTGGTTGTGAATCCCTTGAAACTCAGCCATGATGAGTTGATATGATGCAACTAACTTGCTAGAGTGATATGGCTCGGCCACCTTGCCACCTAGCTCACCCATGACATGTATCTTGTCAATGTAACTCGGTAACCACCTCGATTCTGAGCTTGGTCCTCACAAGGAGCTCGGTGTCCCCACAAAAAATTCTCATGGAAATTTATTTTATAGGATATTTAAAATTAGAATTTTGAGGAAAATATAAATATAATTGTATTTTTCTTTGGTTTTCAAAAAGGAAGTTATCACAAATTATTTATTATTATTATGACACTTAGATATATAAAAATGTCGTAATTAGGGGCTTATTTCAAAACTAGAAAAACTTCGTACATAATTTATTGTTTGAAAATTATGAAATTTATCGACAAATTAATATATTATTTTTAATAATTGGTGATAGGATAATTTTGGCATGAAAGTGGAAAAAAATCTGAAATTTGACGTGTATTTTCACCTAAGAATTACATGGGAATTTGCTAAAAACCCTTTGAAATTATTTGCCTTCGTAAAAAATTATTTTTAAAAAAAATAAAAAATAAGGGTTTAATACGTTCAATTTTCATAATAAACTTGTCTTTTTCTCTTAATTAAAATTTTTAAATCTTGAAAACTGGGTCTAATCACTTTAACATTGATAAGGAGTAGATGTTGAACGAGAAAAACTAAAACATTTTCAAAATAAGATCAAGGTATAATTCATGACACACAAACTCTGGATTGTCGTAAACAATACAGAGAAGACATCAATCGATAGACGAAACACTAGACAGTGTATCCAAATTTCAAAAGAAAGTGCATGAAGCAATGTCTATCATACTATGAAGCATGTAGGATGAATTCCTATTTCACATTGGAAACCAGGAAAGTCCGAGTGAAGCTTGACACTATTAGAATCAATGCACGAAGGTACACGTTTGTCAAAAATTATAAAATTGATTCTTGAGTTAATGACAACTCCCATGAAGGGAGACAAAAAAGTAGTTAATTTTCTATAAAAAAATTAAAAACATTAAATCTCAATTAGATGGATGTAATTGTAATTTGATTCATGATAAACTATTATATTTTATTATTCAAATGAACATCCATGAGAGATTTAGAACTTCATTTCCATTCTAAATTCAAAATATCAAACTAAACAAGATATTTCTGACCTTTCTACTCTAAGTGCTCTCTTAATTTAGGAAGAGCAGGTCATGTTAAACTTTGATTCAAAGGAGAATTCCACTCAGGCACTTCTCACACAAAAACCTAAGAATAAATTTTCTAGGTTTAACAAGAATAAAAATCAAACTTTAAAACCCCTAGTAAAGAAAAGAAATCAAGGAATTTAAGAGTTAGTTTTGATGGGAAATGTCATAATTGTGGGAAATTTGGTCACAAAAAGGAAGACTGTAGGGTAAATAAAAACAAGCCAAATTTCAAAAATAAAAAGGAAATAAACCAAATCAGAATCAAAACAAAAATCAAAAGAATAATAAAAAATCTAATGTAGTTTCTTTGTATGTTGCATTAGTTACTTGCCAAAGAAAATAAATGGATATTAGACAGTGGTGCATCTAGGCACATGACATATAGATATGATATTCTAATTGATATTAGATAATGTAATGATCAAATCTATCTAGGTGATCATTCCATTCTCGATGTTCAAAGTCAAGGAAAAGTAAAAGTTTTCAATGGTTTTATAAATGATGTTTTGTGTGTTCCTAAATTGAAAATGAATTTTCTTTCTTGTTCACAACTAACTCAAAACAATTATAGTGTAATTTTATTAAAGGATAAATGGTTTATTAAGAATGAGTTAGATGTTACTATTGTTGAAGGCATACAAAATAATGGTTTATATGTTTTTAAAAGTTTTGCATCTGCTTCATGTTTGTCTACTCAAAATAGGAATGATGTTTAGTTGTGGCATGAAAGATTAGGTCATGTTAATTTTAGGAGCATGTATGACATGTCTCGGCTTAACCTTGTTATTGGTCTACCACCTATCTCTCATGCTCATGAAACATGTGAAGGGTGCTTACGTGGTAAGCAATTAATAAACCCCTTCCATAGTCATCATGAAGCTAACTCCTCATAACCTTTAGAAATTGTCCATAGTGATGTTAGAGGACCATTAGAAATTCCTTCCCTAAACAGTTCTTTGTATGTTGTCACTTTCATTGATGATTATTCTCGCATGATTTGGTCCTTCTTTATCAAAAATAAATAAGATGTTTTTATCAAAATTTAAAGAATTTAAAGCTTTAGTTGAGAATAGTTCTAGTCATAAAATCAAAAGACTTAGAACAGATAATGAGAGGAGAATATATTAGTAAAGAATTTGATTCATTTTGTATCGAATGTGGAATACAAAGGGAACTAACTACTCCCTACTCTCCTCAACAAAATGGTATTGCAAAAGGAAAAACCACACCATTCTTGAAATGGATAGAACCATGTTACACTCAACTCAAGTTCCTAAGTTTCTATGGGTTGAAGCTATGAATACCGATGTTCATATTCTAAATAGAGTTCCTACTAAATCCTTATTTCAATCTACTCCCTTAGAAAAGTGGACTAATAAGAAACCTAGTGTATCTCATCTGAGAATTTTTAGAAGCCATATCTCTATCTTCATTTCTAAAGAAAAAGGAAGAAGTTTCTCATATCCTTACATCTTTGTAGGCTATGGAGGAAAACAAAGGTCTTAGGATCTATGATCTGTAAAATGTGAAGTTATTGAGAACATGAATGTTAAAATATTAGAAAAATCATTTTGTTCTTCTTTTTTGATTTAGTTTATTTTATTTATGACGAACCTAATGAATTAGAAAATAATGATCTTAATAATGATGATTGTGATGATCAAATAGATGTTAATAATGATTCTATAGTTGAAAAAGAGTCTCTTCATGTTTCCTCTATAACTAAAATACCTAAATGGGCTCAGTCTCTTCTTCAAAACTCTAATCTTGATAACCTTAGTAAGATGACTAGAAGCCATCATACCTATCATGCCTTAATGACTATGTATGAGTCGGAACCCCAATATTTCAAAGAAGCATCTCACAATGAAAGATGGGTAGAAGCTATGAAAGTTGAATATTCTACCCTAATTAAAGATGGGTAGATGCTTTAGAGAGAGGTTGCGAGTTGATATGACACTCCATTTAATGAGAATTAATAACCTATGGCATCATTTTGCTGTAGGAGAATAAGGAGAAAAGTCTAGCAATCAATCACATATATGAAACTTGGTATTTGTAAATGAAACACACACACACACACACACACACATTTTACAACTATTGCCTAGATACATAGAACAAAAAAATTAAATGTGAATATAGACTCAGTATTGTGCTTAAGGAGAATATAGTAAAATATTTACATAAAGTAAGCGTGGAGTGAGGAATGTATAAAAATGTTAAAAGTAATTATAAGAAAAGTGAAAAGATAAGATATAATTAAAGAAAGGATTTTTATTTTTAATTTTAAAAAGTAGTTGAATATAGATATTTTGATTTGTTAAAAAAATTATTTTATAAAAATATTAAAGGAAGAAATAAAATATAAAATATGTTTAAAACTATTTTTTGGTACAAATTTCTTTAAAAAAATTATTTAAAAATATTGTAAACATTAATTTGAAGGCTTTTAGTAGATTTATTAATAATTTAATTGCCTTCATCAAACACATCGAATTTTGGGTACAAAGACATTTGATTTGGGAAAAAGGGCATCATTTAAATACAAATCTTGGATGAAAACCATATACCTAAGTTGGATGGGGTGTATATATTTTTCCCAAAGAAAAATATTGTAATTTTTGTTCATTTTAGAAATAAATCAAACTCTATAGGTGCTCAAATCCCAATACAAATATGCAATCATAATTAAAATATTCATGTCATTTATTTCCCTTTAAAAATAATCATCAATTCTTCCTTTTGACTTCTTACTACCCCCTTGAATAAGAATCCACAACAACTAACTTCAAATCAAAAGACATGATATCATAATTCATATCAACAACTAATTCCTTAAATGATTGAAGTATATGTTTTATGAGCTCTCTTTTTCCCTCTAAGAGTAGCTTCAAAAAACTACCTCCTCGAAGAGGAATATTGAGAATCCATTTTGTCAACATTGGTCATTGATGGATTTGATTCATCAATCAATATTTTTATTTTTGTTCCTCCTTTGTATCATCATTATGATCATCATCATGATATAAGAGCTTTCAGCTCTTTGATTTTAATGTGGTTGCTTTTTCTCGGGAGGATGTGCATGATACTCGAGGACAAGTAGTTTTAAGGTGTCCATGTGATGATATATCCGACAATGGAATGATGTATTCTCATAATATAATACCTAAATATGTTAAACATTTTTCCATTTGAGAAGCATTTTGTTTGGGAGACATTTACTAAGATCTATCTCAATGCAAATGTGGGCATATGTACGATAGCGCGTTAGAGACTTCATTTTATATAAGTTCCTATAACATTCCCAATTTCCTCAAATGATGGTATAACATAGAATGGAGGGGTGAAGGGAATTTTATCCGATAAACAAATACGAGAGAAGAAATATGTCATAGAAGATAAATAGAAATAGAGAAACAACATACACAAAATAAGGCAATACATAAGATATATAGTAGGAAACCATTTTGGGAAAAAAAAATCCAACGAAGTAACTTATCTCTGTATTGTATTAAATCAACCATTTTACTATACAATAATATACTTCTAAGTTCTACTCTATCCTACTTGCATGTTTAACTATATGTAATCCCATCAATAAGTAACCATCTTAGTGGTATTACAAAATATTAGGTACCAAAACCTTGGGCAAAGAATACAACCCATATTGGCTCCCCATAAACATGAATGATCTAACCAACCATAGTAATATAGGTTAAAATTACTATGCGGGCCCGAAATCTAATAAAAGAGACCCCAATAATTTTTTGGGGGGGGCTAGCCCAAAACCCCTATGGGAGGGGGTGTTTTCCCCACTAATTAGGGTGATGTACTAGAGCCCTTGACCGTGCCAAGTTGTACAATCTAGAAGAGTGTAACTCATGGAAAATAAACATCAAATTTCCAACATTCTCCCACTTTTTAAATAATTTTCATAGGGGATTTCAAGGCCATATAGTCATCAACTCGGGGTATTCAAGCCATTAGTTTTATACACCAAGAAAAATCTCAATGCTTACAAACATTTTCAAAGAATCAAAAATTCTCTCTCCTTTTGCACTCCATCCCACCAAAGGCATGGCTCTTCAATCTGGTAACAAATAATTTGACCTTCATGTCATCATCTACCTCTTCATATTCAAAATATTTATCCATGGCATCTATGCAATAAATGAGCTCCTCAGGGTTCATACTTCCCTTATAAATGGGAATATCTATTTTTGGTCTAGAGCTAACTCCCACAATGGCTTTCAAAGTATATGTCTTCTACCCCTTATGGTGGAGGTAATTCTACATTTACTTCCCCTACTATTGTCTCTTCATCACCGACATCTCCCGATCAAATCTCTTATGCGAGACAATTCAATATCTTGCAACCTTTTTCTAAGGTTTCTAACCTCCTCTATCAACTGATTTTGATTTCGACTTCTTCCAACAACCGAGATTGTGTAATTCTTCGTCCACCTCCTCTTCCTATGGCTGCCATTGTATATACTCTTCTCAAGCAACTTCCTCCTTCTTTTACAATCACTTCTTGAGCCAATTCTCTTTTTTCTCGTGATTTTTCTCGACTTGATCAAGTATTTATCTTTGCTCTAATACCAATAAATTGATGCTATTTAAAAAAAAAAAAATTAGTGTTTGCAATATTTTTGTTCCCTAGTTCACTAACTTAGCTCCAAAAAGGCTATAGTTCAACTTTTCACTCTAGGTGACACTAGAACCAGGTTCTAAAATATCATCGAATAATTTCTTGTCAAACTCCATAACAATTTACAAATTTCACTTAAGATTTCGATAATCACAATTCCAAAAACTTCAAAGATTTCAATTTACCACCTTAGAATCACTTATTTTGTCTTTATGTTGATTCTTTTTGAGTTTTCTAATCGTTATTTTTATTCCATTTCTACTAAAGATATATTTTCCTCTAATCAACCATTTAATATGAAATTTCGTGGGTTTTCTATAAACCTCGGGCAAAAATATTGTCCAAATTTCAACAAATTCCGTTGGTTAATCACCAAGACCCATCCCTTCCCAAATTCGAACCTACAAATATAAAAATGTTTATAACTATGAAATTGCACGCTCTTATACACTTTGAATTTAATTGCAACGTGATTCCTATCAATTCGCCTTCATTCTCCAATTTGCATTCAAAAGAATCTAATCAGTTTAAAGCATATGAAAATTTGCATTGCTTCCGTGTAGAACTTTAATAAAAATTAATTCCAAAAGCTTGAAAAGCATGTACCAATTCTCATTCATTACTCTCTTAACATTACATACATACATCCAAGAGAAAATATTCAATTTCCAATCCTTATCTTTTTAGAATTCCATCCAAAATTGGATCTCACTCTTACATTGACTCTAAACAAACTCGGCTTCCTCTAAGAATTGATTAATTATGTGTTAGGAATATCTTGATTAGTGCTTCACATTATAATATTTACATTGTGTAAGATAATAATTACGCTAGTAATTATTATTATATAGTTTAATATGATATTAATATATTATTGTTATATAAACAATAATATATTAATATCATATTAAACTATATAATAATAATTACTAGCGTAATTATTATCTTACACAATGTAAATATTATAATGTGAAGCACTAATCAAGATATTCCTAACATTCCCCCCCTTAGTGCGAACATGGTAGAAAAACATCCACACACTCCTCTGCAGTATGCTCACCCCTGTGGCATGTCCAACTCTGTGACTCATGACCTTGATCCAAAAGAAAGGCTCTCTCCTTCCATGGTTTTAAACAAGCTTACCACAAACCTTGATGCGACAGGAACCTCATCAACTGTCGACCTCATGTGGTTTTCTGGATCCTCCCACAAACCCTTTCAAGATCCATGAACTAACTTACTCTGGTGCTACTATTCACCACTATGCTTATACATCAGGGAATTATGTAGGAAACACAACTTGCATATTACAAAACCACATAATAGAAGAAATACTGAAAATATTTCACATTACTTCCTATAAGAATCGTAATGTTCTTAATTGTAGTCTCTGTCATTGATCACTGCCACTCGATCTCGAACAACATAGAAAACTGCCACTGCCACTGGAAGCTTTCCTTGACTAAGTCGTTTTGGGTGCAGAATGGGAATGGAACATTGGTATGTATTCCCCCCCACAATGTGAAATTCCACTCAAATAGATACTGAGAAGCAAAATGCATCGAAGAACATACTCCTGAATGGATCTTGCTAGTTAGGTCTTGCTGCACATGGTCACTAATGCTAGTGAACGTATTCTCCTAGCTGACCATCTTCCAACGAAGTACGGCAGTCAGAGGACCAAGTCAGTCAGAGGATCACTGACAGTCATCTGTGCTCCAACACAACTTTCTTTCCAACATCCATCAAATACCAAACAAAACAGGAACTCTGAAAAAGAATCACACCAAGCTGAAATTCACACCACACAACTGAATCTGGAACACTGCAAAACTCAAAAACAAGTACTCACACTGCACACCTGTGCCACCAAATCATTCTGTGCGGCCCCGTCGTTGGTGACTGACGAGAGGTTGTTGATTGACCTCCAACCTCCTGTGCCTCCATCCTCCATTGTCATGCTGCTAACTCAGCAAGATGTGAACATGAAGCACATTTGTTTCCACATTGATCTTATTCTTTTCTTCCCTCCCGCAATGTGAAACACTTTATTTTTTTCGGACGTCGGGTAACACCAAAAATGTGTCCAATTATTGAACAACAAGACATTTTTTTTTACAACTTTTGACAATAACTCAAAGATTTGATGATTTTTTGATAAGGACACTACAATACAAATTGACTTGACTTAATGACAAACTCAAATATATTGACACCTAGAGAATACTAAATGACTAAAACTGACAAATGATAGGATAATAATGTTGACTATTGATAGACTAAACAACATGACTACACAATCAACAAAATATTTAAACACAAAATACCTATACACCATCAACTAACACCACCGAACACCTAATATTGATCTATATTATTAAATTGACTCACATATAAGTAGACACACTAATATAGATAAAATTAATCTACACTTTTGATTCAACTTTATAAAATGAGAATATAGACCACTTATCGGGAATGTTTTGGAATTTTTTCAATGGAACAAATGATGTTAGGTGGGAGTTTTGGTAGACCGCTAAGAATTCCACAGCAACCAATGAATTCGATGTGCATCCAATACAGTAATAAATCATGGGCGTAGCGGCGGGTAAAGCTTGGAGAAGAGCTCGCATGCCCGGATCAACACGTCTTTATGCCAAAATTAATTGAATAAGATCCTATAGTTTGGAGATCAACGAGGTGACTCCAAAACCAATACAGTTTGGAGATCTGGTTGTTTGCTATAGGATTTACCACGCCAAGAGTCCAAGTTTTTGTCGCCAAAACAAGGTTGAGAAATATGGAATGCGGACATTAATAGTTGTGTAGAAAAATGAACCGCTCAAATCCTCACGCCTTTAAGTTGCGATCATGGATGCATTCATATCTCGAGAAACTCAAAATAACACTATATGCCAATGGGCCGCTCGATCACAATGCCCAAGTGCTCCATGAACTAGCTGCCGAGTGAGTTGGAATGAGCTCAGGTTGCGGCTCTGTCTCCACGGGGCTAAGCTGTCAATTTTGATTAGTGTTTAGCCCGATCCCAGAAAAAATAAAAACTTGAATATTGGCTTTGAATTTTAACCAATATGCAAATCACAAATCTTTGTGTGTGTCAGACGGGCCTGCGTGGGAATATAATGTTGCAGGTTATAACCTATGAGTAAAATAAATAAAAAAAATCGATCTAGATGCCAAATCAGATCTTGAACAACTTGAAGCCTCTAAGAAAATCTCGAAGAATCCTAAAAGACTCTCATTGCAAATTTTACCATGCTCTGATACCAAATCTTGGAGAACAAGCAGATTTACACAGCAAAATAATAATATATTCTCAATATCTTATATTCAGATACATTTACATATATATAGGACATATAATTCCTATATTTTAGGAGGTAGCCTTAACTACTTCTCCCACGAATATCTCCCACACTCTATATACGTGAGTGGTTAAAACTCACCAACAAATAATTGTTATATGTTGTTTTATATAACAACCATATAACATAATATACTAACAATACTATTTCACTCACACACTATATGTATATTATTATTATTGAGTTATAAACTCATATAATAATAATATATTACAAATATTATTCAATCCATACAAATGGGAGCACTAACAAAGTATATTTCTAACATTATGAACCATTTCTTGTCCGACTCCTCAAATAACTCAACAACACACACTTAACATAGAAAAGATGAAATCATCATCCTAACTTCCTTCATACACATCAAGTTGGTTTTACAAGATGGCTCAAGAGCCTTATTTGGCATAAAAATTTACTTAATCCACCTTATCACTTAATTAGAATTACTTTTCAATTTTCCACAAAATAGAATATAAATAAAATAATAAAAAGATAACCATTAAAATATGACTACCTATATACTTATCCGTTTAATAATAAAATGATGCTCTTGCATCAATAGCCTTAGCACCCACAACAACCCACACTCCAACCAACTTATTATGTGGCGGGTCCAAAAGTAGCATAAGCCGCCTAACCTAACCCATCGTGCCATATTTATACATTGTTAGCAAATGCACTAGGTAATGTGGGATTAAGTGCCAATAAAAGTAAAATGTTGGGTGATGGGTGGTTATGGCTTATGTGCCTTGATTTTCTTGTGACACCATGGGTGTTCCATGTTTGTGGCTTTATGCCTATCTTGTTTACTCTTATTTTCTCTTTTTTATAGGCCTTGATTGTCTTGTGACACGTTGGTGTCACATGTTTGCAACTTTATGCCTTTTGTGTGACATTATTTGCATACTTGTTGTATGTGAATTCACTATTTTTGTAAAAAAATTCTTGCATGCATTCGTACTACTACTCCTATCATCTATAATGTTTCTATCTATTGGTATCATTGTTGTTATTGTGTTCCTTGGTTACCACCATGTGCAAAACCTTCATTTTTGTAGGTACAAGTTCTTCAAGGTGGTTACCTCCACAACATTATATGGCTTCTTATAAATCTAGTGCATGGGAACACATATTTTCATTTGATCCAAGTGCTCAACATGGTTTTCACACATGCCTCAAAAGAGGGGGAATTCATCCAGGTATCCTATATCAAACACATGTAAAATTTTGGTGTAAATTACAAATACAAACGTGGTACATGTACTCAAAAATATAGTCAAACACAAAAATTCAAATAAAGTTACACATGTTCATAATCATATAGTTTGGTCAAGACCATATGCATGGTCTTGACCATCCCACACATTTTTCCCAAGGGCAATTACATTAACTTTCTCAACATTTTTAAATTTTCAGCTACGATTCTGATTTTTGGCACAGCTTCGAGATCTAGTTCACTCATCTCGTAACAATATATGGGGCATGAAGTACTTCATTCCTCCACCATTACATTCAAATTCTACTATGGTGATGAATCTTAGGGGCACAAGTCTCCTTCCTCCATTTATATTTCAATTCATTACAATTTCTATTCAGGTTGTATGACACATGGGAAGGGCATACATGTACTAGTTCTATTTTCTAATGTGTGTCCTTATTTATTTATTTGGGATTAGATTCATCTCGTAACATTATGGTTCATAGATCTATGGAAGGTATTGAAGAAGTTATGTTCTTCATAGGTAGACTTTCCTTTCTTCTTGCACTCAAAGGGAAAGTTATAAGATTTGCTTAAATAAATTTAATACACGGTCTTCTTCCTTAGCGCGTTGTTTTGAAACTTCATTATTAATCTTCTATCCTCAACATTCCATGTTGGGTTTCATGCATCTAACACTCTAGTTTCTCCATGGCACAATCGGGGATTGATCACCCCCAATCCTTCCGTAAATTTAATAATACAAATATTTAAGTACAAATAAAACAAGGGAAGCTCTCCTCCACAGAACAAACATGTGTATTCTTTATTTTTTAGATCTCTTTCATTTCATTTTTATGAAAATGTAAATATTTCATGTTATAATTTTACATTGAGGTTAGAATTCAATTATTTATCATGGCCATTGGCTGCACTCTTTGTTACATGTTTCATCGTGGAGCATGCCAACACCAAACACAACAAGAATTTAGAAAATAAAATTTAAGCAAGAAAAAGTGTGTCTATAAACTTGGGTATATTTTCCTTTAATCATGTAATTTAATTTTATACTTGAAGGTGGGGGTTAAATGTAGACACTCAAATTTGGAAATTTACTCTTTAATGCTTTAGTTTTGACAATGCAATCTTGCTAAGATAAATACAACTTTCCCATTCCCACTTAGCACATTCTAAGGTATCTTATTTAGATATTTTTCATTACAAACTAACATGTCATAAAATTATGAGAGTAAAATGCATAAAATCCATATAAAAACATCAATTGACAAGTTACAAACTTCAGATTGCATGTTTTCCATCCTTGGGAAAGGTTGTATAGTTTGGTCGATATTATATCCGGTGTTGACCAAATTATATGGTCTTGGACCGAAATGTTCTTGAACTTTCGTTTCTATTTCATATTCTTTGTTGGGTCTTATAATCCTTATGGTTTTTTCTTTCTTCAATAAATCACCTATGAAACCCTATATAAGCAAAAAAACACTACCTTATTTGCTAACCAAGATATCATATGGCATTACATTGATACTCTCACTTGCAAAACTTGCAAAAGGGAACCCAAGGCTCCTAAATATTACAATAACACACCTACAATCATTATGGAAAGAATCTTTACAATTCTAAATCTTCTTACCAGGTCAAGGAATCAACCTATCTCATTACGAGCACTCAAACACTCTTTCTCCAAGTATTTTGGCTAGATCCAACTCAACTCAAGAATTATCAAAGTTAGTTTCCAAATCATAGTTGCATTCATTCCAATACCACATGATAGGTGGATAATAATGTGTGGTTTGATACCTCTTTAAATTAGTGCCAATGTCAATGGTGCACGTGGGTGCCCATAACCCAACTAATGTTTATTTTACAAGATCTCCCTCTCATGGTTAGCGTTTGAGATCTCGTTTATTATGTCTAGAGATTCACAACATGATCACAAATTATGTTTTGACAATGAAATTTTTTTATATGAAAGTGAAAATTTTAAAAAGTTACAGAGCTAGAAACCAAGCGATACATAATCATCTAGAAGGGTCAAGGTTGTATAGATATTCCTATCGAAATTATACGATCTTTCCCTCGATAAATTTCTAGTCACATTTTCTAGAATGAAGCATCATCATGTTTAGATCTTCATGTTTCAGTAATGCATCCTCCCATAAATTGCACAAAACATATGTAATCATCTAACTGCACTCATCCCTTTATGTTTTCAAGTTTGTATCTTGTTTAGTACATCAATTACAAGTATTAATGTGTTGTTTTGATATTGGTAATTAATGTTGGAAGTTAATTAATCAGAATAACCTCCTATTTCTAACCCTTACATCCTTTAGTGTATTCATTTCACTAAAATCTTAGATTTCACATAAATCTAATTAGGGTGTAAACACCAAGATATTAGTTTAGGATCCCAAATTCTATCATGTCAAATGATCATTTAATATCTTTCTTCATTAAATCGATCATATTCATTGAACTAGATGGGGGCATACTCAAGGTTAAGTGAGGGAATTCACCTTGTTTAATGATATGCTACCCAAAACCCCTCTACAATGAGAGTTGTCGGAGGAAAAGGCCATTGCAAACTTGGAAAAAATTCATGTCATTTTCTCTTAGAGCATTGCTTGCCATGAGATCCATATACATAGCTCTAAAAAGGAGACCATTATCAAGATGATCTAGAGGAATATAACTTGTTGAACATGATGCACTCTCTTAATGGTCCAATAGATACTAGAGGTGCTCCATCTATAAAAAAATCTTTGATTGGCCTTGAATATGTATCATAATAGTGGATATCACTTGCAATATTTATAATAAAGAAACAATCATCAAGAGATAAATGGGTAAAAGTGAATTATTTATTTCCTTTCATGATTAAAAGAATCACAAGGAAAATATGTGATATTTGGTTGTGTTATGCAAAAAGCATGGCTAAATCCCATAAGAGATCTATTTTTCTTTTTAACATATGGATAAAATGGCTAGAAATGATTTTGATCAACTTCCAGGTAAAAGGAAATTTCAAAGGAACCAAAACAAATGCTTGAGAGTCTTGGAATGTTGAAAAGAGAAAAAAGGGTTGAAACCCCTAAGCAAAAATCTTGTTTCTAACTAGAAAATTTTTGTGAATAATGCACCGAGAGAAGTGAACTGTTTCGGTTTAATGATATATTTCTAAATATTGTAAAATATATTCCCTAAGTTCCAACATAATATTTAACCTTTATGTATAAATTTGTGTTTTAAATTTCTTGAGATGAGGAAAGAGTAATTGATAACCAAGCTTAGGTTTGCATTGGTGAAATGGGGTCTCGCACATAACACTTTCATCTTTCCACTACATACGGGTGACTAAAATCCAATTTTGCTTTGAGATGCTCGTCAAGAATAGCCCACTAAATCTCAATGTTAGATAATTGAGCATAAGTGTTTAGATAGAAATTAGTACAAAGGAAAGGCCAAGGTATCCAATCTCTAAACTATTTGCAAAATAGGTCCAAGATCACCTTAATTACTGTTTGAACAATTTAAGACGTTTGATCCAAGGAATCATGGAAAAGGAATACCATAGTAGGATAAAACTAGAAAAATAAATGGATTTATAATTTAATGACAACCCAGATTTTAAATAATCTAATGCCAAAGTAGATGAGGTTTTAGAAGTTACCAAGCTTTCCAAACCCTTTGAGAAACATAATTCCCAACATTTTTTTACTAAAATATTAGGTTTTAAAATGGATTGAGGACCTAAACCATTCCACATATTTATATCATAAGGGTTCCCTTGAGAAAAAAAAAGTTAGGGAAAAAATTCCGGGCCCCATCTCCATTCAAGTGCACAAATAATTCATTTGACACAAAGGGATTTTCTTTGTACTTTAACATTAAGAGAATCAAGACCTCCTATCTCCTTAAGTCTACAATAAATATACTAGAAAAATCTATTTAAACCTTTAAAGATTTATGAAATGGCCTAAAGGAAGTTCCTAAGGAGGATTTCAACTTATATTATGTAACCTTAGAAGGATCCCAACATGAGGAATTGTAAATATGAGAAAATTTTAAGATCTTAGAACATTCCTACACTTACCGAGATAGGGATAAAGGTTTGACAACAGAATAACCAAAATTTTATCAACTTTGTAAACCACATAATTCCATAAATTAGAAGGAGAGGCCGAAAAGGTAAAGGGACTACTGAGGAATTTAAATTTCTCTCCAGGTTATATCAAATGCTATATGAAATATTCCAATCACCACGGTAAGGGAATGTCAAACTACCTATAACACGTATGTTTTTCCTACACTATTTAGATAATCTTGAAGTACAAATAAAAATATATAGGAACTCCATCTCATTATCAATAATAACTTCCTATTTAGTAAGTGTGAGGAAGGACTTGTCAACAAAATTTCCATTGACCTTCTAACTACGGGTTCAAGGGAGATGCCTTTAACAAAACCTCCAAAAGAGTAATCAACTAGAAAGTAGCTAAAACATTAATCTACAAGGACATAAAGGGACAAAGATAGATGCCATCTTTTCCTAGAGGACCTAAAAGCCATTTTTTTGGAATATACCGCATTGATGGTAATACAAGTAAAAAAATCTCAAAATAGCACACAATTCATCCCAAACACTAAAGCTTGAAGGATAAAGCAATAATGATAGACCACTTGATCTTATTATGGTTCTTTTCAAAATAATTCTTGATCAAAATATATTTTTTGTGTTTATATATGGATCCTCTCATATGCATGATCCTTCTCACTCCTATTGAAAGTATTAAGCTCATTAGCCCCACAACATCATTTGCATACATACTCACAACATATTACAATGTTTAGCAAAACCTTTTGTTTCATACTTGTCTGCAACTCTCACTTGCCTCATAACTCTCCCAAAAATGTCTCCCATTGGAAAAGTTTCATGGTACCTTGATACAATTCCCATGTAGAACCACACACCACACACCGATTCATAGCCCTTACAGATTCTACAGTCATATATTAGCATAACAAAACACATATTTCTTCCAAATTTGTATGCCCTTTATAACACAATACACAACTCCAACATTCTTGCACCAAACCATTTCATAGTGTTTTTTTATCTCTTACAATGTTGCATGTAGTATATTCTCAACTTCTAAAATATCATGCACCATCTTGTATCCTTGTATGATTATGTACAACACCTTACAAGATTATGACACATTAACACACAACACGCGTGTCTTAAATTTTTACAAGTACCTACTTCTATGGTCGCTTGGCAGCAATTTATTTCCCCGTGGCATGTTAGGTGGCACACTTTATGCTTGCCCCATGTTAGAGTATCTTTTCAACATGACAACCATCAAAATGAAATCGTTAATCCACCAAGGATGATGAAGCGACTTATAATCCTTGTCAATCAGAATCGCCATCTTGTAATCATAAATTATATATGTGTGTATTATAACCACACACTTGTGACATCTATGTATCCATAAGGTCAAAAGAACACACACATAAAATAGAAAGGAGAAAAAATCCATTCCTAGAGTACCTAAGATCAAACACACATGTAGTCCTATATTCTTGGAAAATAGCCCATGAAAATCAATACAAACACATTCATATTTTGGTCACAAGACCTTGTATTCTTAGCTTTAATAGCTCTTTGTACCTTTGCATGCTTCCCTTATTCGGAAATTGAATAGAATTTACATTTCTACATATGATTCTTCGCATTTGAATGTGCTAGTAAATTAATCTATTTGGTGTTTCTATGCATTCTACAATACAACACTTGTCTTCAAGCATGTCATTCTCCACCACACAGTGGTCCTAGAACCACCATATGAATCATTGGTATTAGAGCATGTTAGGAATATCTTAGTTATTTCTCACATTATATTTTTTAGTAAAGTTGTTAATATATTAACAAGTATGTAAATATGGTTTAATATGTTACGAGTTGTTTTAACAACTGGTCAATTTTTGTTAGTGGTTTCCTATTTTATAGGATATGTATTTCATATATATATGTAATGGTGTTCAAAGAGAAAAGCAATATAGAAATCAAGTTTTATGTATCCATTATGCTACTGTACCATCATCCGGTATCATAGTATTTGTGATTATTGGATTCAATATGGGCAACGCTAATTTGTTAGGGGCACCGTTCAAATAAATTTCTCTTGTGGATGAGTATATCTTGATTTCTTGGGTGTCTTCGTCTTTCTATTTAAAGTGACCAGTCGAACATTTCCCAGACAAATAAATTCATACACAGAAGATCTTTTTGAAATTTGATCTTCACGAGAGGGAAGAGATCAAGTGATCCAGGTAAAATAATAGATTGGATTCTCTTCGGTTAGACATTTCTTGGAATTCTAGATTGGTTGATTTGGCACGTTTGGATCTTGATCCATGCAAGATTCATCGAATCCACGTTTCACTTGCAAACATGTGCATTGGTCTCGAAGCATACAGACGCTTGCATTCAAGCTCCAACAACAAACATAAAAACTGTGGAAAAACATTTATTACAATACTAAGCACATGTGTATCTCTCAGTCAGGTATTCTTCCATATTGAAGGACACCTCTCAATCTTGTCAAAGTTGGAACAAGTATTTCAAATTGTCAAATGTTCAATCAGTTTAGTGTGATCTCATGCAACATACATAACGGTGTGTCAAAATGTCGAGATTCTAGTAGTATTATATTAGGTAAAATTATGATCGTTGCAAGATTGTTCTTCTATTGCTACCCAAGTGTGCCTTGCCAATTAATCATCTTGGAATTCATCTTCGATTATCCTATACAATAAGTTCCTTGAGATCATAGAATTTACGTTTAATGATTCTTGAGAGCTTCGTAATTATTTTCATCTCTTTTGGTATTTCTCCGATGAAGTCTAAATCATGAAATATACGAGTCAGTTTATGTCCATGTTTTGTAGGTCTATTGTTAATATTTTTGTCGTCTTCTTATCTATATTAAGAATTCAAGCCATATTTTTGTTCCATTACTTGTCGTGATAAGGGAATTTAAAAGTCATGTGACTTAAATGTTATTAAGTCATTTAGAGAATTGAGCTTTCAAAATTTTAAGTTACAGAGTGTTCTCTTCTTTTTAGTCTTATGTTTTAGGTTTATAACTTTTGGTCTAGTTGTTTAGGTCCTATTTGTGTCATTTCATAGTTGTCTTGTAATATTTTGAGTAAATATTGAGTTTCATTTATATTTGTAATGCCCATTCTCCGACGTCCATGTCGCTAAGCTTTTAACGTTGTGGTGCTTATGTTGACCTCTCGTTGGCTCTTGTTTTTCGATTAATAAGTGGTAATAATAATAATAATAATATTTTTTATTTATTGGTCGACGTTAACCTCGCCTTCTGATCGTCGATTTGATACCAACCCTGTTGTTAAATTTTGATAAGCGATTACATAAATTAATGCTGGGAAATGAGGATGAAGCTCCATCCTGCTCGGCATTTAAGGTGAACTATTTAAATATGGTTTAGGGTTGTAAAATCTTCTAAGGCGTGCTCGAATGGGGAGAATTTAGGATTTACGTATCACATGGATCTCTCTCAAAATAGACGTCTTTTTCAGAACCGTGTTGGACCTTCCCTGGGATCTGGGGAAACGTGTTTGAAATCGTATTGGGTTTTGGCCTGCGTTTTGTCTTCGTGATTCGTTATGGCTTGCTAGCCACGTTTTCTTTGTTTTGGGGATTTGCGTGCTCAGTAGTTTGGGGATCTGCGTGCTCAGTGGATTGGGGTCGCGCGCCCAGATGAAAATCTCACATTAAAGAGTTTAGTGCAAGTTTCCTTGGCTGTGTGGTCGTTTTCTGGTGCACAGATCCTGGGCGCGTCCTTTTTTGTCTTCCCTGGCCGCAATGAAACCCCCCTCACGCCTTATGCTGGTGCGCAAATCTTGGACGCATCCCTTTTTCCCCCTGGCCGCGTGGGTCTGTGGGGTGAAGGAATACTTCGTTTTTGTGGTCGTGTGGACATGGTTTTTTTTTTGTTGTTGCCTGATGCGTTTTGGGGGAAGAAGGAGCGCGGTTTTCTTTTGCTGGCCACGCACAGCGCCCAGCTGGTGCAGTAGGCGTGTTACCTCCACTTTCATTGGATGCTGCGAGTTGTGTTCTTGTTGGGGATCCACAGCAGACTGCAACAGTCTTTAGCCAGGCAGCAGGCGTGTGCAAGATAGTAGACGCCTCTTTGAGCGCTTCCAACAAGCAGGCTGTCCAACAATGTTGTTACCTGTTCAGTATTGAATGCATCCTCAAATTTGGGATTCTCCTTCAAGTTTTTATTTTTATTTTTATCCAAATCAATTAGTGACAGTAAGAGTGTTACCAGGAGACCTGATGAAATTTATTACAAAAATTCTCTATTGGGACCTTACTTGTTTTACGATGCAACTCATGGAAGAGAATCTCATAGAGGAGGATCTGTTTCATATCAGAATATTCATGAAGCACAATTTGCTTTGTTGGAGAGACTGGTAATAAAAGCCTTCATAAGTGTGGCGCTTTCATTATTCATAGCGAGGATGGGTTGTTGGCGGAAGTCTTTAAACTTTGTCGGGTGGTTTCTGCGGATCCTGGTAATGTCGGATCTATCATGGCTTTCTTCGTTTGGAGCTCTCCTCCTCATGTTTTTCTTCACATCCTCAAAGCTCTCAAAGCTTGGTACTTGAAAAGAAGTGCAAAATGATGTCAATACAAGGAGGGAGGCCAACGGGATTTGATGCAAGTGCTAGTGAATAGTTTGATTGCCACAAAGACTAGCGTTAGGAGTTGCATTTTTGACAGCCGGAATGATATATGTTTGAACTCGGAAAAGGCACCTTTGGTTACTTGGTCCGATTAGTGGTATTCTTGGGCACTATGCATTCTCAGAATGTAACGTGATTCTTGGTCTTCGAAATTGGTGTTCTTAGTAGCGAACAACCTCGGCTCATTACTACCTTCAAGGGCCTGTTTCAGCGTGCTCTTGCCTTGGGAAGCGCATTAAAGGCATGATAAGCCCTAACCCTCTCTCTTAATGATTTATTTCCTTTAGCATTTAGATAAATCAATCTCTGCGATTTTGTTTGAATTCTCGTATATGTGAGTCTCCTTTGGATTATTGATGTGTGATTCTCTTTTACTAAGTAAGTAACGTTTTGGATTCTTGATATTATTTAATATTTATTTACATATATATGTTAACTCTTTCTTGAACGAGATGCCCAAAAGAAATGGGTTTTCGAATGACTTTTAAACACAATTTGAGCTGATCTCTCACCGAGTGATTCTCGCTTTTCGATCTTATAAAGTTAGTTTATCATTTTGCATGATTACTCCTCAGTGAACAGTTTTTTCTATAGAAAATATTGTGGTGTGTGAATGAGATTTAGAATTTTTCTTGTCTTATTTTTATTATGTAAAACATGGCTTGAAAACGGGAAATTTTTCTCGGAAGACTGTGTTGGTCTTTTAATGTGGATTGGTAATAATATAACCCCCCATTAGGATTGGAGGCTTCTATTTGGGGAGAGTCGTACTGGTTCTTACTGGTCCTTCTAGATACTATCCGACTCCTTTGATTATCGTTTACTTTGGGGATTATTGAAAATCCCTCACCAGGGCCTCTACTATTATTATTACTGAGCTTTTTTTTTTTTTAGTTTGGAACGCTCCTGAAGCATGTGTTAATGGGGTTTCTATTTTGTGACCTTTTTGAATACGGTAAGCACTCAAGACGTTAGTTTGTGTGGATAACTATATGGCTTAAGTTTGAGGCACTACTTAGATCTTCAAATCAGTTAAAGTAATATTGGATACATCGAACTCTCATGAATGTGTACATTCTTCAAGTATTGATTGACATGTGATGGCCCTCAGGCATATGAATTCAGACAATGCTTGAAATATGAGATTATAAATTTATCCTATACTTTGACTTCAAAGCTTGTTGAAATGCTTTTTGGTAGGAAAACAGATGAATAGGGAAGTTATGAGAACTACCCTAAAATGGATTCATACACAGCCTTAAGTAAAGGTGACAACTACCATAATGGGACTGTTCATACCTTATATGACGTCAAGGATAGAAGTCGACCTGAGATTATTTAACTTCATTATATAGGACAATGATTAATACCCATAAATTGAGATATGCAAGTGGAGGTTGAATTATATAATATGATATATTATGCTTTCAGGCAACCAGTAAGGATAAATATGTTATTTCAATACTTGGTTAGCGCGTGGATTATTTTCTGGCATTTACGACGATTATTATGTTAGCTAAAATTGGTACTTGCATCTCAATTGTGAGTTGAGATAATGTTGATACTTGTATTTATAGTGGCTTGGACCACGCTTACCTGTTTTAGCTAGCCAAATGTACCTTCTACTCATTAACAAAGTATGACGGTATTGTTGTTCGTAATTCATTCCTCTGAGTTGGACTCTTATACTAATGGAGGCATATAGAGACATGACAATAAACAACCGATAGGATATCTAAATAAAATATGAACTTGCTGATTGGTGGAACCCTTGTTTACATAAGTACATTCTTTAAATTGTGAGATAAGTATCAAAAGTATACTTACATATCCTTGATTTTCTATAAAGGTTGATACTTGGGTAATATTGATGTGTATCATAAGATTGACACTTGTATTTATTATAGAAGCTTAATGTCGTTGGTGCTTTTATTTAATTGAAAGATAATATTACTGGACACTTATATATGTGAAGTAGGTTGAGGGTATTAGGTGAGCGTTATTATTACTCGTGTGATTTAATTATGATTAAATGCAAGGTTAAGGTTGCTTATCTTCTAGCCACTTGGAATTTTTGTTCATATGTAAGCAAATTTTAGGGAAGTGTTCAATGATGGGTATCAAATGTATTATCATGAGATGTGCGATTAAGATTTGAATACATGATTAGGAATTATTTGATAGGAGTATTGCAAACTTTCATTTATTTAAATGCTAGATGGCATAAGTTATTAGGTGAGGTTTATATCTTATCATGCTCGGTTCTAAATGCGAACCCGACTCTAGTAAACATTTGTTGCGAGATGGAATTTTAGCGAGTAGATGAGGGATAGACTTGTGAACTTGTGCATCAACCTCAAATGAGAAGTTCTTACATGAATCTTTTTTTTTTTTATATCATTTAACTATTGATAACATACGGGGAAAATGTAGGAGAGGATCTTGGTCTTGTATAATGTATTTGTGGATTTTGTCATCTTAACTTTGGACACCTTGGTTTGTTTGACCATCATTGAAAATATTAAAATATTGGTTACTTGCTTGTTGAGTGACCTTGTTGGATTATTGGTATTTTAAGTGTGGAAGTAACCTTGTTCTGCTCGTGAATGAGTGTTATTAAACTTTACCCTTGAAAAGAAATGTTGAGTAAATCTTGCTATGACTTATTAATAATGCGACATAAGTAAAATAACGTGGGTTGTTTAATACTTATAAAAGATGAACTAAAAGTTATATTTAAATAAATTAACGTAGAGGTTACCAACTTGAGAGCAAGGAATTCTTTAAAGAAATCATAGGCGAGACTATCTTTGTGAGCAAGAATTATATAACATGATAACCCTAGCTCCTCTAGTGAACATTATTCCTTTTATGATGAAATTTGTAAAATAACCCTAAGGTGAAATTAACTGTTAGTTGTTAGAAGAGGATAAGATTTAATAAGCCAGAGAAAACTTAGCATTGTAAGAAGCATTGTACAAATCATATCTAGAGTCTTAGCAAACTGAAGTTAAGGATCGAAAGAGGTTACATAAAAATAAATAACCATCAATAATTTCCTCATTGTGGCTTGCCCTATCTGTAGGTGTGTTATGTGGTGGTTTCTTATGTTGTTTTGTCAGATAGAAAAGTGAACCATCCTTGGTGTGTGTGAACATTTCCGTGCTACCCTTGTGGTCATCCTTGTATTGAGTTATCCACGGAGTTAGTTGTGACTCGGTGGTGGCATGTCGTGTCGTGTTTGTGTCAAAAAAATTATCGTGTATTTTACTGTGTTGTTTGGGTGTGAAATTTTTGGTCGTTAATATTATTTATTCTATGATGTATATATCAAGTTATAAGTAAGTTGTTATTCTTGTTGAGTCATAGGGGAGAGGGGCTAGTAGTGGTACACCCTAAGTTAAGGGGTCCACAAAATTAATTGTTTATCATATGGGATTGTGATTTTTTCACTAATATGTAGTTCAAATTTGTGTTAGCTTATATTTTTCTTTGGAATGTTCAATTGGAGGGAAAGCCATATTTTGAATTGATTTAAAATAATAAATTTGAGTTACACTACAACCATGGTGGAAACCAATACTTGAATATGGGTGAAAATGCTTGAACATTGAATTTTTTATACTTGTACATGGGTGAGAGGTCTTACATGTCATGATGTGATTGGCTACTCTACATAATTATTATGTCAAAAATAAATAACTACTAGATAGTACTATGACAACTATTGGGTATTGTGTGATCAATAGTCATGTCAACTATTGGACCATGTTCACCTATTGGCCCCTCTCCCCTAGTTCATCAAAAATGTCATTCTAAAAAGTTGTATAAATTAAAACAATTTGCCTCACTTTTCAATGATTAGACGAATTTTCACTTGTACGCGACGCCTCATCTTGTGGGGATAAATTGTACAATGAGCTCCATGATCAAATATAACTGAGTTAACAAAGTAGACTAACTAGAGGTCGAGAGAAATGGAGGAAGGAGGGTGATCAACACCTTTCGTCGATCACCAACGACGAGGCCACATTTTAGTATGGAGGCATCTCTTTTTCAGTTGTGTAGTGTGTGCAACATAAGATGGTGTGTGGCTTCCTTCCCATGTTATGATTGAAAAGAGGAGAATGTGCATTTTGAAATCTGAGAACAGTTGTATAGGAGGGTAGTTGAACTGGAGTGATCCTCTAACTACCGAGATTCTTCGACTGTCAGACTTCTTCATCGATCGACCAATGAAAGAGCATTCATTGCCGGTGAAAGCGAGGAATTGTTGAGTTCGCATGTGTAGGTGTATTGGTGGAAGTGTGATCATCCGGTAAGGGATTCACTATGGTGAAGTGGATGGTCATGTGCAAAGAAGATCCAAGCCAACAAGATCCAAGATGCAAACCTAAAAGTATATAGAGGCATATGATTCTATTTCCAGATTGTTCATATGTGGTTTCTTCCCATGTTCGCACTAAGGGGGGAATGTTAGGAATATCTTAGTTATTGTTGACATTATATTTGTTAGTAAAATTGTTAATATATTAACAACCATGTAAATATGGTTTAATATGTTATGATTTGTTTTAACAACTCGTCAATATTTGTTAGCGGTTTTCTATTTTATAGGATAAGTATTTCCTATATATATGTAATGGTGTTCTAAGGAGAAATGCAATATAGAAATCGAGTTTTCTGTATCCATTATGTTATTGTACCATCGAGCATAGCTATTTCATAATATTGTAAACACACTAGTGCAAAGAGAAAATGAAGTTAAAGAAGTTGTATCTATTTCAATCTACTCAAAAGAATGTCATATCAAGATAAATATGTATGTCACTCATAAGAAACCTTTGGTAGTGCAAAACGTCAAAAATCTCATTAAGGACATATTAAAGAACATCATATTGAACTCTTCTATCAATTCCCTGAGTTGATGTTTTAGCTCAACTCAGATTTCATTCCATCTTTCTCGCATCCCACTCACTTTGGCAATTTTAGTGTCAAACCCCTTTGAAGGTCCAAGTAAATCCATAAAATTAAATAATTGGATTCTCTAGCTTGAGAAATGTTTCTCCATAAATTACTTTGAAGATGAAGATAATAGCACCATCATAGTGTTGAAGATGTCCATTTAACTATTCCTCCAAAGGGGGAAACATTCATATCACATTGCGAGAAATAAATTGAGCCCATTAGACTTGGGATGGATTTGAAAGTGCTTTACAAAAGGAATTCTACCCCCTTAAACACTAAAAGCACAAGTATATGAATTTATGGTAGCTACAATAATGTAAGTAGTCGAGGGAAGACTACGATAAAAATTTCATATGCTACACTAATACACCTTTAAAACTAATTCATATATCAAGATATGGAAAGCAAATATGTGCTAAAATAATTTCTTATCATAATTATTTATGCTTTCATATGCTTACTGGGTTGGCCTTAGGGATTTGGATAGTATAGCAGGGTATATATATGAGTTAGAGAGTATGATATTATCATCATATTGAGCACTTGATTCTTATTGTATGGTTTGGAGGTTTCCTCCTCAAAGTGGCTAAGTTATTCTAATTACATCTTGTGATCATTTCTCTACATTTTGGTGTTTTTTGGTTTTATATTGTTATTGATATTCAGATCTATCTAAGTAATTTCATTACAAGTGGTATCAGAGCTTGATCTCAGCCAAAACTATGTCAAAACCCTAATTGTGAAGGTTTAGATATATCTCAAACATAGTAGCAAATTTTTATGCAATTTTTTTTACTGTTTTGAAATCGCTTAAGTAAGATCCTCTCCAAATTTTAAGTTTTTGACTTGTTTATCAAAATTCATATCGCTTATATGGTTTTTCATAAATTCTCTACCTAGGCTATAATTTTGGGAAATTTTCTAAGTTTCTTATATTTTTAGAAATCTTTCCAAAAATTATATAGGGTTTTTTCTCTATGTTTCTCTCTATTCATCTAATAACCTTAGAAAACCCCAAGCCCTAAATTTCTACCCTAACCCTGGTATCCCAAGACACAAACCCTACATCATGACAGGGAGATCAACTAGAGGCCAAGGGAAGGGTCAAACTCCTAGTAAGGAAGATGTGGATTTTGAATTCTTGACTTCGAGGGAATCAAAGATAGTCTCCCAACTTGAGGACGTGGTAAAGAATTGGATGAATAATGTGCAGGAAGATTTTTGTCATAAATTGATCGCAACGAAGGGTAAAGTGATGTCAAAATTGGAAAATGGATTGAAAATAGTGAAGGGTGCCATGAGAATAGAATTTGAGTCATTGAAGAAGGAACTTCTACAGTTGAGTTCATGCTTAATTCAAGCAATAATTTATGTTCAAGTTAAATGGGTTCCTCAAGCATTGCACACTTTGATTCAAACCACACCAACCAGGGTGGATCCTATGCACACACCACTAGATCTTATAGCCAATAGTGTAGCATTATTCCTAAAGTGGAGATGTGCATGTTCAATGGGAATTATCCAGTCAATTGGATCAACCAAATGGAGAATTTCTTTGATCTACATTAAGCCCCAAATAGATAGAAGGTGGTATGACATCCTTGTATATGGAACTATAATAATTCATTTCGTATAGATGGATGTATGAGAAAAATAAAATAAGGGTTTCTTTGTTACATGTTCTATGTTCATTGATGATATCTAAACACACTATAGTAATAGTGTCACATAGAACTATTTTATCCAAATTGCCAAGCTACATCAAACAATTTCAGTCAAGGATTATATCCAACAATTCCAAAATATATCCTTACGAGTGAATGACATCTCAAAGGATCATCTAAATGATCTCTTCTTGGGTGGACTCAAGGATAACATCCAACATGATGTTCACCTTCTTAATCCAAGTTTGATATCGAATCCATGATCATTTCTCGGCGTGTGGAGGAAAGAGATATGGTAAAATAAAGGAGCTTCACTAATCACAAGGAACACACAAATCTAGCACCATATTTTCCCCAACTAACATTATTGACTCCTCCAAATCACAAATAAAAAAGTAAAAGGACAATGTTACAATTGTGATAGTAAGTGGAGAAAAGGACATAAATGTCTTGAGAAGAATTTATTCTACATTGAGGGTCCTAATGAGGAACATGACATGGAGGAAACAATTGATTCATAGGAAGAGGCCCCCAAGATCAAGGTTGAAGAATCTCAACCGACTATTTATTGACATGCCATTTTAGGAATCACTACCCCAAAATCACTCAAGGTTGGTGGGTTTTTGACGAATGCAAAGGGTGACATTATTAATTGAAACAATAAGTACTCATAATTTCATCAATCATAAGTTGGCTATATGCTTAAATTGTTTCATTTATCCAGCACCATAATTTCAGTTATGGTTACAGATGGAGGTAAAGTTATTTGTTCAGGAAGATTCCATAAGATTAAGCTATCTATGGGAGATTACCTGCTATGTGGCCCTATGTATGCCATTTCAATGGGAGGAGAAAACATTGTATCGGGGGTCCAATGCCTTACTACTGTGGGAATGGTGGAGATGAACTTTCAGGAATTGTTCATGTGGTTCCATTCTGAAGGAAGGAATTTTGAGTTGCATGGGATGAAGGCTAAAGCTCCACAGGTTGTTATTTTCTCATCAAATGCAGTTCAAATGCTTAGGAAGGGTGCGAGATGAGTTTGTGGTACAATTATTCTCAATGGAATATTAACCACCAAAGGCCCTATACCATTAGATCTACAATTTTTTATTAATGAGAAATCAGTTGTGTTTGGGGATATTCCAAAGGGTTTCCACCTAAAAGAGGTTATGATAATGTTATTCAACTAGTACCGTGCACCCACCACCCAAAATTCAACCTTATAGGTACCCTTATCTCTAAAAGAGTGAGATTGAGAAGATGGTACAAGAGATGTTGGAAGCATGTATTATTCAATATAGTCAAAGTGTTTATTCTTCTCCATTGGTGATGGTTAGAAAGAAGGATGAAGGTTGGAACATGTGTTCATATTAGAAGGAGCTCAACAAATATACGGTGAAAGACAAGAATCCTATTCATGTCATTAAAGATTTTTAGATTAATTACATGGTGTTATTTATTTTACAAAAATAGGTCTTCCATAAGGATACAAAAATAATAATTTGTGACAAATATATTCATAAAACGCCATTTAGGACACACGAGGGACACTATGAATTTCTTGTAATGTCATTTAACCTTACAAATCCGCCATCTAATTTATAGAATTTAATGAATTTAATATTTTGGCCATTTTTGCATAAGTTTGTCTTGGTACTCTTTGATGATATATTAATCTACAATAAGACTTGGGAGGAACATTTACAACATGTCAATAAAGTATTGGACACTCTTGAGGAACACCACATTTATGCCAAGCCCTTTAAATGTTATTGTCGGGTAAGAGAGGTAGAATGCTTAAGTCATATTGTGTCTCATGAACGTGTAAAACTAGACCCTCATAAGATCCAAGCTATGGTGGATTGGCCAGTTCCTAAAACCCTCAAAAATCTCAGGGGATTTTTAGGGCTTACGGGTTATTATCACAGATTTGTGAAGAATTATGGTATAATTATAACACCACTCACATCCTTATTAAAGAAAGAATATTTCATTGCAATGAGGCAACAACTGAGGAATTTGAATCACTGAAGAAGGGCATGTGTCCCACTCCCATTCTAGCTACCCTAGACTTCTCCAAAACCTTCATTATTGAATGTAATGCTTCAAGGTGTGGCATAGGTGAAATAATTATGCAATATGATTACCCCATTGCATTTGAGAGTCGTCAAATCAAATTTAATAACCTCTTAAACCATACTTATGAGAAGGAAATGATGGTTATTCTTCATGCAGTCAAATAATGGAGATTACTTCTCATGGGTTTTCACTTCAAGGTAAAGATAGAACATAAAAGCTTGAAATAATTCTTAGGTAAAAGACTCCCTTATAAAGAACAACAAAAATGTGTCACTAAGATGTTAGGATATGAATTTTCTATCATTTACAAAAAATGAAAAGAAAATTTGGTATTTGATGCACTATCCAGGAGAGATGAGTCCACTAAGGCATTATTAAATGTCATATCCATAGTATAGGAAAATTGGGTAGATCATGAGAGATATGAATAGCAGAATGACACAAAAACCCAAACTCTCATTCAAAATCTTCAACATTATCCAATAAATTAAAAATAAATTGTGTGGAAGGGGGATGCATTGTGGTATAAAGACCGGTTTTACTTATGCGAAACTATATCCTTAAAAATCTGGTTCTCTCAGAGCTCCATACTTCCCCAGTGGGTGGCCATTCGGGCTTCCTAATAAATTATCACAAATTTAAGCAAGATTTATTTTGGGAAGGGTTGAAATTAGATGTCAGTGCAAAAAGGGTGAAAGTGTTAAGTATCTAGGAATTTTGCAGCCTTTGTCTATTCCTAGTGAGTGGTAGGAAGAGGTGTCCATGGTTTTCATCACATGATTCAAAAATTCTAAAGGGAAAAGTGTAATTTTGGTGGTGGTGGATAAACTCATCAAGTATTCTCATTTTTGTGCTTTGCCACATCAATTTATAGTGAGTACAATTGTCACATTTTTTATGGATACAATTTACAAGCTACATGAGACACCCAAGATTATAATAAGTGATCCCGATCCTATATTTACTAACAATTTTTGGAATGATTTATTTTCATGTTTGGGTACTCAATTGGATCGTACTTTATCATATCATCCCCAAACTGATGGAAATAATGAGGTAGTGAAAAATGTTTGGAGGGGTATCTATAATGCTTTACTTCAGATAAGTAGGAGAGATGGATTAAGTGGCTACCACTTGCTGAATGGTGGTATAAAATTTCATTTCACACTTCATCCAAAATGACCCCCATTCCTGGCATTATATGGTTGTTATCCACCATCCCTCACTTTCGATTTACGGGTCCAACCTAAAGTAAGAGCGGTTTTGGATCACATTCAACACCAATAGGAGGTTCTCTCTAACCTAAAAGATAACTTGGTCATGACACAAAACCACATGAAGCAACAAGTTGATCAACACCATAATGAATAAAGTTTTGAAGTTGGAGAATTGGTTTTGTATGATTGCAACCATATAAGAAACTATATTTGAAACAACTGAAAAAAGTTAACATGATTTCACACAAATATTATGGGCCTTATCAAGTATTGAAAAAAATTAGTAGTGTGGCATATAAACTGGAGCTTCCTCAGTCAAGTAAAATACATCCAATTTTCCATGTTTCTTTCTTGAAGAAGGTCATTGGTAAGGAGGTGTCTTCTCAATCAGTATTACCAAAACTTGATGAAGAGGGGTGTATCATCTTAGAACCTGAAGGAATCCTACACACACTAAGAAGTTGAGGACAAAGGTCATCACCAAGTATCTAATCAAATGGAAGAATTTGGACATTGAAGATGCAACATGGGAGGATGAAGCATTATGAGAGAAACAACCAGACCTCACCAACATTGGGGACACTATTTTCTTTGAAGGGGAGGGGCATCATGCACTTTTAATCCTAATTCATATATTGGGATATGGATATCCAACATGTGGCTAACATAATATCTTATCATGTCATATCATAATTATTTATGTTTTCATATGTTTAGTTAGTCGACCTTAGGGATTTGGATAGTGCAATAGAGTATATATATGAGTTAGAGTGTAGGATATTATTATCATATTGAGTAGTTGTATCTTGTGATCATTTCTCTACATTTTTGGTGTTATATTGCTACTGATATTCATCTCTATCTAAGTAATTTAATTACATACACATTAACATGAGGACCTCACAAAATGACATAAGGTACTAAAGTACATCAATGAGATTTTACCTCGTATTCATTTAAAGATGAATTTTTTGACTTCCAATTCTCTAGAGAAATCATATCACAATGGTATTACGATTGATGCTAGGGTAAAAATGAAGCAACATTTACCATCTTCATCTAGTGTCATGCATAAGACCCATTTCATGCACAACACACCATCTTAGTCCCTTTATAGAAGAAAGATGCACATCATAAGGGGGAACAACCTAATAAGGCTAGACAAGACCAAAATACTCTTACACCATCTAAGCCAAGAAAAGATAAGAAGAAATAAGGTGACAAATGGTCCCACTAGCATGGTTTGTACACCCATAAAAAAATTTAATGTCGTGTGTATAATTCTTCCTTGTGAAATCAATATTGAGTGTCTCAACCACGAATGACACTAGTCCTTTTTTTCTGAGTAGTAATTGATGTAGGAACATCATAAGCACTTTATGAAAATATGTTAATATGTTTTCACCTCCATGGTAATAAGAACTTACCTCAAGAATATTCTAAACTTGTCAAGCTAGTGTAGATGGAGAAGAAGATAAGTTTATCCCCATAAGAAATACATGATTTGAGGCAATATTTTATGGAGCTAAATAAGGGGGTTGGTTTGAGTTAGTTTGGGTTGATAGGAGTGAATCATCCTTGGAGAATAGTAAAAATGTAATTTATACAAATGTGAGGGCATATAGAGAAAACTAATGCAAATAAATTAGGACAAAGGTTGTAGGTGTGGAAGAGCCAAGAAGACTCCTAAAATATGTATGTACTCGGTGATAATTTTATAATACATATATTAATTTCAAGGAAGTATGGATCTCTGGTTAATATTAATTATTGTGTGTTTGTGTTTCTTATATGTGCTATGATAATGTCAATTTAGTTAGAATTTTAGGATGGCGGTGTAATCAATATGATAGAGTAAATCCTAGCTTTTTGAAACTAGGTAATGTATGATTTATATGCTTATATGCACAAGAACCTTGTGTTTGAGAGTATCTTTGTGGTATCTGCGCAAGTTCATTGGGAAGTCATATGGCATTTACAACAAGGGGAGACATAGTAGTAATCTTGACAACTTATGGAAGATCAAAACAACACACCCTTGAGAAGTAAATGGTCCAAGTAAGTGTGTATCCTAAGATACTCTGCCCAATTAAAGTGATCAAGGAAATAGTTAATGAATAGTGGTTGTAAATTCCCCTTTCTTGAGTCCATTTGATGAGGTTGATGTGTACTATAAGGATCAGAGATTGAGTATGTGATGGAAGTTCATGATATCTTGTAAATACCTTGAAAGTTGCCTGTTTTCCTGCCAATTTCAATGAAATTAGAGGCAAAGCTTAGAGAAAAGACTTAACTAAACATTTGCAGTCAAAATTAATGAAGGAAAAGTTGTAGAGGGACGTCATGGAGCTTATTAAACTTGTTTTGGGTCTTAGAAAGTCCAAACAAGAAAGGTAAAACAATTTTCTTCCCTATTGGGTTATTAGGAAACTTAACCTACGGTTTGAACAAAATCATTATATCTTGGCCTTGACAATGTTTTAGAAGCTGAAAATGGGAAGAAACAATATTCAAGAGGTCCTCATAAAGATGAATTTTTTTAGAGTGTTTCATGGTCACAAATGGAAGATTTTTATGACATTTTTGAAGGAACGGGTATAAAGTCCTCCATAGGCCTAATTTGTTTACACATTGTAAATTGGGTAAAAACTATATAGAATGAAGAATTAATACTCGGTGAGCTTCTTAAACTTGATAATGGGTACCTAAAAAGATTAACAATGGTTTGAAAGATGGAGCTATGTGATATTTAGACCTAATTTTTCCCTAAACAAGACCTAGTAGGATTGAAAAAGAACGAAGCATCATCAAAGGGAGATCTTGATTAAATGCTTTAGATTTGGTTTCTTATTATGATGATCATGTTATTGAGATTGAATTTGGGTGATTACGCAGACTATTATGTGTTGATTCTCATGTCCTTACCCTAGAAAGGAGTATGAATAACCTTGAGTAAAAAGAGAAAATAATCTTAGTGATCTAGTTGTGGAAACTACTTGTTGAAAGAGAGATGATATTGTAACACATTCAAGGAATGAACGATTTTATCATGATCAAACTACATAAACGTAAATACAACCATATTGGATTTCTATCATTTATGAATGAGATAGAGTAGGAGTATAAACCCATTAAGAATGGAATCTAAACATGTTGTAGGTGCAAGTGGAATATGTGGATAAAAATAATTGGATTTCTTACTCTTTGATATTAATTTATAAAATATAGAATTAATGTTAAACCCTAATTACAGATTCGCGTATGATAAATAAATGATAAATTACATATTTGACAAAAGTGATAAGCAAAGAAAACGTGAAACCTAAGTGCAAGAGAGGGAATAGAAGACTTAGCTGATTTACGTTATTCTAAAGATGATCTGGACCGGAGAAACTTATGAACATGAGGAGAAAATTGTTGTAATTTCCTTTGTAAAATTATGGAATTGTCGATATATGTCGGGACTAGGGTTCTGGAATAGGGCCGGGGCACCTATGCATTAGGGACCACCGGTAGGCGGGCAGATCTTTGCATGAAGAGCCCAATTCATTTTTATTGTGTTGTAAGGTGGGTGCTAACCTTCATTGTTGTTGTCGTTGGATGATCGTTGAATTCCCCAGTAACCTACAAAAATGATATCTTGCAAAACCCCAAACTACATCAAATCCTAAAAAAGAAAGATGCAAATGGGGAGTCATACTAACCCCGGAAGTCATCTGACAAAGTGAATGTATGACCGAGCATTGCACTACATCTCCGAATCCATGTATTTCTTGTGCGTGTGTGTAGAAATCGTGCCATAGGAAGCCCTTGTGCAAGTGCACATGATAACAAGAAATACCTAGATGTAGCTATGTAAATATATGTGTGGATGACAAAATGAACTTCCCCTCTTATGCGTGTATGCAGAAAATGCAATCCCTTGTCCCTAGAATGGATGCTAGATGAATGCATTTTAATGCTCTTAGAATGTCATTGGATGTAACTTTAGGTGATGATAATAGATTCTTAGATCTTGGTCCCTTATTTTGGTCACATAACATTGTATTTATATGATTCCCTTGGTTGAATTTCATAATTGATAACTGGAAGGCTGACCCATAAGAAAACAAGATGTCGAAAAGATAAAATGGGCCCAAAAGAGGTGAGTAAGATACAAAGAGGTTGAGGGCGCCCAGAGGGGATGAGGGCTCATGGGGCCTGGCATCCTAGTTGGGTGTTGGTGTCTAGAGTCATGAAAGATAAACCAATGAAGATACGACTAGATTATGGGGTGTGTAAGACCAAAAAGAAGACAAGAAGAAAAGAAAAGAGGCCAAAGATAGTAGTCAATTACTAGTTTTCTTGCTTAGAAATCATATGAATGCAAGTATGTGTTTACGGACCTATAAATGTACCTAAGTGCATGATTTTGTGTCTACAAATATTGTTTTCCATTGCTAAATGTGTTAGGTAGGAAACAATGAATAGGGAAGGATTCAAAAGACATAGTGCATTTAGTTTGGAGCTAGTAGTATATTTAGTCCAAAGCTAGACTTATGAATGGTCCGAAGTTGTAAGAGATTTATTCCAAAACAACTATAATGTCATCAAGTGAAATCAGACCTGTGGGTAATGTCATCATGTTTGGGATCATAGCTTATGGGTATGTCATCAATAATGTCATTGCATTCGAAGATTTGGAGGTATATGAGCATCTCTTCCACACAAAGTAATGGTAGCCTCTATATACATCATTGAAAATTAGAGTCAAAAGAACACCATTTTGTATGATGTAACTCTACACCTTGCACTTACTAGTTTTGAACATCATTATCCCTACTTTCTTGGATGGATGTAGTTAGGAAAACATATGGAAGTCTAACAAAAATGTACTTTTCTATATACATTTGATTCAATGGAGGATAATGTCACTTGTAGACCAAAGTACATTTCCATGTAGACCCCGATAATGTACTCTCAACTAGATCATGTAGACTATAGTAACCTTCAGTTGGACATCTGCATGACAACGCACTTTTTGAGGTTCTCAAGAAATTCCTCTATGTAACACCTAACTCATGATACAACATTGCAAACTCCTTAGAACTTAACACCAATGGAACTAATTATGTAATTCTCACAATACTTGTGTAACATAGAAATATGATCACATGTGAGACATTCATCCACATTTTTCAATGGTACTCAACATACCAGAAATAAATGTATATTATTAAGCAAGAACTTAACCAATGTCAACACTACGTTCTAGGTAAGGAGACAATCATTCATTCTAATCATAATCCAATTCATTTCTTGCAAACACAAAGTGAGATAAAGAATGCACACCGCATGAAGTAGATGAATTACCAACAATAGTTTCATCTCATGATAAATAAAAAAGAAAGGAAAGAATAATAAGTTCGCATGTTGCCTTAGTCAACCACTGGTGCACAACCTCATCACAATATTGGACATGTACAACCACAACTTCATAGATTGGGTATCCGTCTTTTCAACCGACAAGGACTTCCAAATGCTTATATTTCTCTCTTATAGGATGAATAGGTTTGAGAGGTCTATTTGGATGACAAAATTATCTATACGCTAGGACACGTTTATGTACTTAATGGAACACCTTAACAAAGACTCATTTGAGATGTGTAGTATGCTGAAAAAATAGGCAACTTCTACATAACAAAAAAACTAATCATATTTCAGTCACATTCCTATTAGATGTACATCAATATGGATGTGAAGTGCCACAAGTATTGCAATCCTTGTTGCATTGCAAAACCCATAAATAGGATTTTATAACTTTACACACCTCTACTAGTTTCATCCAATCCATGGGAATCCATCAACATGGACTACATGATTGCAATTCCTATGATAATATACTAATACAATGTTGTGTTTGTTGTACTCGATAGGTCTTTGAAGATGACAATTATTTTTCCTTGCGAAAGGCATTGACATACTTGGAATTTCCCATACTTTCTTATACCATATTTGGGCACACTTTAGGCTCCCCATCTATCGTATCTAATTGTGATCCTTGTTTTGTGGGTCCTTTCTAAAAAACATTGCAGAAATTAATGGGTGCATAATTGAATCACTCGAAAACCTTTCATCCATAGGCAAGTAGGAAAATAGAAGTTGTTAAACATACTATACTTTATCTTCTATGTATGTAAAATTGCACACACACTCACACATGGGATGATAACTTTCTTTATTCCAACATGTATGTGATTTAACAAAAATAAACTTTTGTACAAACCCTAATTGCAGAGTAACCGATAAAAACTATGATATACATGTTGAGTTGTGGAGCTTAATTGCTTCACATTAGCATGTTTTATTAACTTGTTGGAATACACAATAACCAGCATTGGTCGGTATACCAGCGTCGGTCACCTAATGCGGCCCGTATCGGTCAAGGCAAGGAGGAACCGACATCAGTTACTTGTGCGTGATTGTTTTATTTAACTCACGGGAATTAGATCTAACCTTTGATATAAAGTTGATCTAATGATTGTAATTGCATAGCTAAAGTGCCCTAAGTTTGTATATGCATATATAAGCTAGAAAGCTAGGGTTAGAAGATAGAGAACTCATTAAGAATTGAGAATTGTAAAGAAAGAATTATTGGAGAGAGAAAAGATAAGCTTGAGAGGATGAAAATATTGTACATCCAGAGAGGTTTGGAAGATAGCATATATTCATTGTATATCCTTTATTAAATCTTTGAATAATATATTGGTTGTTTCTTAGTGGACATAGCCCACACTGGGTGAACCACGTTATATCTTGTGTGTTGTTTCTTCTCGTTTATTTCCGTATTTATTGTTTGTATGCTTGGATTTGAATATGTCCCTGTACAACTAGTGTGATTAACCCCAACAATCGGCATCAAATATTTTTTTAGGATTTTGTGTGTTGACAAATTTACTCACAAAGGGATTTATGATTGAGTGGGAGCTACAACAATGGAAAAAGATGGAAAATATAGAGTTGAGAAATTTGACAACCGTAATTATCAATTATGGAAGATGCAGGTGGAAGATTATCTATATCAGAAAGATCTATACTTACCATTGGATGAGAAGGAAAGACCTACAAAGATGACTGATGAAGAATGAATTTTTTTTATATAAATCCTCTAGGATCTATAAGATTGAGCCCGAACATCGTGACTTCGGATATTACCGAAGTAGAAACCACTGGTAGAGTTGATGAAATCTTTGGCTAATTTATATGAAAAACCTAATGCTTCAAATAAATTTATTTGATGAAGAAATTATTTAATTCTAAGATGCAAGAAGGTGAATCTGCATCAAGTCATTTGAATGATTTCGATCTATTGTAAATCAATTAAAATCAATGAATATTTTGTTTGATGATGAAGTGAAAGAAATTTTATTTCTATGCTCTTTGCCAGATAGTTGGGATAACTTGGTAATGGTTGTTAGTAATACAACGTCTGCTACTAATATTTTAAATTTTGATGATGTGGTTAGTATAATCCTGAATGAAGAAATACGTAGGAAAAGTACATGAGAATTATCATTTGGAAATGATTTGAATGTAGAAAGAAGAGGAAGGTAGAATGAGAGATCCAAGAGCAAGAGTAATGAGAAATCAAAGTCTAAGAATGACATATCTAAATCCAGAGGTAAAGGAATAACCTGCTGGAATTGTGGAAAGAAAGGACATGCAAAGAAGGATTGTTGGTTCAAGGAAAACAAAGAGAATGTACCAAAGAAAGGTAAAGAGGAAAATGTTGCATCTTCTGAGGTAATACAAGATTCCCTTATTCTCTCCTTAGATGATAAAATTGAATCATGGGTTTTAGATTCAGGAGCTTCTTTCCATGTTACCCCTAATAAGGGTTATTTCAGAAATTATGTCCAGGGTAATTTTGGACATGTTTATTTAGGAGATGATGAACCATGCAATATCATTGGTAAAGGAGAAGTTCATATAAAATTGCAAAATGGAAATGTTATCCCAAATTTGCCCCGTAAATCTGATCAAGACAACCCCGCACATAGAGAAAATATGAAGGGAAAACGTTTCGTACCTACGAGCTTGCATTCCAAAACGAGGCAAAGGAAAAAAGTCAAAATCTGGGCCCGAGCCAAAGCCAAAGTGGGAATCGAAAGAAAAAGGAAAAGATAAATTGTGGACCCGTGAGTCCGATTTTTACTCTAAAAAGGGGTGCCACGTGTGCCATCTCAAAAGGGGACCCATTTTTCAAGTTGTTTTCCTACCCTCCAGTACAGACTCGATACAAACTTCGAAGGGGCATATATTTCAACTCAAGGCTTGAAATATTGCAAACCTGACGTCGTTGAAAAGATCTCGGCCTCACCTACGCCATGGAAGTCTGAGACTTTAATTTTTGAGGAGGTTAGGTAAAGGAAAATGGAGGAAACGTCTTCGGGCCTTCAATGCAGGATCCATCTATCTCAACAACCAGATCGAGTTGATCTGTTTCATTTTCCTCTTCCTTCAAGGCGCCAAATCAAGGATCGATGCAATAAAGATATATTTGGGGGAAAAATTTATCATAAGCATTAATAGCAGTGGTTGAGTTCTGACCTGTTTTTCCCACTTCCCTCTCTCTTTCTTCTCTCTGATCAAATCTATAAATACGAGGCAAGATTCATTGTAAAAGTTGTTGTTCATTCTTCTTCTCTACCTCCCCTCTTCTTTTCTTCCCCAGGGTCAAAATGGAGTCTGAACCTCCTTTCACGGCTCTATAATGGCATTCTCTTTCCTCTTTCCCACTAACGATGTACTGTGTGAACTTTTGGAGCAATAAATTTTGTTTTGTGATGCATTTGTCCATCCTTTGCTTATTTTATTGTCTCTCCTCACCTCTCGTCGTTACAGGGTATACTATGCATATTCTGATGTTTGTTGTAGGTACTGGTAAGATATGTTTAATGGGTTTTGAAGTGGTGCTCTGTGTGAAATCTATCTCTGGTCTGTGGTGCATCTTGTCCACCCTCTCCTCTGCTCACCTCTCTCCACTTCAGGCAACTGAGATTGTGACCAGCACTTCCCTTTTCTTGGTGATATCACCTCGTTAGTGTAGGATTTCCCTCTTTATGCACTTTCTCTCTCCCTGTCTCCTTGGCATTGTTAGGATAGGTGTAGTTAGACGTCATTTTTGCATTAGGAGTAGTTTAGCATTAGGATCAGGAAGAAGAAGTCGGCTTTCTCCGGAGGGCCATCTCAAGTCCGCAAGTCCCACAACTTGAGAGATGGTCCATGTTATGCAAATCACACCAAATGACCCTTCCTTAGATAAGTAGACCTGTAGAAATCATTTAGGGGTGTTGTGATTTCACACTAACAGGAAATACATGGATATTGAAAGATGTGAGGCATGTGTCAAGCCTTAGGAGAAATCTAATTTCTGCAGGACAACTAGGTGAATCTGGTTGCATGGTTACATTCACAACCGACTCTTGGTTACCAAGGGATATCTTGTTGTAGCAAGAGGCAAGAAGGTAGGAACATTGTATTTGTATACCTATATTTTGTCATTTTCCATGCTATCCACTTCAGATTTAGAAGCAACCATGTGGCATAATCGGCTAGAACATATAAGTCAAAAAAGAATGCAGATCTTAAAGGCTAAGGGTAAGTTATCAGACTTGAAAGATGTCGATCTTGATTTTTATCTTTGGAAAGAAAAAGAGAGTGAGATTTCTCAAATTTGGGTCAACAAAGAAGGAGCAAAAATTGAAGTTTGTGCACTCAAATGTGAGGGGATCAGCTCGGGTAGTTTCTCATGGAGGATCCCAATATTATATGACTTTCATTGATGATGCCACAAGAAAGGTATGGGTTTATTGTATTAAACGTAAATATAATGTTTTTGAGACTTTTAAAAGATGAAAAGCCCTTGTGAAAAATGAATCAAATTCAAAGTTAAAATGTCTTAGATCTGATAATGGTGGTGACTACTGCAGCAAGAATTTTAATGATTATTGTTCAGTAAATGGAATACGCAGAGAAAGAATGGTTCCTAAAACACCACAGAGAATGGTGTTGCTGAAAGAATGAACATGACAATCATGGAACGTGTAAGAAGCATGAGGATACATGTTGGATTACCCTTGCAATTTTGGGCAGAAGCAATAGATATGGTGGTTTATTTAATCAACCGTGGGCCTTCAAGTGCACTAGATGGTGGAATACCAAAAGAAGCTTGGACTAGAAAAGAGGTAGATCTTTCTTTTCTTAGATTATTTGGTTCAGAAGATTTTGTGCATATTGATAAAGAAAATAGAAAGAAGTTGGATGCTAAATCTAAGAGATGTACTTTCATTGGTTATGGCTCTAGTGATTTCGGATTCCGTTTTGGGATTTAGAAGATTCTAAGATTGTTAGGAGTTGTGACATTGAATGGAATGAAAAGAGAATGTACAAGGATCAAGTTTTGGTACCCAAAGATGAATCGGTTGAAAATTTTGTGGATGAAAATGCATTCTCAGATTTAAAAGTGACACCTACATGTCTACACGAGGCTAATGTCGATTGACATTGAACCGATGCGTCGGTCCACCAACCAGCGTCGGTTATAGAGGAGTCGATCCGGCGTCGGTCACACTGTCTAAGATTGATACAAATTTGTAGAATGAGAAGATTGAGCCTCCAACACCCCAAATCTCAGTGAGAAGGTCACAAAGGGTAATTAGACCTACATAAAGATTTTCACCTTCCTTATTTTATTTATTATTAACTGATAGTGGTGAACCAGAGAGTTTTGAAGAAGTAATGCATGATGAAACTCACGTGAAGTGGGAGCATGTCATGGATGAGGAGATGGACTTATTGAAACAAAATGAAACATGGGATTTGGTTAAGTTTTTAACAAGTAAAAGAACATTGCATAACAAATGGGTTTACATGATCAAGGAAGAATAGGGTGGACAAAAAAGATACAAGGCAAGGCTTGTGGTAAAAGAATTTACATAAAAATCAGGTATTGATTTTGGTGAGATATCATCTTTTGTAGTAAAAATGACTTCTATTCGTATTGTATTGAGTTTAGTTGCAGTAGAAGATTTGCATTTAGAGCAACTTGATGTCAAGATGGCTTTCCTTCACAGTGATTTGGAGGAAGAGATTTATGTGCAACATTTGTTTGGTTATGAAGTCAAGGGTAAGAAGAAACTTGTGTGCAAGTTGAAAAATAGATTGTATGGGCTTAAGCAAGCCCTAAGGAAATGATATATGAGGTTTGATAGTCTCATGCATGAGCTTGGTTATATGAGATGTGAATCGACAATTGTGATTATTTCAAGAAACTTGAAAATGGAAGCTTTATTATTTTGTTATTGTATGTGGATGTTTTGTCCCCTCAAAATTCCCCTCTTTTGAAATTTGAAAATTTGAAAATTTTGAGTTGGCACCCTTCAGTAATGTTTTAATGAAGAAGAAATTTGAAGAGATAGTGAAAATGTCGTTTCTGGGGTCATTTTAGTAACTTGTGGGTCTGTCGGACATTTTTGTCCCTCATGTCCCAAGTTCCTCTGGGCCTCCGATTCGCCGATTCCCCACATTGCCCGCATCGTCCCAATCATGTCTTTATGTCCCATCTGTCCCAACTACCGACATGCTTCTTATTCGCCGATTCCCCGATTTTCCCGCAAGTTTTTGTCACAACTTTTCCGCGCCTTTTCGTCCCATCTATCTCAAGTTCGCTCGGGCTTCCTGCTCCCGATTCCCGCATCGCTCGCACCGACCGAATCGGGTCCTCGTGTCCTTCACGTTTTGGTGTCCCTGGACTTCCCGTGCTCTTTTGGCCCGCATCGGCCGAATCATCTTTTCGCGTCCCACATGTCCCAATGTCCCATGGACCGTCTGGGTTGGTTTTTTTCGCTTTTCCCGCATAACACCTTTTTGAGTTGGTGCAAGGGGTATTTAATGTGCATTTATGATCTTCTCTCTCCTGAATGGCTATTTAAAGGGACCACCATCTATGCATTTGTCACATTGCTTGCTTGTTATTTCTTGCTCGCGTTCTTGCAATTGAGTCATTTTCTCATCTTCATGTATCCCTTTGCATTTTTATCGAATCTATTCTTTGAAGGCCGTTCCTCTATGCACTGTAAAAATGAAGATCAAGTTTCAAGGGCACGAGCATTTGTCACCTTTGGAGACCTTTGTGCCTAATATCGGGGATAGTGAAGTTCGGCACTTAGATTTTGATGATTTCTGGGGTAGGTTAACATGCGAAAACCCTACTCCCATGGCCCAAATGATCAATGACAGTGGAATCACGTATGCTTGTTAGTTTTCCCATCTCTGTGCAGTGTGCCGACACCGTGCTCACCTATGGAGCTCATTTCAATCTAGATACCAAGGAAGTTGTTAATGTGCATGGAGAATTGATTGCTGGATGTTGTCACCATCGCACTGCCCTACGCATTCCTGAGACAGAAGACTCCATTGTTCTCACTCTTGCTCAAGCTCAGGCTCTGTTTGATAAGGACAACGATAAATACAAGGCACGAGTGGCTAAGTCATGGTTGAAGTGTCCTAAGAAGGGAGCGTCCCGACTCTCCAAAGCATTGTTCAGGGTTGATTTCAATGAAGAATTATCAGATTTCATCATCTTGCTCGCCCGTATTATGGGGATGCCCTCTACCAACGACTTCCATTTTTGGATGTGCCCTTTCATAAGCATCATCTGCGAAGGTAAACAAAACATAAACTGGGTTGAGATCATCTGTATGAACTTGACTGAACAATTGACAAATGTTTAGAAAACTAAGAAGTTCTACATGACTTCTTACCTCATGTACACCCTAGCAACATCTCGGGAGTGGTTTGGATTCACTTACATTGAGAGCAAGAAGGATGAGCCCATATACACATATTGCCCTCAATTTACCCTCAAGGACAATAATCATAATTTCAGAAGGGTGAATGATGCTTTTACCATGTACATTGTGAGACTTTTGGAGGGTGACACTACCAAGAGATTTTCTGATGAGGCTATGGCTCTAATAGCCAAGTATGGGGCTTTCTTCATCCAGTTCAGAAAGTTCTCGTACATCAGATTGGATTGTTTTGAAAGTGCACCTCTCAAGCTTCCCATGTTCTGTAATGATAAAATGGCTTTGGTTGAGGTGTGCAAAGCTAGACAAACTCCATAGAACCTGCAGAGATAAGAAGATCATAGGACTTCATTTCCCTATCTCCTTGGGGAATTATACATGCAAGACAACCCTAGATGCCCAAAATATAGAAAGGGCTATTACTCCTCTTACTGTTCATTTCTTCAGGTCCAAGACTTGTTTTGATCTGAAGAAATTCATCAATCAAAATCTTAGAATAACCTATTATCATCGTCCTGACATTGAGGATTATTGGGCTGACTGTGTTGATGATTTTGAAGCTAGGAGGAGGCATTTTGGTAGATTGTCTCTGCAATAGATCTTAGATCTTAATCTCTACCAGGTGCCTGAAGGGCTTGTGGATGATGATGAGGGCTTGCAATCCTTTGAGTATGAAAGATACATCAAGCACACACCTCTAGAAACCCTGGATTGGTATGTAAAGGAGAAGGATGATTTGAGTGAGATAATTGCCCCTATCATCATCAGAACTAAGGTTTGGTTTAACAAGAAAGTTTTGAATTCGGGAGGAGCTACGATCTTCTTCAAGAGAAACTTCCACACCCGGAAGGAAGTACATATGCCTAGTACTGAGGTACTTGACCAAAATCCTCCTTCCTCGTTGAAAGATCCTAAAATTTCTACTCCTTCCACTCAAGTGTATCAGAAGAAGGTCAAAGAGGTTAAGCAAGAACCAATCAAGGAAGAGACTCTTCTGGAGCACTCAGAATTTCCTGTTGGGCTAGAGAACATTATTGTTCTAAGTGAGAATGAGGATGATGAGACAACAGAGCCAGAAGAAACCCTTGCAACAACTGCTTTGAGATGGAGAAGGAATAATCAAGAACTAAACCTCCAAGTTTAATAGACTCCTTTGAAAAGGAAATTCTTGAGGTTCCATGCCCTTCCCCACTGGAGGCAACAGTAGTTCAGACTCTAGTGCCATGAGTTATCTTGCACTCGGACCCCTTGACTCCTCTATTTCTTCTTCTTCTTTTATCTCAGGTGCATCCCTAGTAGACAACAGAAAAGAAAGTCTTCTTCTCGATCAACCGGCCTGATTTTGATGTTGTGGCAACTCTGCTTAGTACTACCCCTCCTCCTCCAGCAAAGAAAGAAAATACTACTTCAAGGTTGGTATCTGATGCTCAAGGTTAGCAGTTTCTTGAGGTTGCTAGACCTAGGGCGGATAAGGAGGAGAAGGATCTTTTGATCTCTGACTTGGAGCTTTCCGAATTCCACTAGGAGAATCTACACCTGAGAGTGAGGTTCATAACCTTCGGGAAACTGTCACTAAGGTTATTGAACGAGTTGAAAAAGGCAAGCAAACCATGGAGCAGTTGGAAGAATAGAACCAAGTTCTTTCTAACTTTATCATATCATTATTAACAAAAGATAAAGTTTTGGATCCAGCTCCATTGGCTACTCTCCCACCTCCCATGGCTCTCGGATGAAGTTCAAAGCATCAAAGACATACATAAGTATTCTACTTATGGGAAGGCTGTTGAGGCCATGGTGGATGACATGACTATAGCAGGTTTGAATTTCATTGAGGAAGCCTTCAAAACCAATGAGAAGGTGATCAATTTGTAGCAGAAACTCACTTCCTCAATCAAAGCCATGGACAAGGAGTGAAGGTCTGGAGTGGATGTATTACAGACCTCCGTCTAATGGGCCAAACTAATGAGAAGATCCTGTTGGCCAACAATGTGTTTGATGATGCAAAGAATAACTTGTCAAGGACATGGATTTTCAGCATTGAGTGGAAGATAAAGGTTCTGGAGGAAGCATTGGGAGAACTGAGGAATGTGTGGCAAAAAGGGGAGTCCTTTAAAACTTGTGTTTTATCTACCTTCAAGGATATTCACTACCATCTTTAGGATGAAACTACAGGTGTTTCCTTTTCTCTTCAAGAAATCAAGGCTTAGTTTAGAACCTTTGTCAAGGGTGATCTGTTCAAAGAAGAGTCATTCACTAAGGAGAAGATGAAAGACATTTGTTCTCTTCATTCAACTATTTCCGAGGCTAATAAAGAATATCTGGAGCATACCGAGTTTGATAAAGATATGGAGAAATGTCTAGGCACATGGACACATGCTACTTCCAACACAACAATTCCAAGAGGCATGGAAATAGCAGAAGCATTGAAAATATTTAGGCATTGAATCCTCAAATCAGTGGGCCCCCTCACCATAATCGGATGTCTCTACTTCTAGCTCTTCTTTCTCTTCTTTTATCTCTTCTTTCTCTTCTTCTATTTTTAGTGTTGATCTCTTTGTAATTTAATTAAGGACTTTGTATTATGCATTTCCTTAATTAAATCTTTTTGTTAAAAGAAACGGTTACCAAATGTAACCACTTTGTAAGCTATTTATTGAGCTCTCCTCGCCATTCCAAGGGGCTGGAACTCTGATCATTTTGAAAGTGTAAAAGGACTTAAAGCTATCAATACAGAAGATTTTCCCTTCTTGTTTCTATCTGCATTTATTTATTCCCTCTTACTTGTCTAAAGTTGTTGAATCATTAATCTATTTGCATTAAGAAGCTTTGTATTCTTGTGCATTAAGAAGCTTAGATCCGAATATGTGTCTCACATAACAAGGTATGATTACCCCCAACAATACAGGTTGTTATCGTATAGATGACACAAGCAATAAGTTAATAAAATGTGAAACCCTAAGTGCAAGAGAGAGAGAGAGAGAGGAAAAGACTTAGTTGATTAACACTCTATCGTGGACTCGGTGTTGATCGGGAAACTATCAAGTGGAAGTGAACTATGTCATCGGTGCTCAGATAAATTATGGGATGCACATAACAGAATGGACATGGGTGCCTGGATTAGACAAGGACACCTAGCCGCTCGTGGATCATGCGGAAGCTCGGTCCCTCGATTTTGGAGCGCCGCAAGAGTGTCGCTAATGTTTGTTGTTAGTTGTTTGTATGTCGCACCTTGATCGTCAAGATGCATGTAACCTATAAAAGAGATGTTCACCTACAAAACCCACAAAACCACATCAAATCCAAAAAAGAAAGATGTAATATGGGAGTTGAACTAACCCCGACAATCACGCAACCGAGTGAACTTATAACCGAGCACTGCACTACATCTCATAATCCATGTAGTTCTTGTGAGTGTGTGAAAATGGTGATGCCCTTGTGCAAGATGCACTAGATAACAGGCTAGATTTGTTAAAAGATGCAAATGTGTGTATGGAATAGAATAAACTCCCCTTCCTATGATGTGTATGTAGAAAATGCAATCCTTGTATAGATGCTAGATGGATGCTTTTGAGTGCTTTGGATGCCTTTGGATGCAAGCTTAGGTGATAGATAGTATGCTTAGAGCTTGGTCCCTTATTTTGATCACATAGCTATGTATTTATATGATTCCCTTGGTTGAATTTCATAATTAACAATCAAAGGCCGACCCATAAAAATAAGATGCCTAAAAGATAAAAGAGGCCCAAAAAGAGCGAGTAAGGTAGAAAGAGGTCGAGAGCGCCCGGAGGGGACGAAGACGTCCTGCACCGGCATCCTGGCTAGCATCGGTTTCTGAAGTCATAAAATATAAGAAATTAAATTTCTAAGTGGGTTGTCCAAATAGAAAATAAGAAACAAGGACAAAAGGCAAATGATTGTTGTCAATTACTAGTTTTCTCGCTCGAAATCATGTAAATGCTAGTATGCTTTTAGGACCTAGAAATGTACCGAAGTGCATGATTTTGTGTGTACATTATGCAATAGCTCTATTCAAATTCTACATGGCATAGTCTATTCTAGATGTGTAATGGGTTTCAACCAATGACACTTTTAGACATATACTAGCATGCACCGACCTGGAATCGAGTTCATACACAAAAAGGGAAGCAAACGAAGCGCAAAACATTTTTACAAACAAGCATATTGTCAATTCATTAACAAGCTCAAAAAATTCTCTCATGTTCACAACAAAAGTACAAATTTTTTATGATCTACATTGTACACCTTATGCATATCAAGTTAGCAAAAAAATTGGTCACATCTTTATAAGGAAAAATCACATTGAAAGATCAATCCTTTACGTTATTGTCCTTACACCATTCTCCATGAAGATGGTGATAACATGTGTACTTGATCTTAATCCATACTTGAAATACACCTAGTATTCAATGAAAATATTCATAAGCCTTACTTCCCTCCACTTCTTGAACTAGAACTGATATAACACCCTTATGATTTGGATCCTATACACTTGCATCCCATAGAAAAGTATCATGCCACAGAGGCTTCTTGTAAATGCATCCACTAAGGCACAAAAATATTGTTCCAAATATTCAATACCTATAAATATGTTAATCAATCTTAGTGGTACAACATTTAGCAACTTTAGGTTCAGTTGTTGCAACTAACCAAAGACATAACGAGGGCCATTTATTCTCAAGAAAAATCAAATGATTTGCGCAATGGCCTCATAATAGCTCATAGCCATGCAAACCTCACTCACTCTTCTTGAAAGTTTTGACCTCCTTAGCCTCACACCATCTCACACCATGTATGCATACTCACGAAATCTCATGACATCGACATAAAAGGCTATTACATAGTGTGAAACTCTCACTTTTCTCGTAACTTGTCCAACACCTTGCATCATTGGAAAAATGTCACGCTACCTTTTGGTGTATTTCCTGTGTGTTACCACACATATTTTACACCTACTCTGCATCCATCACAACTTTGTAGCCCCATGTTAGATCATAATGCAACACTTAATTCTTACACAACTTGTACCCTTTACCACACAACACTCGCAACTCCTAGTCTTGTGCTAAACCAGTATGCATTGTTCACAACTCTTGTTATACCACACATAATATTTGGAGCTTTTGTAATGTTTTGTACAATATAACAAAACCTTCACAACATTTCAAAACATTGCAGCCTTGCGATATGTCAACGTACTTCATGGCTTACTTCTTCGCATGTCAATGTTGTCGCAGACTGCAAAGAACCTCTACACTCAACGCTTGTTTGGCGATATGCCATTGCCATGTAGAATGCTAGGTGACACACTCCACACTTGTGCATGTAATAACATCTTGCCAATATGTCGTGCTTTAAGTCGCAATTGTTACTCCTATAATTGTTATTAGTTCTAACTATTGTCTTGTAATCATACATGGTATATATATTATAGCCACACACATGACATCTATGTGTCCATAGAGTCGAAAGAACATACACACATAGTAGAAAGGAAATAGTTAGCATGCATCTTGTAATTGTTTCTCCCGTAATTGTTATTAGTTCTAACTATTGTCATGTAATCATACATGGTATATATATATTATAGCCACACACATGACATCTATGTGTCCATATAGTTGAAAGAACATACACGCAGAATAAAAGGAAATATTAACACGCCATGAGTATTTAATATAAGACACGTGTAATTTTGGATTATTTCACACTAGTCTAAGCAAATTAGTAGTGACACATTACCCCTATGATCACAAGAGTTTGCACTCTTAACCTTATTGTTTTTTGTACATACATATACTTTTCTATTTTGTATATTGAATAGAATTTGCATTTCTATGTATATGTCTCCACATACAAATTTGTTAGTAAACTAATTTGTTTAGATTTTTACTATGCATTCTATGACACACTACTTATGTCCAAGTGTGTCATTATTCAAATAATACAAATTGGTCTTGGGTACCACCACGCATGTTAGCCGTGATGAACATGTCCAATCCATCCCTTTTTAGATGATAATGGAATTTTATAAATGTATCAATTGTGTTTGAAACCATTTTGTTTGGGTCAATTGATGAGAGGAAGTAGATACATGAAACACAACACAAATGCTTTATCAACAATCTTGTAAGACATGTTCAAAATCGTGATAGGGAACTAAATGGTAATAAGTTCGAGGTACCCAACTTTGAGAAAGAACATGATGTAGCGTTGATTGATGAATTTACCGAGGGAATTGGTTTGAACGACTTCTATGTAGAATTTATGTCAATCTTGACTCAAGGTGTCCTAAACAACTTGGCAAAATTCATAGGAAAAATCAACAATTCCATGGGCCTCAGACGTAGATATTTGTGCCAACTTCTTCATGAAGGTCTTGTTTGGATAGTAAACGATCACATGTGGCCCTTTAACTCTTGGAGAGTTTGTAAGGAACTACTTGCAAACAATTTTTAATATCATCCTCACATACTAACGAACCGGATTAAGCGACAAATACATTATGATAGTGAGAAACAAAAGATCGAGGATATCAAGTAATTTAGGGAGTCCCGATTGACATCAAAAATATATCCCGAATGATACAGAGCATGTCATGCCTAAAGAAATCCCGCTCAAATTTTTCCCAAGAGGATGCACATGAGACTTGAAAGGCACGTGAAGTAGAAAGAAACGCAAGAGCGTGTGCACGTAGGAGGAAAGAATAAAGGCAAAAAGGCGCATATGGAGGTGGAAGTAGTGAGGCGGAAGGGCGCAAAGGTTTAACACATGAGGTTTGGAAGGCGAGGAACACACAGAAAAGTGGATAGACACACAAAAAGGATGTTAGGCGTCAAAAAGAGTTAGCGCACGAAGAGACAATAACATGCAAAGGAAGAAAAAGATGAAGGCACACCAAAAGCACACATGAGAATGGAGACGCAAGACGATAGAATGAGCGTGCAAAGATTTTGGAGGAGTCTAGAATGGAAGCAATGGCGCATAAAACATAGAGAACGAAACCTAAGCGTAAAAGGCACAATAGAGTTGATAGAGTGAATAACATGTGTTAGGCCCATCTAATCACATAGTTGATAGTGAGAAGTCAATGAAGGGCCAATCGTAGAGAATCCAACCACCGAATGATGTGGCATGACAGGGGGTGGCTAGATGATGATAAGGTGGATAGGGGCATTTATTGTCCCAAATTCAAATTTGGATCTAAGAGGAAAAATGTTGGACGTGTGGCTATAAAAGGAGGCGAGTTCGTCGTTTTGAGGTTCGGTGAAAAAGGAGAGAGGCAAGTCATCATGTGAAGGTGAGAGCGGAAAGAGAGGGACTTAGAGAGAAAAGGAGGTCGAGAGTAGGCCATTGAGTCAAGTGTAAGATAATCGGTTTGGGTAAGTCCTTAGGAGTTCTCGAGTCCAGTACAAACTACATGAGAAGCATTGTAAGCTTCATAAAGAGCAAGTCTTTGTAGATGTCATAAGGCACTTTTCCATTAATATATGTCTAAAACTTTAGTTCAAGTATTTTGCGTGACTTTGTAGGTTGTTAGTGTAGGATTTATTTTCCTCTCTTTATTTGTATTATCCTACTCGGGATATTCCACCTCACTTGGAGTTTCCCTACACTTATGGGATATGTTTGCTTAGGTGTACACTTGACTACACTATTCTAGGTGTTGGTTACCACTTGACTACATTATTCTAGGTGTTGGTTACCACTTGACTACACCATTCTAGGTGTTGGTTACCACTATTCTAGGTAGAGATTGTCATGATTCTAGGAGGTTACACATTCACCTCTTATATGTACATCTCTTGCATTATTCTATTTGATCGTATTGAGTTGGAGTTATTTTTGTGTTATTGCAATTATCTCTCTTGTATTTTCGTAATTTGCAGTCTTGTATGTCTACTTTGTTTTGTCTTGGAACAATTCATGTTTCACATTCTTCGAACCATCGATCCATGGTGCTTCTCCAATATAGGATTGTGTGGGGAGAACCCCACCCATCATCACCTAACTCTATCAACTACTTGTTTGGATCTTATGAAGGATAAGCATTATTTGGAAACATGGTCCCCAATTTGTAGCTAATGCATACGGCGCAAATTTGGCACCATGGGTTCAATAGGCCTCTTCAACCTTGAGCTTGTCAGACCCCATTTGACAATGTTTTTTTAAAATAAAATTCTTATTAAGCGAAACTCCAATTCATGTGAGGAATGAATGAACTCATAGTATGATGCTTCATGGGACTTATAACAAAATAAAATCTACTTGTTTTTAACAAATCCGGAGGATCAAGGAGTCTACGAGATAACATTTTCACTAGGTGATCTACCCCAACATTCATTTGATGCAGAACAAGTCTACTCAGGAGTAAGATGGACAATGTTAAGGTAAAATTGGCACTTAACCTTTTTACCTAATGTGTCAACCACTCAATACAAAATTGCATAGGAGATGATTAGATAAAATTGCTCTCAAAAATCTCATTTATAGAGCAATCCAAATTATTTGCAAAGGAGAAAAGGCTTAGCATTAGAAGAAAAACCTTATCTAATATTTTCACAACCTTGTCATTACCCCGTATGTGGCTAGTAAAACACGGGGTAGAGGAGTGATGTTATTGGTGGTATACAAAAACCATGCCTCTTTCGTTAACGCATTAGCACATTAGGAGGAGCTCCTCTTTGTTGTCTATAGTTTTGACCATGTTGAAAAACCACAAATTTAAGTCGAATCTAGAAGTGTGTCGATAATTCACCCCTGGAACATAACCCTTCAACAACATTAATGAAGGCGTAATTGTTGGCAATTCCGAGGAAACAACCATCAAAATAAAAAAGGGTCCACAAAACCCAATGAGTGGTGTCACAACCCCAACCGATAACATGAGGAGCCAAGTCTAATGCAATCAGTGTAACCAGATCCTCCACTTCCATTGTCATGATTGGACACATGACACAATGCTCCCAACCAAATAGATCCGATGCCAAATGAAGTAAAAACTCAAAGAGTTTTAACTTCTTCAAAGGACAACACTTGTCATGTTTACAACATATTGACAAGTATCTCTAACCTTCAACATATGGGACAATTCTCTAAGGTCACATACATTCCAAGAATAAACTATCATTGAGAAACATGTAGGTTCATGTTGCTCCCATCTTCCATGCCATCTTTCACGATGACTTCGTTGTTCGCTTCAAAGTGTCATGGTTGTTTAAAGCTCTCCGTAAACAATTGCATCACATAATACCTAGACCAAAAAATCCGAAATAAAGATTTCATTAAAGTTATAAAGACAATTTCAAGAGAGCCACTTCATTGTGACATAAGTATAAGGGAGAGGAGCCATTCTTTGAGCGTTACCCAATAGTTGTGAGGGTTCTTGTCTTCTTGGGCTCCACTTTTAGAATATTAAAATACTAAAATTTGAATGAAACAAATCTAAAATATGTACATTAATTCTCCAAAACCAATGTAATATTTCTTTTTATTTGTGCTATCATGACCATGTCATTGGTAGGGTACGCACATCATTTTAAAAGAGTAAATTCATAGAAATAAGATCTCCAATATTTCATATATTGAACAATAAATGTATTACACAAGTGCATTTTTGATTGTAGTTAATCCCAAGGCAAAATTCAAATACATCTATCATATCAATGACAGACAAATTTTAATAAGTTTATAGCCTTCTCTACCCACTATAATAAATGTATTAATGACATATTCAAGTACATTCCTGGACCAAATAAGAAATATCTGTTGTCAAATATTGGACCAAAATCAATGACATGCCAACTCAAAAGGCACCATTTTCAAATATACATTGTTTTAAAAATAGATATGCACTCATCAAAGACTCGTCCACTTTCCCTCCACTTTCCATAATGCCTATATGAAGTACCTGTAATAAATAACAACCATTGTGATTGTGAGGCTCAAGAAATACAAACTGCAGTTTATTAAATTCAAATAATATAATTGAAAGACCAGTCATTCAAAATTGAATTCAAATCTAGCCATTGGATTATTGCATCTAAAAGATTGATCCACACCATTCAATTTCAACCAATTAAAAGAAAACACACGGATCAATCACTACTAGTGATTCTATCTTTAAGTATAAATTCAATTCACTACCTAGTTGGCTAAAATAAAATTTCACTCAATAAACTAAATTGAGTGAGACTGCCACAAACTACTGCACAGGTACCACATTGTATATGTTTCATACTATATTTGTATAAGTATGATATTTTATTTTATTTGCATTGATATTTATTTAAAATTTACCATTATTCTATGATTCTATTTAGTTTTTATTATGAAAACGCAGTCCATACATGATATTCTATTTAGTATTTCCACTTTGTAAACCTATAGCTTTATCTATGAAAATTGAACATTTATAATCTTTGGAAAGTCAATTAGTTTCTTGTAATGATAAAGAGGTTATAAACATGTAACTTTTTCTATGAAAATTAATATATGTCTTTACAAAGTCCACGCCATTTTCCTGCAACAATAAAGAGGCTAAGAAAATTGTTTTTGAGTAATTTACATTTGTTCACCATCCCCTTCAAACAAAAAAATCAGAACTAGAAGAGCTTCAACATTTCCCATAAACCAGAATTAATCATGTTTGAATGTGAGGGTTGAAGTCATATAAAATTAGTTTATGTTTAAATTATATTAGCATTGACATGCATATTTGATTGATAATAGTGATCTATTCTGAAACTAAATACATCTTAGAATCTCAAATTATGATTTATCTTAGTAAAGGAAAATCTATAAATTATTTAGTACTACATCAAATGTTTTACAATGCGTTGCAGTATAAGAAAGTTCCTAGAAAGTTGAAGTAAATACTAAAACACCGAATACATCAACGCCTTGGTACATTTCCTTGCTCTCAACTATCCATTTTTGGCCCTCATCTTTGAAGTAAGTATTTTTTAAAGCATAGATGTTATGTTTGTGGACCCTGTTTTATGTTAGAGTGTGTTACACCTTCTATGTGTTACATTCAGGTAGTTTTATGGCGGTCCCATGGGTAATGGGTAACCGTTATGGGTTGTTTTTGGGCCCATTGTTTTTCAGTACCCATTGTTTTGCTACCCACAGTTTTGATACCCACGGTTTTGTATCAAACTACTTAAGTAATTGTCTATTTATATGGTCTTATGCATATGATAGATAGACAAAAAAATGTATTGTAGATGTGCTTTGAATTCGGGTGTGAATTATGTAGAGTTTGTTGAGCATAGTTCCAAACGGATCTGGGTATTGTATTGAGAGAGTGGAGGCTTGTAATAAAATCTGAGCAAGTGATTCTTGGTGGACGTAGCCCATATTGGGTGAACCACGTTAAATATTGTCTCTCTGTGTTATGTTATTTATTCTGCACTTTTATTTGAGATTTGTAATATTTTCTGCATATTAGTTTCTATTGTTGCGATTATGTAAGGATTATTCCGCATATTTTATCTCTTATTTCCTATCAATTGGTATCGAGTGAGGTTTGGTTTCTTTGAAGTGTTGAATCGCAAGAAAAAAATTTAGCTTGAGTGGGAGTTATGGCGGATGATAGAAGATCTAGGGTTGATAAATTCAACGGGCGAATTTCGATCTTTGGAAGATGCGAGATGGAAGATTACCTTTATCGGAAGGATCTTTATACTCCGTTGTTCGAGAAGGTGAACAAACCCTCGAGTATGACAGAGATGCGGAATGGGATTTGTTGGATCGGAAGGCACTTGGAATGATCCTACTGTGTCTTCATCTTCGGTATTATTTAATGTTTCAAAGGAAAAGACGACAAAAGATCTAATGGATGCATTAGGAAGTTGTATGAAAAACCCTCTCGCCTCTAACAAGATATATTTTTAATGAAAAAGTTGTTTAATATGAAGATGTCTAGAATAATTCGATGAGCAGATCATTTAAATGATTTCAATACGGTTGTGAATATGCTTGCTTCAGTTCTGATAGAATTTGATGAAGAAGTTAAGGCTTTATTAATTGTCATGCTCTTTTACCTAAAAGTTGGAATAACCCGGTAATGGTGGTAAGCAACTCGGTTCTAGCTAACTCGAAGTTGAAGTTTGAGGATGTTGCATGGGTGATTCTAAGCGAGCGAAATGCGAAGAAAAAGCTCCTGGGAATCTTCTACTTCGGGAATGCGTTGACAAAGTGGAAACTAGAGGGAGAGAGAAGAATGGAAGAAACCGTGAAAAATCGAAAGATCGAGGCAAGGTCAAAATCCAAGAGCAAGATTGTATGTTGAAGCGTGGAAAGTCTAGGCATGCAAAAATGACTCGAGAGAGCTTCAAACAAGAAAAAACAAGAAAAAAACAAGAAAGGCAAATGTGGCATCGGGTAATGTATGTCGGATGCCTTGATTCTTTTCTTTACATAATATTACTTGAATCTTGGGTTTTAAATTCAAGGGCTTCTTTTCATGCTACTCCACATAGGCATTATTTTGTTAATTATGTTCAAGGGGATTTTGGGCATGTTTTTCTTGGTGATGATGAGCCTTGCAGTATAGTTAGAAAAAATTCATTCGTCATTTATGATGCGAATGGGAATACATGGCTATTGAAGGATGTCGGACATGTGCCTACATTAAGAAAAATTTGATATCGGCGGGATAATTGGGAAGTGATAGTTGTCTTGTGATATTTATAGCTGACTCTTGGAAGGTTACCAAGGGTGCTCTTGTGGTGGTAAAAGGCAAGAAGGTTGGAACCTTATTTTTATCCACCGATAGTACTAATGATTGTAATATTGTGGCTTCAAATGCGAGATACAACATTATGGCACTATAGGCTCGATCATATGAGCCATAAATGCATGGACATCATAAAGAAAAATTTCCTGGATATATAGAAACAAGTTTGGATTTCGTGAGAATCGCATATATGGGAAACCTAAGCAAGTAAGGTTTCTCAACGCTGACCTACGAAGAAAGAGAGTAAGTTAGAAGTGAGTACATTCGATGTGTGTGGGCTATCTCGGGTATCATCTCTTGGGGTTCAAGTTATTATGTTACTTTTATTGATGATGCAACAAAGAAAGTTTAGGTTTATTATATTAGAAACAAATCGATGTATTTGATACTTTTGTTAAATGAAAAGCCTTGGTAGAGAATGAAACATGTCTTAAGTTAAAATGTCTCGGATCGGATAATGGAGGAGTATTGCGTGAATGAATTTGATGATTATTGTTAAGAATGGAATCCGCAGCAAAAAGACGGTTCCGAAAACTCCGCAGACGAGAATGGGATATCGAAAGGATGAACAGAACAATAATGGAACGTGTTAGGAGCATGATGATACATGCGGGACTACCTCTTTCTTTTTGGGCGAAGCGGTGAGCACAACATGTGTACTTAATAAACAGAGGACCCTCAAGTGCCTTAGATGGAGGCATACCCGAGGAGGCTTAGTATGGTAAGAAAGTTGATTATTCATTTCTTAGAGTCTTTGGATGTGAGGTGTTTGTTCATATAGACAAGGATGATAGGACCAAGTAGAGACTAAATAAAAAAATGTACTTTCATTCGTTATGGTGGTGATGACTTTGGATATAAATGTTAGAGTATTAAGGACAAGAAAATCATTCGATCTAGAGATGTGGTCTTTAATGAGAAAGTCATGTATAAGCAAAGCGGCGATTGCGGGAAAACAGGGGAAGAATCTAAGAAAGAATATGCAATGGTAGAGGATCTTACGGATGGGAAAGTGACACATGAATCGCCAAGAACCCCTCAACATGAACCCCAAACTCCTATATTGAGGAGGTCTTCTAGGTTAAGAAGAGAACATGAACGTTTTCTCCTTCTCTTTATTATTTATTACTCACCGATAGTGGAGAGCCAAAGAGCTTTGATGAAGCAATGCAGGTAAATGCTAGGAAGAAGTGGGAGCAAGCCATGGATGAGGAGCATAAGTCTCTCATGGAGAACCGGACTTGGGATTTGGTGAAGCTACCTAAGGCAAAAGAGCATTGCGAGAACAAGTGGGTGTATAGAGTTAAAGACGAAGGAGGAAAAAAAATATAAGGCCCGGTTGGCGGTAAAAGGGTTTGCAGAAACAAGGTATAGATTTTGATGAGATTTTTTTCCCGTAGTAAAAATGACTTCTATCGAATGTTCTTGGAATAGTGGCGTGAAAAGACTTGCACTTAGACGAGCTTACATGTAAAGACTACATTTTTCCATGGTGATTTGGAGGAGTATATATGCGGCAGACCTAGGAAGGATATGAAGTCAAAGGTAAAGAGAAGATGGTGTGCAAACCGAAGAAGAGTTTGTATGGCACAAACAAGCTCGACGTCAATGGTATAAGAAGTTTGATAGCTTCATGATGGAGCGAGGTTATATTAGATGTCATTCGACCATTACGTGTATACAAAGAAATTTGATGATGGAAGTTATATTATCATGTGTTTATATGTTGATGACATGTTGGTTGCAAGTAAAAACATGCGAGAAATAAAAGTACTCAAGAAACAGCTAAGTGAATCCTTTGATATGAAGGATTTGGGGGTAGCAGACAAATCCTTGATATGAGGATAACTCGGGATAGGAAGGAACGGACGCTGACTTTATCTCAGGAAAAGTACATTAAGAAGGTATTGGATAGGTTTAACATGCGGGATGCTAAACCGGTTGGAACTCCTTTGGCGGGCCATTTTAAGTTATCAAAGGAGCAGTGTCCCAAGACAGAGCAGGAAAGAAACCAGATGTCCATGGTACCTTACTCATCAGCGGTTGGCAATTTGATGTATGCTATGGTGTGCACTAGGCCCGATATTGCCCATGCGGTGGGAGCATGTGAATAGATTTATGAGTGATCCGTAAAGAGCATCGGCAGCGAGAAATGGATCCTTCGATATTTGAGAGGGACCATGGGGACGATTTTGTGCTACTGATGGATCGACACCACTTTACGTGGTTATGTAAATCGAGATATCGGCTGGAGATGTTGACAGCGGAGAGAGCACGACAGTTATATTTACACTGTAGGTGGGACAAAGCAGTGAGCTAGATTTCACGACTACATAAGTCGGTGGCTTTATCAACCACGGAGGTGAGTATGTTGTTGCCACGAGAGAAGCAAGCGAAGAGATGATTTGGTTCTGACAATTCGCTTGAGGAGTTGGGGCATAAGCGGAAGGAATGTAAGTTGCGTAGTGATAGTCAGTGCTATACACCTAGCTAAAAACTCGCTTTCTACTCGTGTGACGAAGCATATACAGGTTGAGATATCACTTCATCGGACAACTTTGGAAGAAGATAAGTTGAAGTTGGAGATGATTCATACCAAATAATCCTGCAGACATGATGACCAAGGTGGTCACAAGGATAAACTAAAGCTATGTTCGGTTTTGGTTGGTCTTCGCGGATGACAATGAAAGGTTAAAAACTTGCTCGGTGAAAATCGGTCTCGAATGGGAGATTGTTATGTTTGTGGAGTATGTTTTCATGTTAGAGTGTGGTACACCTTCATATGTGTTACACTCGAATATTTTTACAACGGTCTCATGGGTAATGGGTAACCGTTATGGGTTGTTTTTGGGCCCATGGTTTTGGTACCCATTATTTTGATACCCACGGTTTTTTACCCATTGTTTTGATACCCACGGTTTTTGCCCATTGTTTTGATGCCCATGGTTTTGATACCCACGGTTTTGTATCAAACTACTTAAGCAATTGTCTATTTATATGATCTATGCATATGATAGATAAACAAGAAAATGTATTGCAGATGTGTTTTGAATTCGGTGTGAATTACAGTAGAGTTTGTTGAGCATAACTCCAAACAGATATGGGTATTGTATTGAGAGAGTGGAGGCTTGTAATAAAATCGAGCAAGTGATTCTTAGTGGACGTAGCCCATATTGGGTGAACCACGTTAAATATTGTCTCTCTGTGTTGTGTTATTTATTCGCACTTTTATTTGAGATCTGTAATATTTTTTGCATATTAGTTTCTACTATTGCGATTCTGTAAGGGATTATTCCGCATATTTTATCTCTTATTTCCTAACAATAGACACTAACATCAAATGGTTGTACTTCCACTATTTTTTGGTAAATTTAATAGTTCTACTTTGTTTAAATTTGTAATTTGCATGGGAGTGACACTTTTTTTATTTACTGTAGGTGTTTATTGTCATCATGAGGAGAAGGCAACTACCTAGGAGAGTAAGACCAGCTAGTGCCAAAACTAGGGGAGTCAGATTTCCACCAAGTCAAGAACATGAAGAAGATGCCAACAATACATTAGTTGAAGATGCCAACAATTCGAACTTCATGATGAAAACAACCAAGCAACAAGAGGGAGACCTTCAACTAAAAGAGTCACAATACCGAGAAATGATTGGAACAAATCTAATATGGATAGTGCCATGAAAGATGTTGAAGAAAATGGATATTCTACATGTTCTGCTGCAAAAAATGGGGTATACCAGTGAGCACTCTTACTTCTTGGTTGATGGGTCTCACCACGACCAAAAGAAAGGGCCCACCAACAATTCTTACTGATGAAGAAGAACTCGAGTTAGTGAGTTGGTGTCAAGAAATGGCGAACATGGGCCGCGGTAGAAATTATACAACTTAAGGCATACGTGGCACAAATATGTGAAACTAGGGCCAACCCTTTTACGGATGGTCTGCCTGGTAAATCATGGTGGGATGGTTTTAAGAAAAGACACCCAGAACTTACATTGAGGACAATTGAAGGCCTTGATAAGGATCGAGCAATGTGTCTTAGGCCATCAATTGTCAATTCTTTCTACATTACATTGTCCAAGGCCTATGAGGGAAATCCATATGGACCAAACAAAATATGGAATTGTGATGAGACTGGATTACAGGCTAGAAGGAACTGCGGTATGAGAGTACTTGCTAAAAGGGGCAGCAGAAGTGTCCCTTACATCATTCCAAAAAGTAGGGAATGGATTACCATATTATGTTGTGTAAACGCTGCCGGACAAAGCATTCCAGGATTCTATCTTTTTAAGGGGAAGAAACAATTACATAACTACATTGTAGGTTGTGAGCCTGGTGCATGCATGGCAACACAACCTCATGCATGGATGACTAAAGATTTATTCATGAAATGGCTACATCACTTTGCAGCATCTATACCCGGTGGTGTATCTCTAACAAATAGGCATTTACTGATTTTTGATGGTCATGGTTCACATGTTGCTTTGGGAACAATTCAAGAGGCAAGAAGTTTGGGAATAGATTTGTTGACATTGCCTGCACACACCTCTCATAGACTACAACCATTGGATGCTCCATTCAAATCTTACTTCAAGGAAGAGAGACGAAAATGGATAACTGAGAAACATGGAATAGATATCAAAAGGGCAGAATTAGCAGAGTTGGGAAGTAAGGCATTCAAAAAGGCTCTTACATCTAAAAACATTAAATCAAGTTTCAAAAGGACAAGTATCTGGCCTCTAAATCCAAATGCATTGAATGAAGACATGGGACCTAGTAGAACATTTGACACATCTTTTCAAGATGAAGTAGGTGCAACAGAAAATATGTTACAGCTAGCTGGGGTTGGTTTGGAGATTGGGGAAGATGTTGAGATGGTGCCTAACACACAACTAGGCCAAAAATTAGAAGTTCAACATATTGATATAGACTTAAATGACTGTATTGATAAGCAATCAACAAGTCCAATTGAGAGAAGTCAATTTGAAGAGCCACTAACTATGCCCACACAAGCTAGCCCTCCTGATTGGATGAAAGAAGCTGCTTTCAATCTAGGTGTAAACTTGAACTTTAATAATGAAGAAGTGGCAAGAAAGGATTCAAAAGGATCAAGAAAGAAGGGAGGAGGAGTTTGAGAAGGCAAGAAGAGAGTTGGAAAGGCAAAGGATACTAAACAGTTCAATTAATCCTTTGCATGAACAACACCCATTATTAAGGGAGTTGATGGCCATACATTGCCCCCAATTAGTGTCTGCAAATAAAATTTCACTTGGAGCGACTACTTCTGCAAATTCTGATTCATTCCCAACTACCCCTATGAGAGATGTCAACATGGGCAGGCAGCTACCAACTTCTAACACCCCTACATCAAACATTACTACAGATTCACTAGTGCCCTTCCCTGGTTTTGGGTAGTGATATTGTAGTAAGTTTTTAAGCTTCGGTAAAGGCTCAAGTTTTTGTATTTTGTAACAAGAATTTCAATTCAAGAACAACATAAACCTGGTTCTGATAGTTATATATGGCTAGAACATGATCTTAAAATGTATTATCTAGTAATGTAGCACCTCAGTATATTTTTGTAATGGACACATGCTTATAATATATGTAATGAAAATGATGTATTTGGAAGTTAATAGCTTACATGGAGAACTGCTCTCAATTATTATTTTCGTGCCAATAGCCATTTTTATTCTAAATATTTCAATTCTTGTTTATGTCACTAAAAACAAAAACATCACTAACAATATTTAATGGAAGAAAATAAAAAATGCAACAATTTGATTTCTATCATTGTCTCAATGAGTGGAGAAAACTCACCTTTCTAGGTATTGTAGCTTCCTCTTTGATATTTTACAGCAGCGACATTGGAATTTTTGTCAGCATCAAAATTTATTGAAAGATAACAACAAGATATTAGCATGTTATAATGTTACTGTAATTTAGAAAAAAATCTTTAAGAGGAAATTGAGCTCTTGCGTTTAAAGAATCAACAAAAAAATTCCAGGAGGATTATATGTGTTAATAAACACAATTATCAAACAAATTTTCCAGCCTTCCACACGGCCTCACCTTGTTCACATGTCAAAAAAAGACACAGTTGCATATTATTTGCGAAGAGCTACTCTTTTCTGGCTTGATCTCTGCTAAAATGACATTTTTATACATAAAAAACAACAAAACCCATCTATTAGAAAAACAGTCAAAGATTTTAAAGGTCAAGCAGCTGTATAAAACTGTGAAACAACATTAAGTTGAAATCCAAAACACCCAGATGAAGTTTTCTGTAAATTCACCGCATAAAAATCTTCAGCGATGGAAACAATTACCTTATAATGTAGAGGTTGCCCACAACGAAATGGATAGAAAATCATCAGTTGCAGGAAGAGGCACTTCCCACTTGAATAAAACATTAGCAATCTACAGGTTAATGCAAAGAAAAAACCGTCCAAACTCATTCTTCTCGCATTCTTGAAAAATAATGGAGGAATCGTAAACAAGAAGCTAACTTTGAGTGCATGTACATAGTATATTAATGTGCAATAAATGGTATTTAAATGTACATGCATTGGAGCTGTTCGATGAATTAAACGCGGATACATGTATGCATCACACGCCAACAATATTTAATTAGAAAATCAAATCCCTGAAATTTGGTGGAGCAGATGTTAGTTACACGGTAATTTAAAGTGAAATGTGGGGTCTTAATGTGGCATGTTTTCAACCGCCTATAAAAACTGCTGTCAAACAGATGCGTTGGATTGTAAGGAGATTCCGTGTCAAATTCGGTACTCCTTTTATTTGGGTAGAAGATTTTTAGCAAGAAATATTCTGTAGGCATCGTTTGAGATAAATTTGATTTCCTTCACGTGGATCCTCCAAAAAGATTTAACCCTGCAAAGTTTGGGCGCTTGAAGAATGGCTCCTCTCCCATATTAGCATCAAAATCATGGTATATTGAGTGTATATCTTGCCGCGCACCAATTAAAATAATAAAACTTTATAGAAGAAAAAACAAAATTAGACTCTGAACGTTTAACCTTTCCATTCATGTTCTTCTTGAAATGCCTTTTCTACGTGCTAGAGAATTTTTCGTTTTCGATATGATTAAATTAAGCTTCAGGAATTCTCTCTTCCAATGATGCCGACTCTTCATTTCTTGCAGAAATTTCACACTTGGATTACAAATCGCCAATCAAATTGGTAAAAATTCCATCCATACCGCTATTTCAACAATCTTGTGGCGCAGTCAATTGTCAATAACAGCATTTTCTTTTTAATTTTGAGTTTACAACTACTTCACAGGTACGCTTTTCTTTTGGGTAAATTTCAAGCAGTGAGAACTGCAATCTCTTTATACACACGAAAATTCATTTTATTAAATCTTAATCTGCAAAAATCGAACTGGGCTCTGCAAATTCTACTTCTTTTTGCTTACTGGGTTTTTCAAAATAATTTTCTTTTACTTAATTCAAATCTGCAGAGATTGAACTGGATATTGCAAAACCAGGTAAATTTTATATGTTTTAATCTCTTACGGTCTATTAATATCAGAAAAGAGATTCTGTGATCGATTTACAATGTTCAATTATATAGAGTAGCACTGGAAGACAAATAAAAAAGAGGCGATATTATGTATTTCAGGACAGGTATACAAAAAGAAAGAATTGGGTTTTCCAAAGTAAATAGGAGTTCCACAGAAGCTTCTCTGTGAATTTTGAACCGTCATAAGTGGGCATGAGAATTGTAAATGAAGGGGCAACGATAGGGTTAAGTTTATAATTTTTAAAAAATAGGGCTAGAAAATGTCTGTATCATTTTAGGGTTGATAATTATTTAGGTACAAAAATTTATAGATAGATGATTTGTAATTTCATTTTTCATTCCGAGCTTCAACAACACTAAAATATATGCTACAGGTACAGCAGAGTTTTCAACTGTTTCTGGCAGTTGCATCCAACAACAAAAGTCAGTCTGCGAATTCTTGGGGGCATTCTGACCTTAGCTTGTTTGAGCAACCTTAATAAAAATTACCCATGGATTCTCTGGAAAGTCCTTCAGATAGATCAAAACCTCCATCATCTCTGTCAGATTTGTCACCTTTTACATCTCCTAGTAGTCGTCCTGTCAACGAATTAAACTGTATGCCTTCTCCATCATCTTTGATGACTGCTTCTCCCATCACCCCTTTCAAGGGATGCAAAACTCAAAAAAGTAATCCACTTTCAAGTCCATCTGTTCCTCACAATGATGACATCCCTGAAAAAGAAGAACCTACAACTCCAGAGCACAGACCAATCTTTTCAACTCCCTTAAACACTAAAGAGCTCAGTGCAGCACAAAAGAAATCTAGTCCAAAAAAGTTGTTGAAGAATCAGGATATAGCTGTCTTTTCTCCACAGCTTTCAGACTGCAAACAGAAAACAGACAGAAAATCTCAACGTGAATCTCCTGCAGGTAAGAGGCAATGTGATATTCAATTTTCCCGATTCTGCAAAATCCGTGGCAATTCTGAAAATTTAATGAAACATTTGTTCATCCTTTCACTCAAAATGCATGTATTATATTCTTTTATGTCTACACCACATTATAGGTTATTGCCTGTAAAGACAATGTCGAACTTGTTCAGTTGATGGAAGTTAATACAGTTTTACCATTCCAGCCCCAGGTCAAACTCATCCAACTCAAACTAGAAATTCAAATGGTCCAAGGCTCCTGATTGATAGACACTACAAAGTGGAACGACTATAGGCACAAGTCACGTTGACCAGGGAAATAATTATCCCAAAGGAAAATGAATTATACCAACAAAAGAGCCAGCACTTGTTAAGTCCTCAATTTTATAAAAAAAAAATTAATTTCATTAGGAGATCAACAATGGCACTCCCATGGATACACACCCGAAGAAACCACTGATAATATCCTTGACAAGTAAACTCATTCATGATATGGAGTGTTGATTGAGTTAATTATAGAGGATGAAAAGTTGGTTAATCCTTGGGATAATTCCCAATGATTAAGTCAGAATGTAAAAGGGCTTATTGTTCCTTCCAAAATGCTAATGGCGAGGAGAGTGAAGACTAGTATTGAGGATTTCAATATTGTTTGTTTACATACAGTTAAGTGTGTTAGGTTTATGCTGCAACTTCGCTTAAATTATGATCGAAATGATCACTACTGTCTTACTTTTAATCATACACAAGGAGGTGTCCTTGATTGAAGCTAGAAAAGCCAAAGGAGCTCAAATCAGAGCATTTCTCCATGGGACTAAAGGAGGGAATTAAATCACTAAATTCTTCTCAGGACCTCAAACAACAATAGAAATAGGAGGAAATCATTTCCCTTACATGTATGATGTAACAAATTGAAACAATGCATTTATCCATAGGATACTCTTAATGCAAAGGCACAGATAAAGAATCTGTTTTTCAATCCTCTTTTATGCATTGGGAAATCCCGTTTCGTGCTCCCTTGTTGGGTGATCACTTTGACTAATTTTATTAACAAAATCATATGCTTCACGTGTTCTACCCTTTTTATAATAATCATATCGAATGGCATTATGAGTGATGATGCAAGGAGTGATACCTGAATCCATCATTGCAGAGAAAATCCTCCAAGCATCTTGCATAAGACCCTCTTTGCAGTATGCACTGATGACAGAATTTCAGGATACAACATCTGGCTTCATGCCAACCACTTTTATATCTTTCAATATAGATTCTGCTTTCTGGCACTTCCCTTGACTATCATAAGTACTAATCAAAGAATTATGTCACCAAATCCGGTTTGCACCCATTTTGCTTCATACTATTTAATACTTCAAGAGCATTATCAGTCGAGTGATGTTCCCATATATGCATATCATTATCATGAAAGTGGCAAGTCTTTGAAAATCCATGTCTTTTCAATTCCAAAAAGCATTTTCCGTCTCCTTTAACAAATTACATTTTCTATCTGAGTCAAATTCTTGTATATCCCCTGCTAGGGCATTCAATCACTCTAAATGATTACCATCTACATAAGCATCTTTATTTGGTTCATAACCTTTGTCACATATATCTCTAAGAATAGTCTCTGCATCCTTACAGTGCCATTTTCTAGACAATGCATTTACAATGGCATTGCAAATCAACATATTGGGAGCGAATCCTGCTTATAACATTTCACTGTTGCTAAGCATGCTTAACTGATCCACATCTACCATAAGCCTTAATCAGGGTATTAAACATGTCTCGATGTGGATAGACTCCAGCTCCCCTCATTTCCTTAAACACCATCAACGATGGAAGTGTATTGCCTTATCTATCTGCTATAGATAGCTTTCTTCACCAATCCTATAATGGTTATTTTCATGAATTCTATCATCTTATAATAACAGAACTGCACTGAGTAGCAGAGAAGTACAATCCCCATTTTGAAATGATACGTAGTACTCTGAATGTTAATACTTAATGAACTTTACGAAATATCAGGCTACTAATCTGGTAATATATAATTGCATGCGTGATATTGGCATTGGAGAGACTCAAACATAGCATCTTACATTACTGTCTCTTCAGGAAATAATCCTAAGTTGAATTTCTGGTCTTAGTGATAGTTTATGTTGGTGAATGTCTCACCCCAGTTGTCATTGTTTATAAATTTTGCATTGTTTTTATTATTAGGAAATACAAGTATTCAGAGTTCCTTGCTCTTTTGCAGCACTAACCTCACTTCTTGCTGTTGAAAAGCAATAATTGTATCAAAACATGAAGTATTCTGGCCCTAATGCACTTCCTTGGTGGTAATCCATCCTCAGTCGTCTTTGTCCAAGATACATAACTTGTATATTGCTTCTATCATTAGGAAGTATCATTTCAGAGGTTTTTTTGCTTTTGGTGGTTCAAACCTCACTTTCTACTATTGAAAATTTGATATCTTTACTAGTATTCTTTCATTGCATGAATTTGATTTTATTGTGTTGGAAAATTGAAATGTTGCCTTTGTTACTAGCATAATGATCATGATCATGAATTAAAAATAGTAGTGATTTTTAGTTTTCACATTTTTGCTTTTGTTATGCAAATTAAACATGCATGCTCCTAGTTTTTAAGAGACAAGAGAACATACCAATTTGACACGGGTATTATTGGCTCCAAATTTTTTTGTACAAATTCCCGTGCAGGGTAGTTATCGAAGGGTTACGAGTCTTTTAATATGTTTCCTGTTTGCAGTTATGCCCTCAATCCAAATGTCTAATTTGTGGAAGACTACACTTGGACAGCTTTATTAGTTGTTTTTAGAGCAAGCCCTGATTTTGTATGTTTACTACGGATCGCAATATATATTTCCTCTTAAAGAGTTTTTACTTACTTTTTCTAACCATGTTGTCTTCATCATTTCAGGCCGTATAAGTCATTTGGATCTTGACTGTTGAGGCCACAATTCAAATAAAAGAGGTCTTATTATATGAATGTGGAAAGAAGGGCAACCTCTCCTTGTCTTATATTTTCAATGAGAATCTTGAATGTTCGGCCACTATTCTAATAACAAGAGGCCTTCCTATATGAATGTGGAAAGAAGGGTGAACTGTCCCTGTAAAGGGTGAACTGTCCCTGTAAAGAGTGACCTTCATTATCTATTAATTGTTTAGTTAAATGCAATTAACATCTTTCAGTAATTTATGGGGCAACTTTTGGATTGTTACGTGGAGATTCTTTATATTGAAAGATGTGTCATGAAAACAATCGTAGATGCACACCAATACTTGCCAGCCTCAAGTCAATTTGTTGCTGGCTTTAATATAATGCCTTAGATAATACTGTTTGCTCCTGTGACATGATGAAGCATATTACCTTTGATAATATGGGTTGTAATTATTATGTTGTACAGTCTCTGGATTAAAATAACAATTTTTCTTTTCGTGAAATCCTGTCTCTCTAAATATGAAAGAATCTGACACCCTTGTAGCTTGCCTTACATAACCAAGGTATAAAACTCAAATCACTTCAGATCTCTTCAATTCTGGAACCAACTTTCAGTACATTTCAATAAGAAGTCCTTGAGGCAGAGCTGATGACGTTAGATGTGCCGCTATTTCACAAGTTTGATCTTTCTGTGCTTCTGCTTATCGTTTCCTTCTTGTCCAATGTTGGGCTTAGTTTAAAAACTAGACTTTAAGAAAATTTGCTTGGGAAACTAGGTTTCTTTCTTGTCCAATGTTGGGCTTAGTTTAAAAACTAGACTTTAAGAAAAATTTCTTGGGAAACTACGTTTCTTGGGCAATTCTTAGTTGGTCGCCAATTCTTGAAAATGGTTTCTTTGACTTTCTTCGTTGTTTTCTGCTACTAACGGATTTGCTTGAGCTGAATCTTCTTGCTCGACTGAATCATCCTTGCTGATCTTGGATTTCTTGTGTTATGGTGGGTCTTATTTTCGTCCCATAGTCATTCTCTTCTCCTTGTTTTGCTAGTTTCTTATAAATGAAATTCCAGTATTCAGCTAATTGTTTGTGCTCCAAATAATCCGCACATATGTCATTCTATGTTCCTTGTTCTTCTGTAATATTGGAGTTAAACAGGGTTGTCTTTAATCCCACACCCTCTTCAAAATATACACGGACTAGAAAATTCCTACAAAATGCGGGATGCACTGAGATCAATCTTAGCAGTTGGATCATTATATTATTACCACAACTACTAAAATTCCCCAAACATTGCATCTAAACTCTTGAGCATCGTAAGACTTGAACATCAAAACATCATGAAGTCTTAACCACAACAATCTATATCACAGAATGTGAAACACAGTGCCCAAAATTAACAAATTTCAGTGTGCTATAAATGCACGACTAAGAGTAATTTAAGCATAAGAATCACTATCAGAATCGTTTCCCCTCCTCTTCTAACCCGCACCCCGCCCGCCCCACCCATAAAGATGCAACATCCAGTTCAGATGACTTAACTGCTCTGGGGTGCATATGAATTTCATTGTATGCACTATTTCAATCCAAACCACATCTAAATAAGATTAATTTAAATTCATCACTCATTAAAAATATATTTGTTTGTTTTATGATTTTTCAGGGTCATATTTTATTGAGAACAATGCACTGCAGTGCTTTAAAGGCAACAGACAAGCACAAAGAGGGCCAATTTTCATTTTTTACGGCTAAATAGTTTGTTGGTCTGCAATTTATACAATTTAATAAAATGTTTGTTAAGGTGCAGATTTTATACCATTTTTTCGAAAGTTTTCACTATATTGAAAATGAAGCATAATATGCCCAAGCAGCAACCACAACTGCGTATCAAATTTGACATCAAATTTGGAATACCATGTACATGGCCCTGTGAAATATATATGGCTTATCAAAGTTTGTTGCAAGGTTCATGGCTTCCATTTTCAAACCTCTTGGTCTAAAACCATCTGTTGTCACATGTGACTCTAATTCCATGCACAAAACAACTGTATCTAGGAAACAACAGAGCTCAACACGAAATTGATATGTATACATGAAAGTGGGTAACTACAATACACTACCAATACTACAGACAGGAAAACTGCACACCAATAAAGTAAAAATGTGATCCTTGTCCAAAGGTCAGAACATACCATCTAAGCTAATAGCAACCAAAGAGATTATGTGCTAGAACCACAAGCCTTTGACATTTATAAAGGCTCATTTACAAAGGCTCACGAGTAACATGAGCCAGTTTCCAATTTTCCAAAAAAAAAAAAAATCGCTTTTCCAAAATAACAGCAGATTAACTGCGATAAGACACAGAAAAATGCTTAATATAGATACTAATTCTAGACCAAAGTTTATATTTAATACCTACTACTTCAAAAAAATTGTTCCCTTCTTATTTTTCTAGTAATTATCATTGCAATTTATAGGTTCTAAAAGTTAGTAGATTAGGATTGCATCCCAGTGTGTTCATATAGAATACTTTAAACAACTGTCTTCTAAGCCTAACATATTCCTCAGAATTGTTTGAATTTAGTAATCCCTAGTGACCCTGCCTGTCTTGGGCTCCGAAAGCTCAATCAGCAATGCTCTGGGGATCAAAAGCTTTTTCCTCTTTATCTTTTTCCATTAGACTGGAAGAAATAATTAACTTTTCCTAACTTATGGTTGGTACAGATGACACTACGGAGGAAGAAAGCCAAAAACTATTTGCCAAAGTTCTACAAAAAGTTAAGGTCTAAAAAACCCTTTACCATCATGTTGAAGAAATTGTACATGATTTAAAAATTGTACCATGATTGCTATAAGAAAACAGAAAATATAATAATGGCGTGAATGTCAAGACCCAGCAGAAGAATGCAGGAGGATTTTCCTTGCCTGCTGCTAGCAAGTACCACACTAATCATCCAACTCGAGCTACATATACAACTGATCCAAGGCCTCTGATGGTCAGACACCACAAAATTGAAAGAAAATAGCCACTATTCATGTGGCCCAGGGAACTAATTGTCACAAAGCAAATGAATTATACCTGTAAAAGAGCCAGCAACAGTGAGTCCTCGTCATAATAAGTTTTTGAATTTCCTTAGGAGATCAATAATGGCAGTCCCATGAAGACATGCCTGAAACAAAACAATGATAATACCCTCGACAAGTAAACCCACTCATGATTTGGAGTGTTGATTAAGTTTGCTGTGGTGGATGGAAAGCTGGTTAATCTTTGGGATGGTTTCCAACGACTAAGTTGGAATGTAAAAGAGCTCATTGTCCTTCATAAGGCTAATGCCAAGGAGACTGAAGAATCCGATTGAGGAAATAGCCCCTGAGTATCTTTGAAGCCATGAAAGCCAAAGGAGCTCAAATTAAGTCATGTCTCCTTTAAATTAAACCATTAAATTCTTCTTTCCGGTCCTCAATCAAAACTAGAAGTTGGAGGAAATCATTGCCCTAACAATGCATTTATCCATAGGATATTCTTAATGCTTGAAAGGAAATGCACTAATAGATATCCTGTTGTTCAAGGCTCTTTTATGCATTTGGAATTCTTTAACTGGCAAAAGCAAGCCTCTTGACAACCTTTGAAGCTAGGAGAGCCAAAGTTGCTCAAATTAGGGCATGTCCCCATTGAATCAAATGAGGAGATTAAACCAGTAAATTCTTCTTCCAGGTCCTCAAACAAAAATCTAAGTTGGAGGAAATCAATCCCCTTAAATCAAGACGAGGCAAACACTCTCAAGCTAGTGAAAATCTAGATGATTTGATTGACTTGCTCATTTCTCCCTTGATGAACTTTCCAAGACTTTAGACAGTGTGGTTGATGTTAAGGCCCCTGGTGAAAATTGGCCATCCTTTTGACTTCTATAGCAGAAGCATTAAACCCATTAACAGAAATAAATGTTGTCTGCATTAAATCCGTTAATCATTCATGTTAACAGGAATCAAATGGTGTATGTGTTAAATGTATCGATCTGTCATCTTTTTGACTCAAGTAATAGTTACAATTGTAAAGGCTAGATAATGTCATATCTCTGGGTTCCAATCACAACAGATCTACATATTCAACTTAGGTGACTATCATGTTCATCTTCTGAATCAACGAAACCTTCTAAACTAGCAATTGCACCGGTTAGTGCAATGGGCACACCGATAGTGGCACCAAAAAAACAGTCTTTCAAGCATGTGAAAGGAAAGGTAAATGAGCAGATATAAAAAGTAAGAGTTGTTGTATTTATTAATAGTGGAGGCAGTGGAAGCAACATAATTGTAGATTTCCTTTCGAAATCTAAAGTAATGCATCAACATGAACGGAACCAAAAATCAAGGATATTGAGTGAATAGCAAGGGAACAGAACTGATAATTGAGGATAATGGCCAACAACATACAAGGGTAATGATCCAACAAGGAAGGAATGGAAAATAAATAATTCTAAAAATCAGCAGTGAATACATAGCCTAACAAATGGCGTGGATAGGAGAGCAGAAAACAGAGCCATTAGCTTGTATATGATACAACCGTTGAACACAAATACTAACCACAATATATTTGAGCTTAAGCCACTCATCTCCATTTTAAAAATCTATGTCGTTATCACTGGTGCACTGCACAACAGCATTGTTTGTTAGACAAATGTCAAAAATAAAAAAGTTTGTTTTAACTTTTTATAGAAGAAGCTCTTATAAATGGGGAAAAGTTCATTGCTAATTGAAAAGAAACATTGAAAAGATACACTGTTAATTTAGAAAACGAAATGAACAGCATGGGAGCGGAACATAAAGAAATATAATAATGCTTTGCAACATACAGGGGCAATATTCCACCGAGGATGAAATGGAAATTAATCATTTCTAAAATTCAGCAGTGAGCACATAGCCTAACAAACAACATGGATATGAGGGGAGGAAGGAGAGACATACGATTGCATATGTTACGGCCGTCGATAACCAATACTAACCACAGTATCTATCAGCTTGTGCTGCCCATCTCCATTTAGAAAATTCATGTCTTCATTGTTATTGGACTGCACAACAGACTTATATGTTAGATAGATGTCAACAATAGAAACGAGCGACAGTGGAGAAGCAGACGAAGGAAATGCAATAGGAAACAATTTTGTTTACCTTTATTGACAATCAATTGCAAATGTTTCCAATATTTTGTCTGGCAGCCAGATCTAAAATGCATGTGTGGTTAAAAGAAAAAGAGAACAATATGTGTAACAGGATAATAGTTACCCTGAACAATATATTATTGTAACCTTGATGCAAAATGTATGATATCTTGTATAGATATATGCGCAAAAATATAAACTTAAGGAAAGAAATAGCAACCAACCTTGAAATATCTTGTATAGATTAATCTTTCAGTTTTTCACATCAAAATGTAAGCAACCAAACATTGACCAACGTAAACTAAAAATAAATGTTGTCACAGTTTTAAGAAGCATTAATTTTATGTAGAATCTAGTTAAGAGACAAGTAAAAGTAAGGTTTATCGAGTTGGGCAGACTATCAAATGATATTTGCACAATCTGGGTAAAATTAACCTATGAGAATTATATAGTCAACATAAAAGCATCAGTATCAACATATCAGAATACCATTTGTCTTTGCAATCAACACATTCAACAAGCTACATATTTTGTCAAGTACTTTGTCAAATAGTCCATGTTTCTTATGCAAGCTTCAACATTTTGCATTGATGTTTGTTAAAAAAACTTAGGTTTAGCAATAGCGATGCTGCCTTACACAGGTCATCGAGTTAAACATTGCACGAGCATGTCTTAAAAGCATGTTATTTTGTAATACTGTGCTAAAAACTTAAATTCGTCATCATTAATATGAATGCGGTCTTTATTAACCTATAAATAGCATTTCTCATAAGTACAAGATTGCAATGCTTTATTGGACTGATAGGCTCACTAAAAGAATTTAGGCATTATTCTGAGACAAGTTTTAAAAGCCAATGCGATCAGAAGCAAGGGAGGAGTGGCATTCAATTAACTTATTTTGCATGGACTTAGAATTGGGTCCAAGATATATGCAGTTGTAGAAAAACAAAGAAAATAGAGGACATAAAGCTCTTTCCACTTTTTCCCTCTAACATAATTATGTAATTACTTTTTGGGAAAACGTAAGCGATAAACAAAAATCTATTACTCGAACATAATGTTATTTCTTCATCCAAACTTTATTCATTACAGTCCACTAATATTATTGGTCATCTGTGGGCATTGATATACATTTTTTCCTTGAATAAACCAAATTCTATGACTGGGAAAAAGTCCATTCACAGGGAAAATGCTAGATGGAAGCAACGGGGATGTTTTCTGCAGACCAATATGACCATTATAAAGTAATTTCAATTCCTACACTTTGCTTAATTGGTCCAGCTAATATTAGATAAACTAAAGTATATTCTAACAGGTTTCATCTGACAAGCTAATATTTTTTGCCTAAATTTCTGGATGTTTTCTCCAGACGGAAAGGGTGCCATCAATCTCATGGGATTGCAATTCTACAATAATCTCATCAATGAACTCATCCTCCATGGTAATGAAGGTTCTTTTATGGTCACATGAAAGGAGACTCTGCCATTCACTAATAGCAACAATGTCCAAACAAAGGGAAATTATATGTCAGTTTAATGGAAGTGGAAAGTACAACTGGTTACAATAGACAATATTGGGGTAAAATTAATTTTGAAACTGAACTGAGCTTAACAAAAAATGAACTTAAAAAATGGGGTAAAACCCAAAAATATGTAGACTGTGCTCCAAGAGGATAACAGTTATAAATTTTGCAGGTATTGAACCACATGTTACCTTATACCACCTCGATTTGCCTCAGAGTTTGGAAGATGCCTATGGAGGATGTATCAATCCCCAAACAATGTAATCTTTCTACCTATAATACTAAAATGTTAATGAGTTGTAAGCTATAAAAAGTACAAAAGTCATTCCTAACAATTTCCAATTGGCATGTCTTTATACGTAGAAGTTTTCAGAGCGTTTGCATAAGTTTGCTTCAGAGTATATGGGGACAAATTGAAGTACTAGACAACATTCAACGAACCAAATGCATTTCCCACTTTAAGTTATGACATTAGTTGGTGGCCACCAGAACATTGTTCTTATCCATTCAAATTATTTGGCAACTGTAGTGTAGGAAACTTCACAGGGGAACCATAAATTATTGCTCATCATATTTTGTTATCACGTGCTGAATCAGCCAAACTCTATAGAGATAAATTTCAGGTTACATGTATCACTAAATTTCTCAGGGAAACCGTGCAAATCTCCACAAATTGAACCTGGATACAAACTCAAGCATACACATCATTGTAATGATACATCAATGCCACCAGGATATCAGTGTGCTAGCTATGTCGAGACCTGGTTGTCTCATAGTTTTTTGCCATTATCACACTAAAATAACAATAACAAGTCTAAAATTATAGTATGATTATCAAGGCAACTAAGTATCTTATTCATTCTTTCGTGCACTTTTCAATCCAGAATCCCTCCTGCAACCATTACTGACTGAGGGAGCTAAAATCTCTTGGAAACCCTCTTGCAACAATTTCTGAATCCATCTTGCAAGTGCCCTGCCAAAGATGTATGTAATTGTAAAACCATAGTAAAGGCACATGAACTGTTTGATATAATTTAAATAAAGAAGGACAATGTTTTAATCGAACCAAAAAAACTCAAAATAAGGTCTTTTCAACAAACCCAATTTATTTTTTTGCATATCTTGCAATCGTTGCAGTCTGTGAGACAAAGTACCTTTAAGGCATTTTTTTAAACAGTTCACATTATTGCCCATTTTTCACACATATCTGCCAGGGAACATGCAACTAAAATGAGCCCTTCTTTATCACTTTATATATCACTGCACGGCTGACAAGATTGTGTTGGGGACATTTTGTCCAACAGTTGACATGCCTTTGCTTGCTTCCACATTTGAACATCCCCTTCCATAATACTTTGGTGGATATGACTACCCGTTTCAAAGCCCTGCTTTTGCGAGGCTGGCAGTATGCTAGCAAAGACTAGGCTAAAGTACGGGAAGACAACAAAATGACATGAGTATTGACGGATCGCCATGGTGCTCAGTGGAGCTTGGACCAGTAGGTCAGCTGAATTGCCACAATATTTTTAAAGAGGAAAACCTAATAATCATTTATCCTAGAAATCAAAAATATCAAACTGAAATACAAATACCAGCAACTATAATTTCATCTCTTCTAAGCAGTGGTCACTGCGACATAAAAATTGATAAATAAAGAAACTATGCATCTGAAAAATTCGTTATCCATATGTTAATACTCATGTCATTTCATCTCTTCTAAGCAGTGGTCACTGCGACATAAAAATAGATAAATAAAGAAACTATGCATCTGAAAAATTCGTTATCCATATGTTAAACTATTTATCATATAAATAGATAAATAAAGAAACTATGCTAGCAAAGACTAGGTTAAAGTACGGGAAGACAACAAAATGACATGACTATTGACGGATCGCCATGGTGCTCAGTGGAGCTTGGACCAGTAGGTCAGCTGAATTGCCACAATATTTGTAAAGAGGAAAACCTAATAATCATTTATCCTAGAAATCAAAAATATCAAACTGAAATACAAATACCAGCAACTATAATTTCATCTCTTCTAAGCAGTGGTCACTGCGACGTAAAAATAGATAAATAAAGAAACTATGCATCTGAAAAATTCGTTATCCATATGTTAATACTCACAAATTCAACCATTCCTACAGCTGGGTACTGAAAAAAAGAATTGAAAACAATGACAACAAAAAAACAAACCATCTATTTTAAATTTTTCCATAACCACATTTTAATATTCACAATTGCTGCTCTTTCCAACCATTGGGCATTGCAAAAGACAATTGAAAACGAAGAAAACCAACTGTCTAAACTTTTTCCATATCCATATATTAATAAACACGATTTCAACTTTTCCCAAATACTGGGCATCAGAAAGAAACAATATTTCCATACCTGCATATTAATACCCACGATTTCACAAAAATATTGGGAAAAAGCCTATCCATTTGAAACGTGCCGACCCATCTCTACCCAGCTACTGGTATTGTAAAATATATAATAGAAGAAACAGGGCCGTGATTATTGGCATGTTTTAATTTTTTTTTAAATTCTGCAATGACCCTGACAGTCGGGCTCAGCTACGGCCACATGTCATCCAAATATCTCAAAATAGACAGACAGATGGGATTTATTGGATGGTCTTGCATTGCCCTCCACAGATCCTAGCCATCATCAATATCTGTATCAGGTAAATGCCCATGGTAAGTCACACATTCTGCGTAACCAGATGTAAAAATTCTGGTGACCCTTTCACTAGTAATTTGTCCTGGTGAGACTCTAGCCCCAGTTGGAGAAAGTGGGAGTCGTAAATCTACGATAGTCAGCTTACCTTAGAGATTCTACATACATCCATAAGGGAAAACGTATATAAAGAATTTACGGAGCTTTAATAAATCTCTGCAAAAAAACCCTTTCCACATAAATTTAAGAAAATATTTATTCAAAAACATAGCAAAACCCTAGGAACATAACCCAACCACCTCAGGTGGAACAAGAGATAACAACAAATTGGAGGAAGATGATAAATGAAATCTTGCCTCTTCCCTGCAACAATGGCCACCTCTCTCCTCTTCTGCGCAACAAAAATAACATGCTTGCAATGCATAGAACATTTTATTACCCTAGTCCTCGTGCACGACCAACAGCCCTCTTTAAGGAGAATGGTGCCCCTGCCCTTGACCACATGCCACACAAAAACCCCTTGTTTTGAAATTCCAACTGCCTATAGCCATATTTGTTGCACAGTGAAAACTTGATTGACGGATGCAATCTTTGCAATGGTCTTGCCTGCGTACGGAGACGTTTCCCACCATTGATGCAAACAGTAAAGGTCAACTCCGACTGTAAAGAACACCTATCGGCGTAAAAATAAACGCAGGATTATGTTGACAACAATGAATGCAAACAGACAGTTCTGACAACTTGTTTTAATGGGAGAAAAAGCTCAAGTGAATTGAGTAAGGACTGCAAGTGAATCTCATTACAAATTACTGCAAGATGAACATTTGTGAACATCATGACATACAAAGAATTTTGGAGGCTACTTGCTATAAACCAGTTGGGTCATAATTCTTCATTTTCATGTAACAAATTGAAACAATGCATTTATCCATAGGATTCTCTTAAAGCATAAAAGCAAAGGCCCAGACAGAAAATATATTTTTCAATCCTCTTTTATGCATTTGGAAATTCTGTTTGGTGCTCCCTAGGTGTGGGATCACTTTGTGTAATTTTACTGACAAAGTCATATGCTTCACTTGTTCTGCCCTTTTTCTTACCACCATATGTAATGGCAATATAGGTCTGGTCATTTGGTTTGCAGCCATGTTTTTCCATATAGTTGAGAACATTCATAACGTCTTCAAACATTCCGAGCTCAGAATAACCTGCAACAATTGTATTGTATGTGATGATGCAAGGAGAGATTCCTGAATTGATCATTTCAGAAAAAATCCTTGAAGCATCTTGCATAAGACCCTGTTTGCAGTATGCATTGATGACAGAATTGTGGGACACAACATTTGGCTTCATGCCAACCACTTGCATATCTTTTAATATAGATTCGGCTTTCTTGCACTTCCCTTCTCTACCATACATGCTAATCAAGGAATTATATGTCACCAAATCCGGTTTGCACCCATTTTGCTTCATACTATTGAATGCTCCGAGAGCTTTATCAATCAAGCCATGTTTCCCATATATGCAAATCATCATGTTGAAAGTAAGCAAGTCTGGGGAAAATCCGCGTATTTTCAATTCCAAAAACGCATTTTCTGTCTCCTTCAACAAATTACATTTGCTATATAAATGCACAAGTGTTTTTAGGAGTATCCGACTAGGATAGATGATCCCTGTTTGTATATCCTCTGCTAGGCATTTAATTGTTCTAAACGATCACCATTTGCATAAGCATGCAATAAAGACGCATAAGCATCTTCATTTGGTTTATAACCTTTGTCACACATATCTTTGAGAACAGCCTCTGCTTGCTTCCAGTGCCCTTTTCTAGACAATGCATTGACAACGGCATTGTAAGTTGAAATATCGGGAGCAAATCCTGCTTCCAGCATTTCACTATATGTTGCTGACGCACGCTCAACTGATCCACATCTACCATAACCCTTAATCAAGGTATTAAATGTATATCGGTTTGGAAGGACTCCAGCTCCTTCATTTCTTTAAAAACATCATCAACAACCTTATGCTTTCCTTTTCTCGCACATACAGTCAACAAAGTATTCCATGTGACTCTATCAGGGGTACATCCAGCTGATGTCATTTCACCAAATGCTTGCATCATCTCTTTGAATTTTGCCTTTTTACCATACATGCCAATAATAGCATTGAAAGTGCATAGATTTGGACGACAATTATTACTCTTCATCTTTCTAAACAACTCCACTGCTCTCTCCTCTCTACCTGCCTTGCCAAAGGCAGATATCAGAGTTGTGTATGTGAAAACATCAGGCTGTATTCCTTTACTTACCATTGTATCCATCAAACCGAATGCTGCATCATGGAGCCTAGCTGTACAATAAGCTGAAGTCAATGAATTGTAGGTCACGACATTTGGTCTGCAATCTTCACTCTTTTCCATTTCCCTCAATATATTCAGAGCTTCTTCATGTAACCCCGCTTTCCCATACACGTCAAGAAGTAAATTGTATGTTATACGATGGGGAGCACATCCTTCGGCCTTCATTTCTTTGAATATCTTTGATGCTTCTTCATACAGCTCTCCTCTGCCACAGGCACCTATAACGATATTATATGTGTACATATTAGGTTTAAATCCCCTACTTTTGATCTCTTCAAAAAGTAACCGGACTTTATTCCAGGAATTGCCCACTTTACCGTACACACCAAGCATTACATTGTATGTGACAAGATTAGGTTCACATCCATCTTTCTGCATCCTACGGAACAGAGAAATTGCTTGGTTGTATTTGCCAGATTTGTAATACACAGAAATCAAGGCAGTGTATCCATTAACATCCATGGCATAACCTTCTTGCACAAGCTCCTCAAATAGATCAGTTGCTTTTTATAACCCAACGGCCCCGCCAAGAGCCGTCACCATGAGCTTAATTGCTTGTCCATTGGGTTTGTGGGCTTCGTGATTTCTCATCCACTTGAATACACCCAGAGCATTTCGCCATTTGTTAAGTCTCACTAATCCCCTTAAGATTGCCATAAGATCATCTCCTAGTAATTTATCTTGGGCCATATCCAAAATCTCATGCACGTTCCTATTTTCTTCAAGAATAGACATGAGAATTGACTTACCTGTTTCTGAGAGCTCCTCCTCTCACGACTGCCTTCCATCGCTGATGTACTGCAAATCTGAAACATTGTTGCCCAGTAGGGAATGGACACCATTTTCAACTTTGGTGTCATTTGATCTGGTACCCAGTAAAGAATCAACTTCAATTTCAAGTTGGCTATCCACTTTAATGATCTGGTTGCCCTTTTGAATGAAGCGGGTATCTCCTTTTCTGAATTGGGATTCCTTAGCTTTGAACTGGCTGTCCTTTTTAATGAGTGGTGAAGGGCTGGGGACTGAAAAGAACTCAAGTGCAGGAGTCTGACTGTTTGTTTTGGATTGGGGATTGGCATTGGATTTAGATTGGGTGGTGTGGGGAGGAGATTGACGGGGATTGAGAAGAAGTTCAATGAAGGAAATGATGCGGATTGTTTCAGATCGAGGTGGAGGAGGTGGACGGGATTTTTAGGATGGAAGATGGTTTTGGGTGCATTGGGGCCAGGTCTTAGAGAAGGAAGAGTGATTTTCTCGGCCATTATTCTTTCCTTCTATCTTTGCTCTTCCATGCTCAGGATATCCAGTTCTCTACTTTGTATAGAATGGCCATATCCCCAAAATATAGAGAGGGTTTTGCGGATATGGCCAATCATGCTCAGGATATCCAGTTCTCTACTTTGTGAAGAACCGCACAACGAATTGGACTAACGTTAAATTTTATCCGCCTTATTTCCTTTTATTTTTTCTTGCGGTGAGAGGCGTGGGGATGGTTTGATCCATAACAAAATAATAAGTTTGCATTAAATTATAATAAAGACTCTGCTAAACAAAAGCATTATTAATGAAAATAGGGGAGAGACACCGGTTGTGGTGCACCCTATTTTTGCAAGGTAATTGGTCCAAGTCACCGCCACGTGGGTGAGTAGAAACATCTTCATCTCGCATTTTTCTAACTTCTAAAATTCATTTGGATTGTTAATTTTTTAACCTAGTCTCGTGTCCGAGTAATTTTTTTAACGATGTTAAAATGAGGGAGATTTATGGTTGGGACTAACTAGTGACTGCTCCCAGCGCCACTGGAGTGCATGCTATGGCTAGCAATTAAATGCCTTTGTCCCGAGCATTGAAACAGTTGGCGCCAGTAATTGCACCCACCATCGCCAAAAATCACAAATGTATCCTATAGACATTGAAATGTGTGTTTTAATGGTTGAGACATTTTTCATCGTTGGTGCCTTTGTTTTTGCTCCGACACATGCTACATCTTCCTCAATGACAACTCAGCCTCTACCCAACTGCAGGGAATTCGGGACCGGATGCAGGTGCGAATGTAAGTTTTATCCCCTCATCTATGTCGGCAATGCCACTAAAAACGATGTTTTCTTTCACAGTTTGCACTTGGAACATTTTTCGGAGTTCGGCATGGTGGAGAGAAGATGAAAGGAGACAGAAGGTGAGAAGCTTCTCATGAAGCAATGATCCTTCAGTGTTTTTAAACACTGCACTATTATGGGAAGTTTGTTGTTGGCCATTCAGTGTTTTCCTCTGCTGAAGAAACTTATTTGTTCCTTTTCCATGTTTTACATCTATGCAATGCAAACTATTTCATTCTCTATTATGTGAGTATTGCACTCATATCTATTCTTATCACATCGTTTAGCCATTTTTATCAGCTTAGTTTTGCGGTTCTTGAGCGGTCTTTACCTCTTTAGAAAGAGCAATAATGCAGTGTTAAATATCATTACTTTCATATTTTCTTTGTATTTTTTTGTTTACATTCTTTCTACAAGAAAATATGCATCATAAAATTTGATAGACATTGCAGGGACCAAGAAGATCTCCACAAGACATAAAGAGGAGGTGACAATATTATCTTGCCCTGCAATGGATTGAAGATAGTTTTCTAAAAATATTGTTAAGCAAGAGTTTTATGATACCTACCCTGTTTTCTAAGAAATTTAGGGAACTTGGAAAAAAATTTACTTGCCTTTATATTTACTCTTTATTTTTGGGAAGCTAAAAAAAAAAGCAGTATATTGATTATGAAACCTTTTAAGGACTTGCTATGTTATATCATTTACCAAATCTTGTCCTTTCATTTTCCAAATAAAATTTTAATCCCTAAATGTCTCTTAGAACATCTTTAGATGAAGTATTTCTCCTATCTTCTCTTTCACAAGTTATAAGGGTCGTGATAAAATAGCAAATTCAAAATAAAGTTATGACAACCAAAATAACATTTTCCCTTTTAGTAGCTCTATGTATCATATGAGTTGCTCTGTTGAGTGCTTTAAACAATTACATCATAATGTCAAGTGTAGATAGATTGCTTAATTGAGGAAAGATTAGTTCTGACTTGACTTTTGTGTCTTACAATTGTTTGAGCATGTTGTATATCAATGTAAAAAGCATTCTGAAATGATAATATAAATGTTCTTCATATAATTACATTCATAGTGTTACATTTTCTCGAAAATGATAATATAAAAGCATTATAGTATTGTTGTATTGTTTTTAACTAAGATTGATATAAGTCTAATGTTAATTTGAATAAAACATTGTTGATTCATAGAACTTGCAATACTTAAAATACTTTGAAAAACAAAAACAGGTGTAAATCCTAGAGCATCATCATATTGTTATATTAGCATAAGTTTAATTGAATACATAAAAAGTTGGAAAGTATTTTGATTACATACGCAAAATTTATATTGCAAACATAACTAAAAACTACATAGGAAGACTTCAACTGAATACAACATCTAGCAGAAATGGTCTATCCAACAAAATTACCACTATCATCATCTTCATAATATTGCCCTCTTTCATCTTCGTATCATCGTTGATTATGGTTTATTTAGCACATGCTCAATATCTTAGGTAGTATAAGTAATATTGCCCTCTTTCAATATTGTTGTTGGATTTTCTTTTCCTGCTGATACAGAGTTCAATTGCCTAACTGAAAGGGATTTAGACCCCCTTTTGACAGAGGATTTGGTTGCCCAACTGATAAGGGATCTGGTTCCCCTACTGAAAAAGGAATTGGTTGTCCATTTGATAAGGGATTTTCCCCACTTCTTGACAAAGGATTTGGTTGCCCTATTGATGCTTGCATCCATGGTGGCATTGAAATGAACTACTAGGACTGCTTGAACTTGTACGAAGTAAATGAGGTGATACATACCAAGATGGAATTGTACAAGAGTTATTCATAAGTGATGGAGGTGTTCCAATTTGAGCATAACCTGGGATTTGAATATTTAACATATCTTGAAAAATCCTTCGATTTTCATGATCCGTTGAAGAACTTACACGCATCCTCTTTTCATATTCCCTTAATTGATTTTCAAGTTCCCTCTCCCTCTTCTCTTGCTCTTTCCTTTGTTGCTTATGTGCCTTCTCAATATCTTTTTGTTGCTCCTTAGCCTACTTCTCCCTTTCTCTTTCAGCTTCTCCTACAATTTTTTTCTTTTGTTGCAAGTCTAGAACCTTTTTTTCTTGTGCCAATTATTTTTTCCTTAACTTTAGTTTTGTTTGTTCCTCCTTTCTTTCTGTATCAACCAATAGCTCCATGTATTCAGATGCAGTCAAAATCTGTGAATGCCTACTCAGCCTAATAGAACCATCTAAATCTTTGACTCTCTTTTTGTTTATGATCTCCCTTGGAAGTCAAAAATTGAGAAAGTAACTTACCATGTCCATTTTGGATTTGAGTCTCTTCAGGGACTTGAGGTTCATGTTGCATAACTTCTGAGTTTATTTCATTTTCCTGAGCATCCTCTTCAAATTCAACTCCATATTGTTCATCCTCATCTCCAACATCTGCATAGTAATGAATTATTTCTTGTTGTTCAATCCTTCAGAAAGGAAGGCATATTCAAGCTTTGATCTTTTGTGTTGGAAGGTAGCTTGTAACCCATTTTTCATGGCATCCTCTAACCATTGAGGCAGGTTAACTTGACTTGGCAAGGACATATCATTGTTACATAGAAAATTTACAAACCCTTCATTATTGTTAATGATGTTACTTGGGTTTCCAAGAACACCATTTAGCTCCACTCCATGTGTTGCAATCTTCCATATCATCTCTTGAGTCAACATTTTGCATGAATTGAGTTTCAAGTACCACCTCTTCACTATTATTTAATTATGGATTTATTCCTTAGATAGACTCAAATGTTTGTGACAACATCAACATCTTCCTCACCTTACATGTCAAATGCTTGGTTGCATGCCATGTCATTTATGAGAGCATCATAATTCAATGGCCAAATACCAGTTCTTTTGAAACCTGCAATTATGTTAGATGGTGTTAGTGCCTTTTTAAGGCTCTACTTGCAAGCTCAACAATGTCATTCCTTTTCACATTTGCACATATGTTCTCTACCATCCATTTGGTCCTCTCAACTCTAAAATATGTCTTGAAAGGGCTGAACACACTCACGTCAAGAGGTTACGCAACTTATGACTAGTATGTGTTGGTAGTGTTATCAAGTCAATGCCCAATTTGTTGGCCTCCTCCATAATTTGTAATGCTACATGGTTGTCATGGCCATCAAATATTAATAGGTTCTATTATTTGGAGAAACACCTCCTGGTATTGAACGTGTAAAATGACATAGCCAATTTAAAAACAATTCATTTGTCATCCATGCATTTGGATGTGCAACCATGCATGCTCTAGGTTCACAATTTTTAATATAATTCTTTAGTATTCTCTTTCCCTTGAACAAATAAAATCTTGGGATTGACAAACCTATTGCATTGACACAACACAATATAGTGATCCACTCCCTACTCTTCGGTATTACCTTTGGGACATTTCGACTTCCCCTCTTAGCAATAACACGCATTCCACAATTTCTCCCACTGCAAACCAGGTCTCATCACAATTCCAAATTTTATGAGCACCGTATGCATAGGTTCCATAACATTTGGCCAAATTGTCATAAAATTTGGTTACTATTGTAGGTGCAAGTTTAAAGCTCTATCCCTATCAAGTCCCTCAGTGTTCGGATTGCAAGGTCTGATGACACTTTTTGAATCCAACCCACCATGATTTACCAAGAAACCCATCTTTGAAGGGGTTTTGTCTTGTTTCACAAATCTTAGCAACATTTTCCTTTAGCTACATTAACTCCAAGCCATGACCCATATCAGCCATTTCTTTGCACCATTCAACAATTTCCTCTTCTTCGTTAGTTAGAATTGTTGGAGGACCCCTCCTCTTAGTGTGGGTGAGACCATTTAGCCAATAGTGTAATGATGTGGGTGGAATGAATACTTATTTGTTTCTTCTCTAACGAGAACCCATTAAACTCAACATCATCTATTGCCTTTTCCATATCTTATTTTGTCCAACCTCGGATGACACTAAGCTTATTTGTTGCAGATGTTCTTGAACTGAGACAATGGGTGGGTTTCTACATTCTAGTTCATTACCAATTGGTGCAGAATTATCCTCTTCATCAATGACATTATGTGATAATTGTACACCTCTCACTTTGGGCCTCCTTGACCTTCGAGTAATACCACCTCTTCTCATGACTTAAATGAAATACCTGATTCACAACATGACATACAAAATAGAAGCACATGGTTATCAACTCAATTCTAATTGTTGAAAGAAAGATGATTGTTGGAATTTTTTTGTTAAAATACAAAAAAATGTGAAAGATAGATGATTGGCAAATGATGCTTCAGTCTCTTTTTGAGGCTCATCGTTAACTTAATTATGATCTTAATGATGGGTAAAAAACAAGATATGAAACAACAATATTTTTTTTTATTTTACACCAAGTTTCTTTCCCAAAATCTTCTTTAAATTTCTCATCTTAGCTTTGGTTTACAAAAATTTGATTGTCTCTTTTGACTCATCGTTAACTTATTATGATTGAAAAATTGAAACATAGAATTGGGGAAAATTTTTTATAGAAATGGTGAGTGGGATGGGAAATTCAAATGAAAATTTGCATCCTATTTGAGAAGAAAAACTCTTTGAAGAAGTTCTGAGTTGAAAATGCATCAAGGAAATGAAATGGTGAAATTCATGTTGTAGTTGTATGGTCACTTACATTCACACTTACAGAAAATGGATGATATGGAGTGGGAGCTTGATGATGATATTCAAAATAAGAAACATCAATGTGTCCATATTAAAGGGACGTCCATAGTATTGTTGTATTATGCTAAGTAATGACTATACACAAGAGAATGAGATATCTGGAAAAAATGAACAATATAGTGAATTACGAAATGAATTGCAACACTGAAATGCAATATACAACACTCTTGTTGACTATAACACCACTGGGAATATACAACACTGAAAAAATGAACAAAGGGCTTGAATTCTAAATAGTTTGCATTGCATAAATGTCTTACCTGAACTTCTCGTCACTTCTTCAACTATGAGAGATGAAAACTGTTGGAACCATTGGAATTGTAATTGGTCATTCAACTTTTATTCTATGATCCTAAATTCTGATTGGTTGATGGTAGTTGACATGGATCCAATATGAAAGTTCAATCAAATGGTTTGGATTTATTGGGATTAAATCCAATGGATAGTATTTTATTTGGTTATTTCTATTATTTTATTAAGTTGGTTACACAATTTATTGTTCATATGGTACTGAGTTTTTAAACACTATGAAAGGTGTTTTTGACCATAATGTCATTTATTGTTATGCAGGTGGTTACTGGGGATTGAAGACTCTTATATCAATAAAGAGTACATTATATTTGAGATTTGGTTTACAAAGTCTTCTGAAATGACTTGTTGAAGTGGTATGATAGATATGGTGTACATAAAATGTAAATATTATTTAATGAGTAGTTGGATTCATAGACTTGATATTTGTACACTTATATATAAATTAATGTATATTTGAAGTTCTATCAATGAATAAGAGAATATTGACTAATTTTTAAAATGTCTTATTCAACATAACATACTTCTATGTTTAAATAATAATAATAATATAAATTATAGTCTGTTGTATTAAATTCACATTTCATTCTAAATAGTTTTTTGAAAATGTAAATGTCTTATCCAATACTGTCTCCAGATTGGACCTGCGCACTGACAACCAAGGCCTCTCCCCTATGTGTGAAATATCATGCACAAGTAACAACACTTGGGGTTAGGGGATGGTGGATTATATGTGGGAGGCACAATTCAAATAGGAGGTTTATTTTCATTAAAAGTGAAACTAACACGAGTCAAAGAAACTACTTACATGGTAAGAGTGTGGTCAACATTGACATGCACCAAAGAGGACAATCGAAACGGGGTTGATTGAAGACTTATAACACTACATTGGGATTTAACCCTCTCTGTTGAGAGAAGGAGTAGAGAAGTTGTTGCAGGGATCGCCTACACCGACAACCTGGATGTTAGTGGAAGAGAAGCATGTGGACACAACTCATAATACAAGAAACACTCCACCAATCGCGGAACAACTTTTACAGTGTTAAAATTCAATCGCCACCTTCTTGGCGTGGGGCTTGATTTGCACACACACTAGAGATCTCACAAGAAATTTTTCATTTACAACAAAGTGAGGAATAAGTTCATCTTTACTAAAAATAACTACATATCTAAAATAAAACAATTGATATGAAAAAATTCCAAAGAAAAGTAATTAGTCAACGTAATCCCTAAAAAAATCATACATTAATTGAAAGGCTATGAATGGAAGGGTTGAAAAGGCCATGAACCTAGTTCTAGGCGACTTAACTCTAGGGAAAAACTAATACAATTGTTTTAAAGTTTAGGGCAAGAACACCATAGACACCTGAAATAATGGATGACAATATGTTTTCAATTCTTTCCCAAAGAGGAAATCCTTGATAGACTAGACATGAAAGGAAGTGAGATAATTTGGGTTATATTTTGGTAGTCTAAATTCTGTTGAGTTTGATAAGCTAGGTGTGAGGAGAAGATTTTAAATTTCATCACTTACCGATATTTTCCAAAGTGAGGAAAAAGGACGCATAATCTGATATAACAACCTAAGAGAGTAGTTTTTAAATGCAGATCGCAATTCCATCACCAGTCCTTTTACCAAGACAAAGGCAATTATATCCCAAGTTTATGTAGCAAGTCATCTAGCATAAACAATTTGATACAAATAAAATATGGAAAGTATAAGACTAAGAGATAAAAATTCCTCTATAAGTCGATTTAAGAGACCCAATCTCTAGAGGAGATTAGGTCCCGTATAGAAATGACGCCTTTTTCTAAAAAACGGAAGAGATTTTCTACCAAACATTGTAGGAAGAGGAATACTAGTAAATGTCATTGATATGAGAGCAAAACATCATGGATATTGAAAGAAATCCCACTTCAAAACCATCCCCATCCACTTAAGATGGAGTTTAACTAACTCAAAGGCTTCCCAAATACTTTTAGCCACGAAAGAGCCCTCAATTTTAATTAACGTTATGGTGATAAGAAATGTTTTAATCCAATGTTTTTCCAACAATTTTTTCCATAGGGATAACTTACTAATATATAATTCCTCAATATGATTTTCCAAGCCCCATTTCCCTCCACAACCCTTACTACCCACTTAACAGAAAGAGATGATTTGGGAGTGTATGTCAATGATTCATATAACTATTTTTTCTTGCAAGAGGCAACAAATATCCCAAGAAACTCGTGAAATCCTCATGTTTCTCAATAATTTATAAAATTTATTATATGAAGCCTTGGTGGAAACCAACAAGATGAGTAGTAAATGTGGGTGGCAGCAAGAATGGTGGTGCACACTTGAAACTTCGCTTGCAAGGGAAAGATGTTTGGTAATTTACAATGATTTTTGTTTCTACACACTTAAGCACATATTGCTAGAAATTAAAGGAGAAACGATCAAAAGCAAAAGGAGTACTAAGGAACTTGAAAGAATCCCTTTTTATCCACTTATATTGAAAGCCTTTAAACCAAGATGGCACATGCATCATCATACGCTTCCTATAACATTGTGTCCTAAGTACACTATAGATTCAAATTGAATGTTTTACAAGTATATCCAAGCAATGTAGAACTTCATTAAAATAGGTTTCATGTCCTAATAGGGTTAGGAAATACTCATCGACAAAATGGCCATTGATCAATTACGAAGTTTTATCGGGAGGAATATTCCTCTAATCACCCCCTCTTAGCACAACGAGCAAGCAAACATCCAAAGGCTTCTGCAAGAACATAAGAGGCATGAGTAAGAGGAAACCCTTATTAAATAGAATGAAAGAGCTCAAAGTTATCAAAATTGTTGCCATTTATCATCAAACAAGACAAGGTCCCCAAAAGAGGATTTGAACTATAGAAATTAAAAACTCTCCAAGTCCAATAGCTTTGAGTATAACAAGAAAAAATGGTCATTCAATGCGGTCGTAAAATTCTCAAACACCAACTTGAGGAAGATCATAGGAAGATATTTCTCTGTCGAAAGACGAGCCCATTCCATGCCTTCCCAAACCGTGACAATATTATTAAGAATATGCCAATTTTTAATAAAACCTATTTTCTCTCGTCTAATGATTGAAAGTATAATATGATGGAGATAGAGGGCTAGAGCTTTGGAAATGATAATATTGGAAACATTCAAAAGAGTATTTAGACTCAAGAGGTAATCAACTCATGACCTCTTGCTTTAGGAATGAACTTAATAATACCTTTATTAATAAGATTCCCTAACATTTTTTGTGAAGAGATTTTTTGTAAACTTGAAGCAAGTTTGGCTAATGAAATTTCCCAAGTGGCCTTGTAGAATTCACAAGAAAAATGTTAAGGCCGTGATTCTTTATCAAGAACCATGCTATAAACAACAAATAGCTCTTCAAGAGAGAGAGCGGCATTGTAGAGTTTTTAAGAAGGGCTCACTTCACGGGGACCATGTTAAGGAATTCTTGTAACGTTTTGTTTCTCTCGGTCAAGAAAATTGGTGAGACAAGTGTAAGCAATTTGGGTGGCTTTAATTTGTTCCCTTGCTCTGCTTGAGTCGAAGGGATTTGAAAAATTATTTAGAGGCACAATCTTTGAGTTTAAGCCAATGCATACGAGCTTAGATAAGAGATATTTTGAAGCATGCATTATTATAAGATTGAGTTTTTGTTCAAGCTAACAACCATGGATTGTAAATGCAGATTGAAACAATCATATTCTAATGTTGATGGGACTCTATATAACTCTTTGACCAAAGTTCCATTGATCTACTTCCTCACCTATGCCATAGGTATTTGTTATAATGTTGGAGAAATAATGATGTGATTGATTGCACCATTTCACCACCCAATCAAACTTCCAACATATGGAGGACTTGGAACCAACTTCCATGCTCTAGCGATGATTCGACAATGCCCTCGTAACCAATGAGTGACACAATCATAAATAGTTAGAGTTTTTATATTTATATCACAATCAAACATGGTGTTAAATTTTTAGACATACTACGTAAGGGTTTTTTATTTCCAACATTTTGAGTCCAATGTTGAACTCGTCTTGAGGAATATGAAGCCTATGCTTGAGTAGAGTTAGAAAATCAATCATATTGTAAATACGTCAAACTAGGGAATGAATGCATGTAGGGTGTGAGATGAGAAGTATGTCAGATTAGGAAATGATGAGGGGTGGGATTTACTTGATTAATAAATTAATGAGAATCATTAAATTAAATAAATAAATTTAATTATTCTAGTTAATTAATTAATTAATTAACGGAAAGGTTGTTAATTAATTACATTAGTAACTAATTAATAACCCAAAATGGTGTGGAGTTATGTTTGTGAGAAAAGGAAATTGTGGGCCTCACCGGTGTGAAGTTGATGCAAAATCAGTTTCAAGTGCGACTTAAATTCTAGCCATCATCTCGATTTAGGTTATTTAGATGCTTTTCAATCTCCTCTATTTCCCATATGTTAGTGTAGGAACTTTCCATTACAATTAATTTTGCATTGTTTATATAAATGGAGTGTTTAATGTCATCTTCGTGTTTCAAAAGTCTACATTTTCCAATTCTCACATGTTTTAGATCTTTACAATGCTCTTTTACTCATGTTTGGAGCGAAGGAGGTGTTTCATTAATATAGACTTATAGTGCCCTCCAATTTCGCTCCTTTACTTAAAAATTGACCTTGTGATAGACTCGTGTTTGAGACATTTAATTACTAGGATTTCGTTGTTACATGATCTCTTATTGTCATGTTGTCCTTGGTAGAATGATATATGGGGCTCGTGAAGCCGATTTACCGCCTTATCATTACCACTTGGTTTTGATATAGTATTATGGGTATTATTGATCTAGGGTTTACACAATTAATATTTTGGATAATGTTTATAAAGGTTAATTGTTCAAATATATGTATATTAATTTGTCATCTCTATTTGGAATGTGCTAACCTAACTTGATAGGTGGTGTATGAGGCACATGGTGCCAATATTGTTTCCATTATTGCTTGTTTCAGTGTTGTTGTTATGGATGTTATGGAAATGAGATTTAAATGGGTTATATTTTGTATGTTATGGATGTATATAGTTTTGGTTATTATCTTTGTATGTATATTAATTGATTATATAAATTATATGTTTTAACTCAAAATTTGATTTGACCAATTGGATGTATCTAGAATCGTTTCATTTGGTTTATCGTATCGAGCAAGTATGATGATGTGTGAATCGTGTAACACCCACAATTTTACCTGCGTGAAAACTCAAGACAAACCAACAATTAATTTAGAAAAATTACTGAATAAGTTAGTTATTTTTAAGACAACACCGGTTGCAAAGCTTAGGTTATTCCTCGATTAACAACGATCGTTTTAAACTAATAATTAAATCATATCATTTAATTTCCGAGATAGGTTTAAAAACCTTCATTCCTATAATCCTTAAATAATTTAGGCACATTTCCTAATCATCTCTATGAAGTCTTTTATTCATTCATTTGACTTATT